>CP136062.1:163737252-164337252 GCA_032622095.1 Siphonodentalium dalli
TGCGTGTAAATGTAGATGTGTGTTTTATCGTACCCTCACGAAGATTTCAAATGACATCGGACCCTTGGCGTACAGGTTATTGACCTTTATTAGGAGGTGACACTGAATATTAAATATTCAAAGAATACACGTACATGTACATTGCGACGTGAACTCAAAGTTTTTTGTTTGCTAGAAATCTCAATTGCATCTCTATTAATTCGTGCAGCACGATCGATGTGATCTGCATTTATTTATTATTTTTTGCCCAGAAAAATTCTAAATGTAAATGTAAAACATCACCAATAAATCATGCATCACCCAAGCCAAACACACGGTCACCGTCTCGATTGATTACAACACTTCGTTCTGTTTCCTATCAGAAAATTGTATGAAACTAAAATTGATGGCCGTCGTTCATTTTCTCTTTTCAATTTAATGTTTTTTTTAATAAAATGAGTTCATGTCTCAAAGTTCTTGTTTACAATGTTATTCAATAATTATTATTACAGTTTATAAGCTATTCTCCCGACCTCGTTTGTTGCGTTGACGGTTATCTCGACCGCGTTTGTTGCGTTGGTGGTCATGCCGACCACGTTATGTTGCGTTGACAGTTTCCTCGACCGCGTTGAGAAAAAATCATGACCGCGTTGGAGTAACGTTACGACCGCGTTGGATCAACGCGGTCGTAACGTTACTCCAACGCCGTCATAACGCGGTCGGGAGGGCCATTACTTTTGAGAAGGTCTGTACTATATTATAGACCATGTTTATTGTTAATTTGGAAGGGGTGTGGTGTAACCCAGGTGTTGTTAGGGGGTGCAACCAATTATAGTTTATGTGATTCATGATGAACATTGAAATTATAGGCAATTTCATTGGGAGCACTGATACTTGTAGACCTACATGTACATGTACGTGCGTCTCGTGCAATTACAGCGCATGGCAATGTCACCGAACATGATTCTGCAACCCGCATGACTGTATCAGGAAGTTAACAGTACGCATGTGTAACAAATTGGAATTAGTTAGTTGTACAATCAGTGTGAAAGCATGTGATTACCTTGACATGTGCACGGGTAACTCACAGGGGATTCATGAAATGATGCGTCACATGCAATGATCGACAAACACACAACATGTCACTTGTCAGTGTTTACGTTCTGTTATTTGTCGGATTAATGACACGTAGGTCACTAGGTGAGTGGATGGTTTCACACTTGACTTGTATTTATAGTATTTAGACTTTTAGTTGATAAATACATGTCACGATGTCGATGATGTGCGTTGGTCATAATTGTTACTTTTATTGAAAACTTTTATTGATGGAACTTAGATGGTGTAAGCCATGATACTATCAGTGCTGGCCTTATGAAAAATCTGCAGGGGCTAAAAATCGCCCTCGCCAAACTACTTTGCAGGGGCTATAATATTTTGCAGGGGCAATTTCTGTTTTATGGGGTATTTATGTTGTAACATATGAAATACAAGTAAACTGACATATGTCATATTGCATATAACTTATTATGTGGTAAGTGATAATATTTAAATTTAATTAATTTATAATTATATATTAATTGTGAAATTATCAATGAATGTTGTATAACTTATTAATGTTTAAAAGTACTTTTATAAATGTTATACCATGTCTTGCATATATGGTATTGTTGTGTTTGTTCCTTTATGCCTGATCCAAGTGACCTAATGGTTAACCAGAATCAATCAATCATTATAATATATTTATATCATATATTGCATGCTGTTATACTGTATAATACATGTATGAGGTGACATCATGATAAGATATTATTGTAAGTTAACCAGAATCAATCATTATGCCATGCATATATTGTACATACATGTACATGATATAATGTTTGTGTTTGTTCCTTTATACCTGAGTGACCAAGTTACCTAACCAGAATCAATCATATCATGCATTTATTTGTTCCATACTTTTATCTATATAATCCATCGGTACATTCGCGGCTTCCGTACATTTGTGAAATTTCGTCCACTTCTATCGCGTCAAAACATACATTATTCCGTACATATCATAAATTAAATCACTTCTATGTTTGTATCATCTCATAACCCATCCGTGCTATGTATAAATCACTCATTTCAAGTAATTAATAGCACGATATCGCGATATTTATTCTTTGTTTTCGTCACTTCATTCACATCATTTGTTTACATGTCAGCGAGCACTGTTGCGCGATTGGCGGATTCCTTCGTAGCCCCACCCATCGCTGTCAACAGCGCTCATCAAACTTCCTTGTAGACAAGGTATGATTGATCATGATTTGTGGGAAGCGCTGCACGTTCACAGTTAGGTCATGTAATCGTCAGTCTGTGACGGGTGTGTAGCATGGTTTGGCCTAATTAGATATACCGGTGGTATCCGACTGTTAACATAGCATGTGTCTCCTGCTTCAAAGATGCGATGTCGCGTTGCCTTATATGTTTTCAAACAGATAACTCGTCAAAATTACGACTGCAAAAGTATGTTAGGTAGTGAATGTTGCGCGAGCGATATATCGCCCACGCCAAATTGAAATTAAGCGGGCGACGCGCGAGCGATAAAATCGCTCGCGCCATATTGCCAGGCCTGTACTATTACTAAGTTCCAATGGATCTAGTAACAGGTAACTGAGTAACTTCAGACTGTTCAGTAAGCTCTCGCAGTCTCACTCTGTCTCTGCTAGTGTTACCTACTTCCCGTTATTCCTACAATTATACGCACCTGTAAGGTTCCACCAGCCATCGTGGGGAAATATTCGACGAATATATGAATTTTAGTGTTGTCTTAAAGTAATAAATGACAATGGTAATGTCTTCACACAAATTAATTGTATATAAACATTTCTTTGGAAATAAAATGGAGAACGGACAATTGCTTCTGGTCATGTGACCGATGATGAGTTCACGGGAGGTAATTACTCTAGTACACATCTCGAGTAAAGGACATTCGGCAAACCTCGTCAGATTCCGTCACCGTTTCACCCTTGGCCCACAAAGGTCACAGGTCGAGGAGTTCAGAATTGAGTAAAGGAGTCACTGAACTAAATGGTTTCCCATAGGCGACAGTGTTAACGTTTCGGCCACGCAGGCCATACCAGTGATGTTTACCCTGCTAGATTGACACCAGTTGATCACGAAAATGCAAGAAAAATCATAGGTCATGTGTTTACTTTTTAAAATAAATCCCCAAGTGTACGACAGGGCTATATACCACAGCCAAATTTGATTTGGAAAAAACAAGAACTACAGCAGCTAGTTAAATAAATTTCCCGCTCTCAAAAATCCATTCCCCCATTAATTCACCAGTTTAAACTATTTAGATGTACAAATCAAATAAACGAGATATCATCCTTTAACAAGAAAACCATAGTCAGAAATGGTAACGCCACCAAGATCATATTATTAGCCATAAATATAAATTATAATACAATTATTCTATAAACTAGCTTTCAAATTTTATGTGGGAAATTTGCATACTTCTATATTTCAAGTTTTCCCGTTTCTCGTGTTATACATTACTTTCTTCAAACTGTCTTCTTTATTACACAAGCTGATGGGCCCGACTTCGTCCGGGATGTTTCCCATCTGATTTCCGGCGAAAGGCGCGATTTGACCTTCAATTGACTATTTCGAAAGTCAAGGTCAGGTCAGGGTCATGATTTGACCCGTCCAAAACACCCCCACCCGGAGAAAAGTACCACTAGGTATCAAATTTCGTCGAAATCCGTCCGTTTTACCCCACTTGACCTTTAATTAACAATTTTGAAGGTCAAGGTAAGGTCGGAGTCATGATTTGACCCGTCCAAAACACTCCCCCGACAAAAGTACCCATAGGTATCAAATTTCGTCGAAATCCATCCGTTTTACCCGATTTGACCTTTGATTGACCACATTGAAGGTCAAGGTCACGCCGATGTCACGATTTGACCCGTTCAAAATACTCCCCGGACAAAAGTATCCCTAGGTATCAAATTTCGCCGAAATGTGTCCGTTTTACCCAAATTGACCTTGCATTGACAGTTTTAAAGGTCAAGGTCAGGTCGGGCTCACGATTTGACCCGTCCAAAACACTTCCCGGACACAAATACCAATAAGTATCAAATTACGTTGAAATCTATGGAAAGCCGAAGAGGACATGTTAGTTGCTAATTGCTAGATATACGACGCACGACTTGTCGCGGTATTTTAAAGGTGTTTCAAACTAGGAGATAGAAGAATTAGAACTGCGTTTCAAATGGTGATGACTTATAGTAATTTATTCAAATTTTATGGCATAAATTGTTATTAAAACCGTATATACTATAACAAAAATGAATGACTCGAAAATTAAGTGGGCCTTTAAACAAAGTCACAATTGCAGTTAGGCTCATCTCATACTCGTTTAATCAGCGATATTCTGCTGCGCAGTTTGTTATAGTTCCCAGTATTCATTGAGCGTTATAGCCCCACTGTTATAATTCGCCGTTAGCAGGCGTACTCTTGCCTCAGATTATTGAGATATTAGGTCACACGTAATGACATTAAATCGCATGGAAACATAGCAATTGTGTGGGCTGCTTGGCGTGAATATTTAATGAGAAATAAAGTCATACGTAATGACATTAAACTCAAGAAAACCCGCGAAAACAAAACAAAATCACATTTAATGTTTTAAGTTATTTCCTTCATATAAAGAATCTTCGTGATAATGAACCCTCCCAATACTTTAGAATATAGAATTAACCTTAAAATAACAAAAACCTTCGGAATACAGAACCTTCGGAATAACGAACCTTCTGATTGGTGAACCGTCGGAATAGCGAACATTCAGAGAAATTTCGGAATAGTGGACATTCTGGATAGTGAACCTTCGGAATAGAGACATGCCCCCAATATTCATATTATATGCCCAGAGTTCAAAGGTATGGGCCCATAAAATCCTAAATTTGGCCCTTAAAATATTGAACTCCAAATTGGAGCCCACACAGAACATCACTTAAGTCAACTGTACCTGTGTCATGTCCCAATGCGGGAGGGTCCACAATATACCACAACATTCATATTATATGCCAAGAATTCAAAAGTATGGGCCCACGTAATGACATTAAATCTCAAGAAAACCCGCGAAAACAAAACAAAATCACATTTAATGTTCTAAGTTAAGTTATTTCCTCCTGTATCTGTATCGGTATGCGCGCAGGATCAGTTCGGATGTGAGCGCACACTCCGTAAAAAGAATCTTTGTGATAATGAACCCTCTCAAATTAGTCTCAATACTTTAGAATATAGAATTAACCTAAAAATAACAAAAACCTTCGGAATAGAGAACCTTCGGAATAGCGGACCTTCGTGATAGCGAATCTTCATAATAGAAACATGCCCCCACAAGTACACCGGTGACGTAAACACATGTGCTAATCTTTGTTGTATTATCGTGACTCTATCGGTACGATTTATACTCAGTACGAAATAACCATAATAATACAGTCGCCCAGTGGATTATCGATCGACCACAGAATATGAAAATCTGCGTACCAAGCAACACCACGGTGTGGTGTAATAACGTGTCGAATGTATCATGTGAAGGTCATTCTTCAGTTACCTTCACCTTTAGCAATTCCACGGTGTGCTCGCTCCCCGACTTATTAGTGTGGTCGTGGTACGCAAAAAAAGGGGTTGACCCAGAAGAAATTGGTAAAGAAGCGACCTCGGTGTCATTCAACGCGGGAGAATCTCTGCTACAACATATCCAGAATCCGCTAAAATCCGCTTTGGGCAAAATCCAGGATCAAAGATGGCGTCCAACATGGCCGCCCTTAGTCAAAAGAGATTCTGACTGAGATTAATTCGACATAATGAGAACAAATGTTGCCATATTTATACAAATGTAAACATTTTTGCAAAGGTAAAGTATCATGCCACATATCTATAGAAAAAATGAAACCCCTCGCCCCAGATGGCTGCCAAAATGGCGGCCTAAACTCGAAAAATTGAGGTTTTTGCCTAATATCTTAAAGATCAATTCCTGTTGTTTGATAATGGTTTAGACTGGCGACATTGATTAGTCATATTCATGTTAATTCAGCATTGGGGCAATGAAAGATACCATAAATGGGGTCCCAGACTCATCTACACCCTCAAAAATTTGATTTTACAGAACGCGGTATAAAATTCCAAAAAAATCGCCATTGGGATTCCAGTCATATATCAACAAGAAATGGACAGAACTGTACAATGTAAGTTGGGCATACCATTATCTATAAATATTCCAATTCAATGAAACCCAAATTGGCGCTTTGTCTTAAAATGGTTGCCAAAATGGCGGTCAAAATATGGAAAATGGCAGATATTTAGAATGGTCGTCAGAGGGTTAGACCCAGAAGGAATTGGTAAAGAAGCGATTTTGTTGTCATTCGATGCCGGAGAATCTCGTGTATAACATATCCAAAATCCGCTAAAATCCGCTTTGGGGAAAATACAGAATTCAAGATGGCGTCCAACATGGTCGGCAATAATAATGAAGAGGCAAATATGTAGTTATTCACGAAAACCCACTCGACAAAACGCCAATTCGGCACCAATGCACATCATTGATTGAAATCAATGTTTTTTTTGTGGGTATGAATAGCCAATCACGATTCAAAATGCTAAGATGGCTACCAAAATGGCCGCCGAAAATTGTCGAAATTTAAGTTCTGCTCAGATGAAAGCCGAAACAACACTTCGGTTGTGAGCTAACGATGACAGACCTATTAAACATGTTGCCAATAATCTACTGCCACAATAAGTTCAGCCCGTAATGTTCTAACTAAGCAGTATCTACTACAGGATCCAACACGATGTCCACTTATTACGAGGGACTATCTGGAAATTAATTTAAAAGAAATTAAATTGCTACGAATCTGGATTATTTGAAAACACAGTGTCAATATTTCTACTTATAACGACTATTCGGAACATCAAATATATGGGCATCGGTGGTCTAGTCCGGAAGCATCAGGCTATACTGGGTTTTCCAGTGATGGCGAAAGTGAAAAGGACAGGAGGGAAAAGCGAATAATCTGGGGTTTACTTAATTGGTGGGCAAGTTGGTTATCGGAACTGGGTAGTTTCAAAGTAAAATTATTTTAAGAGGAAAAATGAAAATTCGCACGTATACATACATTGTATACCCTTCACACTCCATGTGACAATTCCATGTCATGCGATTGTGGGTATTTACATGTGGATAGAAACATTCTAGTAAATATATAGACGCACCGATATCTTCTACACATTTAGTGAATTTCATCAATGATATGTAGACACAATGTGCGCCACGGCTGGATCTGACCCGTAGGCGTAAAGGTATCAACCATTTAGCTTGATGAACTGGTATTTCAAGGTTGTCATTGGATAGAAATGCCACATGAACATGGTGATTAACAACATGTTTGTCTAAGAAATGTGAACAATGAACATGTTATTTTCCGGATGCTAGACAATCAAACTGCCACATAAGGCGTCCACCCATGCTCATCAGAGCACGAAATATGTGCAAATTAATGACACGAAAACTATTTCATGCGGACGACGTACTCTAGACCTACATCCAACGTAATTTCCTATTAACTTTTATTGTTTGTACGGACGGTTTCGAGGTTTGAAAATCCCGCTTGTCCAAGAAAACCTCCACATACTTACGGAGTCGATGTGGAAACAATGTATGGGGATAGTTTCTTCATACATATATGTATTTGGCACACGTATTTTCTAGAACATAAGATATCACCATTTACCGGAGAGTTGATATCTGGGAAGAGATCAGAGTAAAACTACTTTTCTTACATGTCGAAACGGGGAATCCATGGGCTACATTTAGTTCCAGCTTGAAACTTGAAAATGGTGGCCGAGCCCGAATAGTTAATATTTCGTCGCATCAGTGCTATAATGTAACCCACATTTTCAACTTTCCGAGAAAATGAAGGTTGAAGTTTTTAGACAACATTTCTCCTAATGTTGACAAAGCATGACGTATTGTTGTATTTATCCCAATGAAAACTGACATTAGCTGTTCATTGAACCACATATTGTTTTCTGTTTACTTCCTCGTTTTCTTTTAAAGAGCAATAGCTTGTTTGGAGATATGACATTTTGCGTATGCCAGCGACGATTCGTTTCCGTGCTATAATGAAGTTGTGCTAATAAATGCAGATTAAGCTAAATATGGTGGCAATCGCATGTGTCTATGAACTAAAAGGTGCCTATTCTACACTATGAAACTTCACCCATGTGCATCATCATACAGAAATGTGTGGAACAATCACAAAATTTAAATCACCAAATGATCACGTGACTAACATGGAGATATATGCTACCATATAGCACACATTTTAGAATTCACAAACACAAAACAGAAGTCATGTGGACAACCTGAAGCGTCCGATTGGCTGCTGTTGGACATGCGACTTCATAGCACGAATAATTGTAAAGATCGCTGGAGATACATTTGCTTCACTGGTTTGTGCGAATATTTGTCATTCAATGCAAAGACAGTTTGGCCCATCGGATTGGATTTTTCTCACGATTCGAATGGTATCAAATACTCATTTCCCGCCATAATGGAGTTACGACATTATAGCACTGATGCGTCGAGATTTTGTCAACCAGCGGGAAGCCACCAAAAGATTGAAAATAAATAGTTTTGATGTATATGGGCCACATACATGTATATTAGCCAACTATCAACTGCATCCACCACTCACAACTTCCATTATATGATAAGCTGGGCAGAGTCTACCATTTTCGTTTTGGAAGCCATTTTAGATACAATTTATTGTTTCTTTTGGTATATTTGAGATGGAATGTTCACAAATAAATGAAACGCTCAATTATTTTGTAGACAAGATCTGCTCATCCCTAAATATCAAATGTGACCAGAACCCCAAAGTCGATTTTGATTAAATTTCATACCGCATTCGTTATAACTTATTAGTGAAGGACGGAGTAAACTATGATCTAATCGATTAGACATGTCATTGCTGGAATGATCAGTTGACACGATCATTGAAAGAATATACACATTGTTTCCCAGTTCAGAGAGCAACAGTGATAAACAGAAGTGATAGAAAATAGTATTTTTCATATCGGGTGGCCATTTTGGCAGCCATTTTTGGTACTGATTTTTAAGTTTTTACATAGAGCTAGCACAAATGGCATCATAAAGAGGTATACATTCGTATTTATTTAGTCAATTTTATTCACCAACCACTACTTATAATGGAATGAATGACACTGTGATCAATATCCGCCATTTTCCGTATTTTGACCGCCATTTTGGCAGCCATTTTGAGACAAAGCGCCAATTATGGTTTCATTGAATTGGAGTATTCATAGATATTGATATGCCCAACTTACATTGTACAGTTCTGTCCATTTCTTGTTGATATATGACTGTAATATCAATGGCGATTTTTGTGGAATTTTATACCGCGTTCTGTAAAATCGAATATTTGAGGGTGTAGATGAGTCTGGGACCCCATTTATGGTATCTTTCATTGATCCAATGCTGAATTAACATGAATAAGACTAATAAAAATATCCAGTCTGAACCATTATCAAACAACAGGAATTGATCTTTAAGATATTAGGCAAAAACTTCAAATGATCGAGTTTAGGCAGCCATTTTGGCGGCCATCTGGGACAAGGGGTTCCATTTTTGCCATAAACAGGTGGCACAATATTTTACCTTTGCAAAAATGTATACATTTGTATACATATGACAATATTTATTCTCACTATAATCGAATTAATCTCAGTCAGAGTATCGTTTGACTAACGGCAGCCATTTTGGACGCCATCTTGGATCCTGAATTTTGCCCAAAGCGGATTTTAGCGGATTTTGGATATGTTATACACGAGATTCTCCCGCGTCGAATGACACCAAAACCGCTTCTTTACCAATTTCTTCTGTGTCTAACACTCTGACGACCACACCATAGAACACATTTAGCTCCCTGATTCCTATATAGAAAAAATGTTGGCCAGTCTCATTCAAATCACACCGGTATCGGAGAAGTCGCCCGAGCGAAGACGGCCCCATACCATACGAAGACGGCCTCAGAGAAGTCCCGTTTATTAGATGTGAGTTTAACGAAGCCTTAAATCGGCTTCATTTGATCTAGATAATGTTGTTGTGAAATCCACAACTTAATTTGAGAATGTTTATGTAGGCTAATTGTGAAGTTCGCAATGCTATCTTAGTTATAACAACACAATGAACTTCACTTATGGGCAGTCACGGTCACACTAAGTCTCATTTTAATCTTCTTCGTGCTACGTGTATACACAATATATTGCACCATGCATGCATCAAAAGGGTTTTTAAAAGCGTTCTGAATATGTGCGTTACTAGTAAGGATTTGTTTAAGTTTTGAGGCTGGGGTCACAATCAGTTAATGAGTGAAATACTACCCACTCTGCCAAGCTGTTCCAATCTTTAACAGTTCTGGGTATGAAGCTGAATTTGTAGGTGTCTGATCTGGCCTCCATAAGCATTTGCAGCTAAAGTGTATATAGGCCTACTGGTGACGACGAAGCCGCAATGAATTGGGCCACAACAAACAATTTGAGGTCAAAAGATTAGTTTTAATTTACCAGAGTGACCACGGTGGTGTCTTAGATTGACAGCGCTTACTACTTATGACATTTGAACAGGTCTGAAATTACGAAGACCCGAACTATTGCCAACGCGCTATTCAGCTACTAAAGGAATTCAAGATTATTGCATGCACAGCCAGGGGGGGGGGGGGGGTAGTAAAAAAATTGCAGGAAGGTATGCCGCTTTTTTGCATCTGGCATTTTTGGGGACCCACCACCCCCAATTAGACCCAATTTTTTTTACACCCACCCCACAAATTTAACTAAAATTGTCTAAAATCGCATAAAACTCTACTGATATCACTCATGTGACTGGGATTGATCTCAATTAGTTCAAATAACAGTTTAACCTGTTTCAGAAGCTGTTATAATTAAAAACAAAATGTTTTATAAATTGCTGATAATCTGTAAACCTAGGTCATTGTGCAGAATACACAAAATTTTATAATTTCTAACTATTTCCTGATTAGTATGTCAACCAGCCCATTATCTAACATATTCCATACCACTTATGTTAGTCTACTGGAGCAACTTACTTCTATTATACTAAACTAGCTGAAACAGGCTCCCTTTGGGAGCCTATATTCACCATCGGAGATACCTGTGGCCCCCTTTGTGGAACTTCGCAAACATTTTGATCTGAGACAGAGCCTTCATTTAGCGGCGGCCCCTTTGTGCGCTTCAAGCACATTTGGTCATTGAAACATTTTGATATATATATATAGTTTTAATATATATATTTTTTTAAGATTGAATTCCTTGCTCAATTTAACAAAACCAATTTTTTTTTTTTTTTTTTAATTAAATTTTTTTGAAAAACTAAAACCATTAGAACATCCGCCAGGGTACTCCGAGTCACCATACCAAATTTGGTTGAACTCGGTCCAGGGGTCTGAAAGAAAAATCCGGACAGATCTTACTCGTTTATATATATAGCAGTCACAGCACTATACCAGACTTGGTGATCATCTGATGACATGCAAATAATTCACTGATTGGCTTGATGCACTGATGACTGATATTTTCTACCCATTGATAGTCACATTAATGTTTGAGACAGTTGCTCCAGTTTGCACGCTCTTTTTACATGCACACAATGATCTAGGCATTAGTTACATCAGGACAAGTTTACTTATATTACTTATATTTACCCCCCCCCCCCAATCACTCTTTCACATAAAGATTAATAAATTTTTAATAAATGATATATATATAAATACTTCTAGTTCATAAAAATTAATTAAATTATTGTGTATTTTACCTGTGTCTGTTAGATTTTACGTTTTAGTCATTAATTGTAAACCGACCAGAAAACGATGATTTAATTTGGCCAAAGTTTTTTTTAATTTGGCCAAAAAACATTTGGCTAAAGTTTTTTTCATTTGGCTAATAAAATTTTCATTTGGCTAAACTTTTGGCTAAAGTTTTTTTCGATCCAGCGTGAACACTGCTTATATATGCAAACTTAGTTCAATGTACAGGATACACACAATTCCATTATTTCTAACCATTTCCCGATTAGTCTGTCAACCAGCCCATTTAATATCTAGCATTATGCCTGAACACTTTTGTTAGTCTACTGGAGCAACCTCTGTTATAATAAATAACAAACAGTCACTATGCCAGACTTGGATATGTTAGGTGTTGTGAGAGTAGCAGATCATATGAGTTGATAGACATGCAAATATTTCACTGATTGGCTTGATGCACTGATGAACAGTGTGATGACAGTTATATTCTAGCCATTGATAGTCACATTAATGTTTGAGACAGTTGCTCGCTCTTTTTCCATACACACAATGATATTGGCTTTAGTTACATCAAGACAAGTTTATTTATTTCAGTTTTCATTTCTCGAATCTACTTTCCGAGGGGTGTCGGGAAGGAATTTGTTTCACCCCACCAACATGCCATATAGCTCAATGTCATCTCTACTAAGGCTCATATGAGGTCCCAGTAACATAAATATGGTGTTTTTGCAGTTATAAATTCTTATAATATGTTTTAAACTGTTACAAATGTCATATAAGGGCACACAATGTCTTTTGTAAAAACTTTGCATGAGGGTGTAAAAAATGCGTGTTTTCGCTCCTCGGGCCACCCACCACCCCGGCATACCTTCCTGCAATTTTTTTACTACCCCCACACCTGGCACAGACAGCTATTCCCCGGTCACTAAAATCAGTCATGAACAAGGCGGTTTCTGTAACTGCGAGTCTTTGTACACACTTAAAAACAAATGAGTAGAAATTCTACACAAAATATTTAAATTCTGATCTTAAACAAAATTGTGTAGAAATGACACATGATATATGTGTCTTTGGAATTTTCTCAACATTTATTATGTGAGTATATTATAGTTAGTAGATGAGATATGTTCTATTTGATACACACATATCGTAAAAAGCTGCCATATTAAAACTTTGGCAGCAACTTTAAAACTTTGTGCTACACAATTACATGCTGTTCAGTTTTGACACAAACACAGTGTAGCACAATGTTTTAAAGCTGCTGCCAGATTTGTAATATGGTAGCTTTTTACGATATGTGTGTATCAAATAGAACATATCTCATCTACTAACTATAATATACTCACATATTCACTCATATTCAATGTTGACAAAATTCCACTATGCTATTTCAATATTATAGGGCTCTGACATATAAGCTACAACTTCAACACAGTCCCGTTGTAAATATATCATGTTTTTAAAATTTAATGATTAACAAATAAAATCATTTGATTTTGAGTTTATCAAGTTATACTAGTAAATGTTATTAGTAATACGGTACTAAAAGTATTGTATTTGTAATCACATACATCAATTAGAAAAAAAGTATTTGCAGAAAAGCTGATTTTTTAACAAGCTTCGCAAAAAGATTACTAGTTCTTGCTTTGATTCAGTGCTATTTTGATACTCAGAGTATTCTAACAGATATAAAAATCTGAAAGTTCTATCTATAAGTAGTATTAACAAAGTACGTGATTGTGTAGTTTCATGATACAATTAGGAGAGTTTGCTTTGTATATAACTTATATTTAATGACAAGGGTGAGGGTAGCCTTTGACTGTGGTGTCGTAGTACGTGATCGCACAGTGTCATCCAGGTCGAGGGAATAACATCACCTTACTGTCCATGGTACACTGCGATAAGTTGGTGCTAGCCTTATTACAACCAGATAGCCACCGAACCTACAGAGTACTCGAAGACACCATGCATCTCTCCTATTTTATTCGATATATCTCTCCAGTGTTTTTTAACTTCTAGTGGAATACTTGCTGTTTAGCTCACTGTCACATATCGTCACTTCAATTTCAACTGACCGTATGCATTTTATTTGTTAAATCAAACATATTATATTTTTAATCAGTATCAGTATCATTTATTTCGAAACAAGTCATCCGACTTTTTGTTCCGATTTGAAACATGGATATAAATTATAACGTAATCATAAAATCAATATGTTAAAATCACTCATCGTACTCATATTTCTGGCTATAGAAATATGAGTCAAACAGTTCTTTGAACTGCGTCAGGTTGACGGATGAAACAATCATCTCTGGTAAATTGTTCCATGGTATAACAAGTCTCTGGGTGAAATAATATTTGCCTATGTCTTTAGTTTTACGAGGCAATTGTAATTTCAGCCAGTGACCCCCTTGTGGTTGTAGATAATGATCTTTGAAAATACAATTCCGGATTTACGTTGTAAGACTGTTTTAAAATTTTGAAGGTCTCTATCATATCTCCACGGAATCTGCGAAACTTCACTGACATCAATAAGTTGTAATATCTGGTTGTAATAAGGCTAGCGCCAACTTATCGCAGTGTACCATGGACAGTAAGGTGATGTTATTCCCTCGACCTGGATGACACTGTGTGATCACGTACTACGACACCACAGGCAAAGGCTACCCTCACCCTTGTCTTTAAAATAAAAGTTATATACAAAGCAAACATCAATCCAGTGGTGTTGGGTGGTAGGAAACGTATGGGTGTGTTCCGGTCTCTCACGTGGCTTGAATCCATTTGGGACCATAATGGAAATAAATGGTTATGGACTGTTTTCTTATGCTATCCCCGATGGGTTTTCGTCACCTGTTAGTGCCGGGCAACTCCTTTACAGTCTCATACCCTGTATAAACGACATACTCATGCTGGGCACTGGTCGACTGCGGAAGTGGTAATGTACCATATGGTACATCACATCTGTCCGTTGAAAAATATCTTTCAGTGCTAAATTATAGAAATATTAGATTATTGTCAAAATTTAGGAGCACTAATAATTATCTTCCCATAGAAACTGGGTCTTGGTCTAAGTCTAAGAAACCTATTGAAGAGCGAGTCTGCACATACTGCACTCGCTGTTCAATAGGGGACGAATACCATTTGATCATGGAATGCACCAGAGTTAGCTCTTTGAGAAACAGATTCCCACCACGCCACCGTACTGGGCAAATCAACGTGTATAACTTCTGTTCAATTCTAAACACAACCGATATTGTGCATATGAACAAGTTGTGTGGGTTTTTAAGATACACCCAACATGTTGCATAGTTCACTCCTTGTTGAGGGTATACCTCACAGGAATGGACTCTGCAACCATTGGCATACTATATTATTCGGATCACCGCAGCACCACCTTACATTACCATCTCTCGACATACATATGTGACGACGGCAAATATTCACGATGACTTTATTAAATTTCCATGTTATATCTACCAATTTATTTGTTTACACCATAGTGCTATTTATTATATATTGATTTGTTCGTATATTACATGTGTAATTAGAACAATAATAAAGAATCTTGAATCTTGAAAAAAAAAATCGGTTGGTGACCTATGTCCAGTAATAAATCAAATAATTTGATATTCTACATCTTTACAATTTCTGTTAATCTGTTACTTGTCACATGTATATCACATGTATTCCTGTTTATTTTTCTCTATACATGTAGGTTATCCTACACCAATATGTGCCTTAAAGACCATTAAAACGTATCTTATCTTATTTGTATTGTATTTTAATCATCAAATTGGAAAGTATTTGTATTGTCATCAAATACTTTAGGCATATAATCGCCGTCCCTGATTAGTATAACTGTGATCTGCTGAAGTTCAAATTTACTCGGATTATAAGATCTTACCAACGGCACAGTGTAACGCTAAGTCCGTCGAACCACAATTGCACTTGCTTTTTGAACACGCGAGATGTGTACTTTTCAAACAGAATGCGGAAGTGAATCTAAGAGTGACTTCGAGATCGGTCGCATCTTCGGTCACAGCTTATATCGGATATAAGTCTGCGCATGTCCATATCCGAGGAATCTCGAACGACTATGACCGCGGCTGCTGCCGCAACGAATGCCACTTTCAGTATCTCATACAAACAACATGAATTTCCTGTAATTTAATCATCGAATTTGAGGGTCTGGTCTCATAAACTATATTGTGTTATCTGTTGATTAGACCCCGTGCTGTATATTTTATACTTTAAGAGCCTCAATAAACATTATTTTATAGAGGCCTAGGCATATCGACGTACAGATCGATGGTCAATGCATATACAAAAAAACATCGAAATTCGAATTAACTATAAAGTATAAACTCCACCTTTCCAAAAATAGTTTCATAAAATTAGATAGATACTTGTTTTAGTAAAACAACCAAATGAACCCAAAGATAAAAATCTACATGTATCAACTACACATTCACTTTTTTAATTCATTCAATCGTTTTCCGCCTGTTTCATTTATTCAGTCGGCCATTTTGGATTTGATCGATAGTACGGGAACTCGCAACCAGGATTTGGTGGAAACGTGACGTCACATATCATGGTCATGGTAATAACTTCGAGGTCCCAAATCCGGCTGTGACTAGCTGCGACCGATCTCGAAGTCACTCATAACTATCCTACTCATGGTTACAATCAACTAAATATTTCCCATAGGCGACAGTGTTAGGGTTAAGCCATCCCCACGATTCATTGCCCTACTGAGCCAAACTTTAAAGGTACTCAACCCGATAAAACTCCTCTCAATTACTATTTCAATGGCTTCGGGGGTCAAAAATATTTGATTCGAGTCGAGGAAGTCACCCATCAAAGCTCAGATTTGTTAGATATCGATTTTAGAAATCTATTATTTTTCATTATCGGGAATACTATCTGTCCAGAACTCAGTCAAAGTTGCGTTAAAATTACCACTTGAATAGATTTGGAGAACACATCCAGAGCAGATTACGGCAGTTAGTAGTACTGATCTCGAGTTTATAACAAATTTCAAAAATCAATATCTAATAACTCTGAGCTTTGTTTGATGGGTTCCTCGACTCGAATCAAATATTTTTTACCCCCAAAGCCAAAGAAATAGTAATATAGGACCCTCCGATCGGATTGTTGTTGTTGGAATCTGTTGAGATGGGGACCCTCTTTACGGGTTGAGTACCTTTAAATATTTCTGCGTGTAGAACTCCACGTCGGACATAAGTTGTCAAAAAAGAAATGGTGCCTCACCATACTTATTCCTGGAAATAAATTGCCATTTCCACAACTACCCCCTTTTGTGCACAAAATTTCAATATAGAAAAATACCCCCACCCCTACCAAATTTGGCGACAAATGTAGCCACTTGACGAACAATCCCACACAAATGGCCGAGGAATTAACATAGCCTATGAATTTCTTTTTTCTTTCACATTAAACAACTGAAGATATTATACACCATTCAGCTGCCGGTATTTTTTTATGCTGACTCGAGTTTTAACCAAGGGGCATAATTTCATGTATTTAGTTGCTTTTAGGTTACAGTGAAGTAATTATTTCCCATAGGCCTCAGTGTTAACATATAATGGCATGCAGCCCTGACTATCCACGAATTGTGATAAATGAGTACATGGTCACCGGAATTGGCATCTGCGCAAAGTTTCTGAATGAAAAAAATCATATCGTCGAGCATGGAATGTACCTTTAAATTTGGGATTTATAATCGAGAGTCAGAATTGCATGAACAAAATATTGACATTTTTTACCTCACACCAAAAAAATTAAATCTAGGAACCACGTGCTTTACAATGTGCCAATGTTTTGTTTGGAGTCTGAAATTTCAAGAGGAGTGATTGCATGTATTTTGTATGTTTAAATATCGAAACTACTATTAACCAACCAGAGCCCATAATTTTTTTAATTCTCTCCTGCATCTTGGTCCAAAATCCGTTTGGAGGGCGCTACCAATCGAATTACTTCACTGTAACCTAAAACCTCATGATCACATTCCGTTGAATATAAACGTATCTGGCGCGGCAAGTGTTTGCAATTGTCAGCTTTATCAAATGGCACGTTTACCACCAGAATGCCTTTTTTTTTTCACCAAAGCAACATTTCCGCTGTATAAACACCTGAAATAGATTTTGAACCAGCAAAACAAAAATCGCATATATCATTGGAACATCTCCTGAATACGGTATATGAAGATCACCCCGTTGTATCCGGAAATGTATTTGCTAACCAATAAAACAATCTCACTTCTTATGATTTCGCTTTTAAAAAATCCGATTCCATTTCTGATACCGCGGGAATTATTTATCTCGTATTTTAAGGAGACCAACTACATGTACAAGCCATGACATTGCACTATACCATTATTCTGCTAATTGAAATATTTAATCATATAATTTTTCCATTGCCGATCTTTCCTTTGTGATTGTTTCCTGCTTTATTTCATAATTATTCATTCTATTATTTTATGAGAACAAATATTTACCTGTAATGATGACATGATGGGGGATCTCATGTTACTTATAGGATTCCAACAAAAACAACTCACGAAGAGGTGTGATCAAGAAGGCAGGTTGTAATTAGTGGTAATCAGTAAGAGCTCACATCTTGTTTATACATATGCCATTCTTGAAATCAGCGTGATTAGTATTAACACTCTGGATGAATACGTCCAAGTAACCAATTTGGTATGATAGGACGGGCAACTCGTTCTATATTGAATAGAACTACATGTACTAGTACATGTACATGTGCAATTTAGGCTGTGGTATTTGGAATACAATGTACATATAGTTCTATTCAAGGAATAACTGTTAATGTATTCATAGAAGCTACTGATTCCAGCTAGTTTACCTTGTTTTACTGAAATGTCATGAGCCTCCAGTGGGTTCACATGTGCCGGGTTCATTCACATAATGTGTCAGTGCATGAAACATCATCTTTAAGACGCTCTTCCCCACTTGCCATCAGTTCACATAACATAAATAGCAGAGCTCCAACATGTGAGCATGCTTGCCCTTGTCTGAAAATAAATCAATATCATGTTTTACTAACAAAGATACAAGAATATTGAATATTGATTTGACAGTCGAAAAGTAAAAATCTTAAATCATGTGTGAATTTGTACTACTACATGTATTTTCATGCCATTATACTTTATTTGAAGCTAAACGGCAATCGGCACACATTGTCGAAATGCTACACATTTCTTAATGTATGTACCGGTACAGGTAAAAGTTCTTAAATGGAAATTACCCATACATGTATATTTATAGATTTAGAATACAATTATTTAAGTATTTCTATATATAAATAGAGCTTAACAGCTTACGCTAAAACCACCAAAGTTCATATATCAACTTGATAAGTTGATATGGTGATTGCGGTGTCACCAGTGTGATAATACCTTTGTATAATAATATAACAGCATGAAGAAAATATATTTATACATGTAGAGTGCATGTAGTTATTATAGAATGAGTATTAAATTAACTTACCCTACTGTGCACACACAGAATGCACCATATGGATCCCCTGTAGATTTGTCCAGAACAACATGAAGCCATTTTACTTTTCTGGTTTCAGTACTCGGTGAAGTAGGCACTGTCCTTTCACAACACAAAAAGTTTTGCTTTCTGGCAACATATTAACCATAACATTATGAATGTGTTTTGCTTTCAAATGTGCATATGGTCTTGAAAGCTTATACCTCTTCAAGTCTTCCCTGGAAAATTCTGGATTGTTTGATCTTAGGAGATATTTCTTGACAGTGCTGGTGTCAAGTTCGGGGAGTGAAGAAAATTTCTATGTCCAGCCAGGCAGTGCTTGGACGTCAGAAGGTGCCATTAGTTTTTTGAACTCCACCAATTCCTTTTCGTCCAAACAGTGGTCGTCTAAACGAGGTTTTTTCTCTTCTCGTTGTGAAACACCATCTTTAAAGTCAACAGTAGACACTCCCAGGCGATCGCATAGAAGAATTTCGAGAGCGTCTCTCGGGATAGCACCTTTCCCTGCTTTGTTGTACGTGACACGCAGATCTTGGGATTGACTATTTCGAGTATCAGGAACGGAACGAGGAACAGGAACCACTTCCGAGTAACAGAATGACTATTTCGAGTAACAGGAACGTGGAACAGATATATAAGATATAAGCTCATATTTCTCGCGTTTTACGCTATGAAAAAATTCATATTATACATCATTCGAAAGAATAGCCTCTCCACTTCATGAATATTGCAAAATTTAAACACTAATTTTGAGAACTAAGCGTATAACTGGTCAGGAACGTCGAGCGGTGAATCGGGAATTAGCAAAAACGAAACAATTTCAGTAACAGAAATGAGGAACAGATATATAAACTTTATTTTTACGCAATGAAACAATACATGTTATACATCAATCGAAAGCATAGCCTCTCTCCTTCTTTAATAATGCAACATTTAAACACAACTTTTGAGAACTAAGCGTATATAATTGGCTAGGAACTGCGAGCGGTGAATCAGAAATTAGCTAAAAACGAAAACAATTCCGAGTAACAGGAATGAGGAACAGATATATAAGCTCAATTTTCACGTATTTTACGCAATGAAACAATACGATTTCATACATCATTCGAAAGCAAGCATAGCCTCTCCCATTCTTTAATGTTGCAACATTTAAACACCACTTTTGAGAACTAAAAGTATAATTGGCCAGGAACGGCGAGCGGTGAATTAGAAATTAGCTAAACACGAAACAAATTCCGAGTAACAGGAATGAGGAACAGATATATAAGCTCAATTTTTTCGCATTTTACGCAATGAAACAATACAGTTTTATACATCATTCGAAAGCATAGCCTCTCGCATTCTTTAATATTGCAACATTAAAACAACACTTTTGAGAACTAAGCGTATAATTGGTCATGAACGGCGAGCGGTGAATAAGAAATTAGCTAAAAACGAAACAAACTCCGAGTAACATGAATGAGGAACAGATATATAAGCTCAATTTTCTCGCATTTTACGCAATGAAACAATACAATTTTATACATCATTCGAAAGCATAGCCTCTCGCATTCTTTAATATTGCAACATTTAAACACCACTTATGAGAACTAAGCGTATAATTGGCCAGGAACGACGAGCGGTGAATAAGAAATTAGCTAAAAACGAAAACGTTCCGAGTAACAGGAATGAGGAACATATATATAAGCTCAATTGTTTCGCATTTTACGCAATGAAACAATACAATTTTATACATCATTCGAAAGCATAGCCTCTCGCCTTCTTTAATATTGCAACATTTAAACACAACTTTTGAGAACTAAGCGTATATTTGTCCAGGAACGGCGAGCGGTGAATCAGAAATTAGATAAAAATGAAAAAAATTCCGAGTAACAGGAATGAGGAACAGATATATAAGCTCAATTTTCTCGCATTTTACGCAATAAATCAATACAATGTTATACAACATTCAAAAGTATAGCCTCTCACCTTCTTTAATGTTTCAACATTTAATCACTACTTCTGAGAACTAAGCGTATATTTGTCCAGGAACGTCGAGCGGTGAATCGGAAATTAGCAAAAAAAACGAAAAAATAATTCCGAGTAACAGGAATGAGGAACATTATATATCAGCTCCTATTTCTCGCGTTTTACGCTATGGAACAATACATATTATACATCATTCAAAAGCATAGCATCTCCCCTTCATTAATATTACAACATTTAGGCATTATTTTTGCGAACAATGCGTATAATTGGCCAGGAACGTCGAGCGGTGAATCAGAAATTATCAAAAAAACGAAAAAAATTCCCGAGTACATTTATATAAGCTCATATTTCTCGCGTTTTACGCATGTAACAATTCATATTATACATCATTCGAAAGCATAGCATCTCCCCTTCAGTAATATTGCAACATTTATACACTAGTTTTGCGAACAAAGCGTATAATTGGCCAGTAACGTCGATATGGCAAGCCGTTTTCACATTTTCGATTTATTTGGACTTAAAGGGATACTGTACCCCAAATGTTGTTGTTGGTTTCTATAGTCTCCGAGTCGGAGAATAAGGTAACAATTTTTCCATTATTTGAAAGTCTGTTGAGTACGAAGTAATGTTACGGATGACAAATTTACCGGAATGCAAAAATACAAATTGTCGTTGTCGAGTAATTTTTGTATACAGTTTTCAACCAAATGTATGAAATAAAAGTTATATTATATGCATACTAGTCCCATATACTCATTTAAGTTATTGTATCGTCACTAGTCAGTGAGTGGCTTGGGTTTTCTCTCCGTATCATCATAATGTTTTAAACGATCGCGTGTGCCATCCGTTTACCAATCCAGTATCCCTCAATTAATTTGATTACGTCTTCACACGGAAATTCGTAATTTACTTTACGCCATTTTATGGCTCCAGTCATAAATTAAATTTATATCAAATTATTAACTTTGATTTTAAGATAGTCTATTAACCTGAGCGTCTACAGAATACATCTTCGACTCAAATTACTTATGTTTCTAATATATATTATCGATATTAGATCGTTGTTATCACCGGAAATTTATTGAAAATGGCGGACAGTACCCCTTTAAGTCCAAATAATTGGACTTAAGTCCAAATAACGAATTGGACTTAAGTCCAAATACCACATAATTGTGAATTCGGCGAGGAATTGGACTTAAGTCCAAATGAATTACACTTAAGTGTCATATACTGACATTTTTATCTATTTGGACTTAAGTCCAATTCCTCGCCGAATTCACAGTTATGTGGTATTTGGACTTAAGTACAATTCATTTGGACTTAAATCCAATTCTTACACACGGAAATTCGTAATTTACTTTACGCCATTTTATGGCTCCAGTCATAAATGAAATTTATATCAAATTATTAACTTTGATTTTAAGATAGTCTATTAACCTGAGCGTCTACAGAATACATCTTCGACTCAAATTACTTATGTTGCATGTATGACTATATATGGGCATATCTTGCCTGAAATAAATACAATACAAAATAAGAAACACCCCCATCAGATATTAAGTAGGTCTGGTTTTGCTCATAGGGCGGAGTTGTGGGATAATGGCCATGTAATTCAGTCATGTCATAATTGAATGAATAATTGGACTTAAGTCCAAATAGCGAATTGGACTTAAGTCCAAATACCACATAATTGTGAATTCGGCGAGGAATTGGACTTAAGTCCAAATAATTGGACTTAAGTCAAAATAGCGAATTGGACTTAAGTCCAAATACCACGGGCATGTATGGTCCTTTCCTTACTTACAGGGGCGTACGTAGCCTATGTATTTAAGACTGAGAACCAATTACTTTGATTCATCGTATCATTGATGAAGAACGTACGTATGAATTTGGTGGAAACTAGCGCTAGCTATGATATGATTCACTAAGTATACCACATAATTACAATACATTACAATATAATAGCAATAAGGGGAGTCACTCTAGTATCTAATCTATTTTTTGGGCAGAATTCGACTTTCGAGTACACCCTTATAACATTGAGTTTGAGAACTGAGCAAATTAAAAAATAAGTGTAAGTAAGTAAACAAAATTAAACGAAACTGCATGTATCCTACATGCTGTCAAATAACAATTCAATCAAATCGTGAATTAATTTTACTTCATTCATGCATGCAGTTAGCATTTATTAAGATGCCAATTCAGGTTTGAACCATTTTCAATGATGCCGAAAACAAGCCACGTGGCAAAAGGGACGCAACTGTATGGAGTTTGACTGTCAATCAAGACTTGCAGGAATATACCATTACAAAGAAGGGGACTATCGTTTTAAACCAGATGAATTGGACTTAAGTCCAAATGAATTGGACTTAAGTCCAAATCAATTCACTAATTGGACTTAAGTCCAAATTATTTGGACTTAAGAGTTAAGTCGAAATAATTTGACTTAAGTCCAAATGATTTGGACTTAAGTCCAATTTGTGAATTGATTTGGACTTAAGTCCAATTATTTGGACTTAAGTCCAAATAAATCGAAAATGTGAAAACGGCTTGCCATAGTACGTCGAGCGGTGAATCGGAAATTATCACCCCGAAGAACTTAACATATTCTTCTCAGAAAGTCGCAGATTTCTCACGAATTACGCAATGTCACAGCCAAATATTTACAGAAATGGAAAGAGTATCCCACTGTACCCATTTCTGGGCCCTGTTTCATGAAAGCAACTTATGACATAGTTGGGACTTAAGATGGTCATAAGTTCAAACTTCAGTCATAAGTGCGTTTCACGAACAAGGTCTTAACTTAAGATGGTCTTAACTTTGGTCTTAACTTTAAGACTGCTGTGAGGTGTCATAAGATAATCTTAAAGTTAAGACCAACGTGATAAGTGGCATATCGATCACAAGTATGGCGGCCTATGTTATTTTGCAAATTACGGAGATATCTGTACATTGTCTGGGTGTGCAATTCGTCGTCTGGTATACAGGGTCGTGGCTACAGAGTGAGAGGGGGTGTTCATCTCGAAATGTCCAACTACACCCCCTTAAACAACACCAAATTCTCTTTGGGTTTAAACATTCCAACTGGAACCTCAAACTTTCCAAAACCAAAGTTTGGAGAGGGCAACCCCCACTCCACCGTATCCCCATAGGGTTAGTTTGGTAAAAACAATTCAGAGCACAGGCTTATCACCAGGGACGTGGCGAATGGGGTTTGTGTGTTGTCTACCCCCCCCTCACACACACACTTTGGTCAAAATGTTTAGCAATTGGAAATTTCATGCCTGACAACATTAATCGTACACTATATATAGGTTTCAATTGTTTTAATTTCTAACTAGTAAAGGAATGTGTTGTTTTAGACAAACAGCAGCAACCGAAAATCACCAACTTTCGGGGCGTCAGGTTAGAAATTTCGAACTGTTGGAATATTTGAGATACCAATTGGAAAGTTTAAATCCAACGGATGGGGTGGACATGGAATTTCGCGAACATGGAAGTTTGGCCCGCTTCAATTAAGGGGCGGTGCAGTTGGAAATTGCACGATGTACCCCCCCCCCCACCCCACAGAGACCAACTAGCCACCCCGAGCCTCGTCGAATGTAGGATATAGTCAATTATCAGCTGTGTATGTGACCTATAGATAATATATATAAAATTGTATTATCCACGAATTAAACTTTTGATAAGAATTATGGCCTAGCTCAAAGCTCACAATCTCCTCTATGTTATTCCATATGTGTGTGGGGAGATGGGGTAAAATGAGATCAATTAATATATTGATTCTTTCCTCTTTCCAAATTTCCGTCGGCTGTTTACAAAGCGGATATGTCATATAGGAAAGGTAACACAAATGCTCTTTATCAAAATATGTTTTAGAAATAGTGACAATTTTATATAGAGAATATTATTTTATTGAGTTTATGCCCACGCCCATATGTCCTGATTTTCAAGGATGTCCAAATTTGAGTCATGTTTTTTTTGCAGGGGTGGGATGACCATTGTGCAGCATACGTTGTGCAGCATACTGTTTATATGATATACACACCCGTAACGATGACACCCCTTAATACGAGTGTGCTAATGAAAACGTAGTTATATATATATCCATGGTATGACAACCGCATAAAACATCTGCATAAAAATAATTAAAAAGTTACTCTAACAAATATTTTTCATTTCCCTTTGAATCGAAAAATTACCTATGTGTGTCCTGATGACATCGCCGATTTATTTTGATTATTGCTACACGTAAAGAGCGGTGGTCGATAATACACGAGTTATGTCGGCTCACATAAAAAATCGCCACCTGATCATTGCTCTCAGTGGATTAACTCGGCGTGAATGCATGGTCGCAGTCATGCATCGATCCATATAATTATATTGTCTTATTTCTGACACCGCCACTCGTCAGTAAACGCAAAGCTCGTCATTTTAAGATCCTGCGATGTACTCATGTTCGAATTCACATCGTGGAACTCATACAAGTCTAAGATCCATATGCGAATATAAGGCCACTGACTATGGACACTAAGATATATGCGCTGATTCGCTCACCCCCACCACAGCCGCTATCCAGCATCCCTGTCACACAATAATGTCAACTCGGACTCGGCTCTTTCTCGATAACCTCTCAATGCCGTACATAAAGATTGCACAAGCCCACATTTTTTTGTTCCGGACTGTAGAAAAGTGTCGATAACCAGTCTAAATGAGCGGGAACTTATCTTACTACTTAAGTAGGACTTAATCTTGTTTTGTGAAACGCGTTCTTGAAACGGAAAAGTTACATCATAAGATCCACCTTAGATCTTAGATTAAGTCCATCTTAAGATAATCTTATGACCTTGCTTCATGAAACAGGCCCCTGGCACATAGGATGCTTTTTGTTCAACAAAGTTCTGAAAAAGTTTGAAAAATGATTGATATCTTTTTGGGCGAAATCTAGATGCCCCGGACAAATATCTATATATAGGATATATGGCTCAGCCAATCAGAAAACTCAGTAGGCGGAGTTATCTCAAACCAGGAATAGGAACAGCTTCGGGTACGAATTAACTATTTGGAGTAACAGGAACGGAACGAGGAACAGGAACAACTTCCGAGTAAAAAATGACTATTTGGAGTAACAGGAACGGAACAATGAAAAGGAACAACTTCCTAGTAAAAAAGTGACTATTTGGAGTAACAGGAATGAGGAACAGAGCTAAAATGTTTCGCGTTTAAAGCTTTGAAACAATACATATTATACATCATTCGAAAGCATGGCCTCCCCCTAATTCCTTCTTTAATATTGCAACATTTAAATACTACTTTTGAGAACTATGCGTATAATTGGCCAGTAACGTCGAGCGGTGAATCGAAAATTAGCTAAAAACGTAAATTATTCCGAGTTTACAACGGGAATGAGGAACAGAGATATAAACTTAATGTTCTCGCGTTTTACGCAATCAAAAAAGGCTTATTATAATCATTCGAAAGCACAGCCACCCCCCTTCGTGAATAATGCAACATTTAAACAATACTCCAGTTTTGAGAACTATGCGTATAATTGGATACGGCAAGAAACGTGAGCAGAAAGTTATGGGGGTATGTTTTTGTCCCATGTAGAAAGCCTTGGGACAGCGCGGGACAAGCGTTACAAAAGCGGATAGAAGACATATATACTTAGTTCTAATGGTTATCTGCGTCTCAGTAGACATTTAGAGAAATGTTTTTATTTCTCATCGTTATCTGCGTCCTAGTCCAAGTCTTCTTGTACTAAAACCAGCTAAGATATTGGGATGGCGATTTGCTGTTTTTAGTCCAAGCCCGTCCTATATGCTCTCTTATGACAGAGCTTAAGCGTTAGTGACCCGCTCAAATAAAACCACAATTATATGAAATAAAATATCACAATTGCGACAATAAACGGATATTTTCCGCAGAAGACATGCTATTTTATCTGAAACCCACATCAGTTGTGAATTTAAAACGGTAATTTAATGCGAAAAGAGACATTTACCTCAATGTTTACAATTTTTTAAAAGTATGCGAACTCGGTTGACCTCGCGAACTGTGTTCGGCATTTTCCGTTGAAAATATTCCGTAGATTTTGGACAACAGCGCAAATTACGATGAATTCTCCATTGTAATCGCAATTATGTATGTCAATAAATAAAATAATAACTAGATTAATTAAACATTGGAGATATAAATGTAATACACTAAATATATTACGGGAATTAGAACCCTCTCAACGTTTAAAACAGTGTAAACACAAGTTACGAGCATTAGATATAATATGCCTTATATGGTGCTACATTTCACCCATATTTGGTGGACTTCCGCGAAATTAAGATATATACTAAGCGAACAGGGCAATATACTGCTCTTGTTAAGCACACAAAAAATCAAATCAAATTTGTATAAATTTTTAACCTTAAGTTTGAATAGTCCCACTAAAACGGAAGAACTATATTTCGTAACTGTGTGATTCGGTTCTCCGATTATTTTATCAACACAGATGTCAAAATGCACATCACACGCATGGCAAGTCAGACACAAGAGTTCTAATTTGCTCCAATTTTGACAAGTTGCTTGCGAAAATTGTCAACAAAACTACCGTTCTGATCCTCCATTATGTCATTAAGTTTTTAGTGCGGGAATTGTTCTGAAAGCACATAGAAAACTGGACTTTCGGGCGATCGGTTTTCGCCATTTTTTTTCGGAAAACCCGCGCTATATATAGAAACGGAAAGTAGAATTCCCAGAACAAACAGCGGATTATGCCGAACTTATTCGGACCACTTCGGCTTTCGGTTAAAACGTAAACAAACAGAGAAACAAATCGATGTTTGTGGCAATCAACCGGAATATTCTATGTGTAATTTAACATTAAAGTTAGATTATTATACACCATTATGACCATAAGATGTAAGCCTTTCCGATGTATATAGCATCATGTATTGATTTGCTAGGTAAATCGAGTAAAATACACCACAAATTCCCGCCACAGATCGTGGGCGTAACTCGTGTGATAGGAATGGTATACAAGCGGGCTTGGACTAAAAACAGCAAATCGCCATCCCAATATCTTAGCTGGTTTTATTACAAGAAGACTTGGACTATCTGCGTCCCAGTAGTAACCCTTGGGACAGAGCGGGGCAGACGTTACAGTATAGTTTATAGAAATGATTTTAGTTCTCATCGTTATCTGCGTTCCAGTAGTAACCCTTGGGACAGACCGGGACAGACGTTACAGCAATCTGTGTATACCTCTTAAGTGTTTTCCAAAATTCTTTTGAAGAAGACATCAACCATAATTCTCTTCAGCTCTTTTCAGTTTGTTGTTAAAAGATTTGTTTCATCTGCGTCTACTTCTCGTTTTGTAAAAATAATTTCCGTTGTTGTTCGCATTTCGCATCAAAACAAGGCTTATCAATCTTAGAGCGCCCTGCATAAACCTGTACGTGTTCCCTTCGTCTCCCTAAAACTGTTTGTGTCGTGTCCACGAAAAGTTTATTTATTTTCCCACAAGCTTGGTTAATTCAAATTTTTTTTCGCGTTTCCTGGCATTAGCGGGAAAATGATGTATTCACAGTTCGGGCATATAGAGTTGTTTATTATAGGCTGAGCCTATTTCGAATTGTAGCCAATGGGAATGAGATTTGTGGTAATTGTTCAGATCGCTAGAGCGGAGAATTCGTCATTCTAGCCGTGTAACTTCAGAGGGTCACATTAATTTTCAAATTTTTTTATAAAAAATTTCATTCAAATGAAATAAATTATCAATGCTGTGTCCAGCTATATAGCGTTCTTCATTCTGTAATATAACTCAGCTGAATGATGACAAATTATTCACAATGTTCAGAAGATTGACACATATATAATTATGAGTAGATTTCAATAAGGGTGCGGTCCGAACACCCGAGCTGCACATACGTGTGGGCTTCGGATTTCACGTTTCCAGTCCCTATAAAAGGGGTGCATGGTTTTTCCTGACCGGCTGTGCAGACTTTCTAGGATGTATTTACATTGTGTATGTAAACTATTATATAGTAGCATGTGCCCACATATAACTTGTAAAGCATGTTACGTAATAAACGCCGTCTATGTGACCACAGCCATAGCGCGGCTCAGTTGCAAATGAGTGTTTGTTTGAAATATGAGAGAATTGGGAATACTAGCAATTTCGTGCTCACCATTGTCTAGTTGCCCAATAATTTCATTTTCCTGTTCCATAAAAGCATCACTGAAAGTTTTGAGATATAGTTCCGATTTGTTCTCTTCTAACGTTCTGATTTTCGGTGGTAGTCTGTGTTTATTTTCGCCACAACCTGTGACGTTTAGAGCGGTATTACTAATTCCGGTATTATTCAAAACTAAATATATTGCACTATGAACACCCGAATGATATATCTATATATCTAAGCAATAGTTCGTAAATAACACAATGTGATTAGCTTGATAAGTAACATGAAAAGAAATCGATGACAATATGGAAAAATAATACTATTAATTTAAGCCTGAACATTTGAATTATTAAGTTACACAACTCCGCCTACTCAGTGACCAATGAGTTTTCTGATTGACTGAGCCATATAGCTATATATATATATAGGTAATATTTGTTTCTGTTCCTGAAAAAACACCCTTGGTGTGTAGGCATTATTTATTAGTGTTCTCTCGCATGTACATGCACGGCAATTTATCATATTTATCATAATCTTTTGTTTAGTATCACCATTGTTGCAGCTAAAGAAAGTCCATTTGGGGCAAACATATATCAAGGTAGTACCTAGTATCGCTTATACCCCAGATATAATCTGCGTAGTAGATCCCTTTGCGATATTATGAATTTATTTTATGAAGGCCTACACTCAAAATTGTTATGTTATTGGCTGAATTGGGCCATATAATATATGGAATTGAACGACAGTCAATAACTAATTGCCACCATTATCGTTAGATCTATATGCACGTAGAACATGATATGTAAAGCTTGGAATGTCCTGCGTATTTATTTTCCTATACTATATACATTAACAAACTGTATTTGACTTATTCTATAATTATACATGTAATCTATAACCCCCGACCTTCTATATATACTTTCTGTGAAATTACGCATTTATGATCCAGAGTAACGTGTAGCTGCAAATAGTGGGCTCATGCTTAATCACTATACGCTCTCCAAATTAGAATAATTATTTTCAAACCAATGTTTAGTTATCTTCATACTATCTGCTTAATACCATACAAGATCTATTCGAGAATTTTACCATACGAAAACCGAAAACTGACCAAAAAAAACCTGCAATCAGCCAATCACCACCATTCTCACGGCACAGCATCTCGAAAATAAACAAAAACATCTACCTTACTCCTATTTAAATTCGCGGTACTATATTTCGCTTGGTTTTGAATTAGCGCACCTAGCTGGGCGCATTCAAAACTGACAACAATATTTTCCTAAAAGATTTGGATTTATTCTCTGAGATACTCAATTGAAATAGTTAAAGACATCATTGGAATAAACTCGAAAGAAGTAAAACCACAGCCAGCTGACTTCAGAAAAAAGCAACACTTGGCTGAGGGTTGTGTTGGCATAAATAATTCAGTCTGTTTGGTCATGGTGTCATGATTATGCATGTCCACATCTATATATATATATCTGTTATGTCAACATGTACGACGATTTGAGATTAATTAAATTCTGATTCTGATTCTGGTGTCACTGCATGCAGCGTTGATAACAGGGGGCGTACTTTCGTGCGCCTTCGACCTGGCACATGTATATTTCTTACAAGTATTTCAACACCGTCGATGTTACCGTAATTTGTTGCTTTGCATAATTATGAGTAATGTTTTTGATGTTGGTCACCCGCATGTAATATATATCCGTATAAAACAGGTCTAGTTGCCTATATTTAGTCCAGCCTTCCGTAATGTATGTAACTCATCAACATATACATCTGCTTTCCCCTGTGGTTCGCTATAAACTCAAGAGTTGTACTATTTTTCGCTCGGTTTTAAATTCGCACACCGATGAGTGCGTGAAAAATAGCACTGCGTGAATTTAAATACGATTAAAGTGATGTGAAACACTCCGGTATGGTGATCAGATAGAAATGGAGAATAATCTTGTTCAAAGTAGTAATTTTTACAAATATAGTATATATCCAAATTGACAACACACCGTCATTTTTATATATGAATTAAATGCAGTGACTCTCGTAGGCAAAATCGTTTTTGTTAGTTTATCGCCGATAGATGCGTCCCGAATCGAGTAGTAAATATTTACATTTGAGCGTAGTTCTGAGGATGTTTTGGAGTGGTACGGTCGATTTGCTTCAAATTTTCGGCGATGTTAGCAGAATGTTCCTCCAGTTGTCATAGCGCCTGAATATATACTAACTATCAGTTTAACGCACCCGAACAAGTACATAATATGTCTTTATGGTATAAGTTTTACACTGAAAATAAGTACAAAAGATTCCAACTGAGAACGCTCTTTATAACCTAACACATTTGGTCGGCGAAAATTGGACGCTCTTTATAAGAGGCGATCATTGATATTTTTGCCAGGCTGACAAATAAATCCAAACGTGTTAAAACTTCATCTTTCGAAAGTCGGCATAATTATGGCTATCAAAACCTCACATCCATGGGATTTTGTGTCCGGTTTAATTTTGGTTGTGGAAAACAAACAGATGGTGGTTTTATGGTGTCAAATTTGACATTGCATCTTTCAGTTTGGCTTATTTGCCAAGAAATGCCTGCATTCTATATATATATACGCACTTACCAGTGTCTCGTATATAATATCTCCCGAATTAGTCCATGAGTCCACAAGCAACAACCTGGACTCGAGATAAAATTCAAAAATGTTATTTGTGCTGTAGACTGTTATCGGTATATAATTCCCCGTAAGTTTAACTTCCAGCTAAACATCCCGGTGTCATATTTGGGTGAAATATAGGTAAATTGGGACAATATATTATACACCGAGTCTGATAATATCGGTGATATATATAAAATGTACGAAATTGGACAAATTGCACTTACTCGTTTGACGACTATAATGGATTTATAATAACGTTTTAATGGAATTACTTCATGCCGCCCAGTTTCTGTAAATAAAAAAAATAGTTTTACCAAGTGAATGAATTTTGCGTTTGAGTGTGCATATTTTTAAAGACCATGCTTCGTCAACTTTTAATTAGTCTGAGTGCTCCATGCATGTGAACTCTATTAATACAAATTTTCAAAATTTCAGTGTAATTATACTGCCATATAAGTAACCCTTGATACAGAGCGATGCAAGCGTTACAGAATCTTATAGAGGTGATTTTATTTCTCATCGCTATCTGCGTCCCAGTAGTAACCCTTGATACAGAGTCATACAAGCGTTACATCAGTTTAAGGAATCGTTTTTATTTCTCATCGTTATCTGCGTCCCAGTAGTAACCCTTGATACTGTCGAACTTAAACAGTGTAGGTAAAGATTATCGTCCACCCCATTTCTACATGTATACCTGTAATGATATATACAGTGTATTTTTGTATACAACTCTTCTGTAATGTCTATATTGACGATCTGAATAAACTTAATTGAATTGAATTGAGAGCGATACAAGCGTTACAGAAGTTTAAGGAATCGTTTTTATTTCTAGTGATTATCTGCGTCCCAGTGTAGTAACCCTTGATACAGAGCGATACAAGCATTACAGAAGTTTGAGGAATCGTTTTTACTACTGGGACGAAAATTTGGTCAATTATGTCAATTTATTTGTATGTGTTGAATTTTGTGTTCGAAAATTAAATATTGTTTACACTAATTGTGACAGAGTGGGACAAACGATACAGCAACTTATAGAAATGATTTTATTTCTTATCGTTATCTGCGTCTATCTATCTTAATAAAAACCCAATTTGTGTTTGTTTGTTTCTTTCTTGTGTCTGGTCGGTGAAATTGAAACACGTGGATAATTTGACCCGTATAGAGTGTCAAGAGATAGAAGCCCATGAAGATATGTTGGAAATCGGTACAAATAAGTCATCTGAGCAGGTCTGGAGATTGTCATGGGATCATAGGGGCATATTTCCCCAGATGACTTAAAGGGGACTCATAAATTATGAGCAATAAAGAGCGTTTATTATAAATTGTGCACAAAACTAAATTGACGAATGAATGTCTTGGGGTATGTGATGTTGCCCTCAAATGACTGAAAGGAATTATTTGAGGTATAATGAATTGGCAATTATAAATAATCAACTCAAAAGATAGATGTAACGCTATCCGGGGAGTCATATAAAATAGGTGCAGTTTGCCCCAAATGAATAATAATTATTTTAAATGACTTGAAGTGCCACTAATAAATTAAGCATTAAGTTCACCCGAGCAACGCCGGGTACCCCACATATATACATATCTGCCAATTTATTTTCAATCAATATAGTATAGGAATGTGGAAAAAGTTTTCTTTAATCGATTGTTTGGCCCTGAAAAGGGCCGTTTTTTGCGCATATTCGGGGAACACATTCATTGAAGGGTGGAGCCCCTGAGAATGCGTTCTAGATCCGTCGTTTGTAGCGGACGATTCCCACGTTTTGGCCCTTTTCTTCAGGTTGAATTAAGTGGATCAGGTCCTTCTTGTCGAAGTCGATGGGGTACCGGATGTCTGTGAAGCGGACAAATTTGGACTTGAGCTTTTTCTGAATTCGCCTATTTATTATTGTTCTATGTGCCTCAAATTCACTCATTGGTATATTTCCAGCCACGACGGAGTATCTGGCCATATCACACCGTTCGCCTGCCGTTATTAAGACGATTGGTGATTTCGATGAGTCTTTTGGTAATATCTCAAGACGACGATTCTTTGCAAATGTCATTCCCTCCTAATTAAATAAAGACTATGTCGGGATTCCATTTTTCGAACTGCTTGAGTTTCGTTGTTGTGATGGCAAGAGTGGTCTTCATTCCACTCTTATATACAGAAGAACCGTTTTCCCCCAGGTGACAGAATAGCTAGGTCCAAATTTTCGCAGGCGAGTTATATAGCTGCTACAAAAAAAATGCAATCTTAGACTTAGCCATGATTATGGAGTCTGATCTAGTATTTGTTTTTATGGGGTTTGGGATTAAACCCGGGAGGATTTGGAAGGGTGGAACCCCTTCCCTACAACCCACTTTGGAATTTATTTGAAATACATGATGAGAATAACACAATCATGAAATGGTGGGACATGGGTGAAAATGATCTAGGATTTTGATTTTTTTTGGTCTTTGCCTTATTGTTTCCCCCGTTTTCTGATGTTGTAGCTGGTGTTGTTGTTAATGATGATGTTTCCAGCTCATTTTCTCCCGCTGTTTGCGTTCTGCCTGTTCTGCCTTGTATTCAGCAATGAGTTTTTCTCCAGCTGCCTGAGCTGCCAGCGCGCCTTGAATGATGTCAGCGTGAGAGAGAGAGAGAGAGAGAGAGAGAGAGAGAGAGAGAGAGAGAGAGAGAGAGAGAGAGAGAGAGAGAGAGAGAGAGAGTGAGAGTGAGAGAGAGAGAGAAAGAGAGTCAGCGTGAGAGAGAGAGAGAGGGGGAGAGAGAGAGAGAGAGAGAGAGCGAGAGTGGAGCCGCCGCTGATGCTGTTGTTGTCGGTGCTGGTTGTGGAGATGGGGGACACCGGGATGTAATGGTACTCCGGTGTCCAGGGTGTTGACGTGTCCATCTCCACTCCGAAGTCAGCGGCAGGAACGTCCGGGGTGGTATCCACGTCCCTGTCTTCGATGACGATACCAGGGAACTCCGGAATGTCGTCGGCGTCCCTGCTTCTGGTGGTGATATCGTCAGCTGCGGAGGTCAAGTGGGGGGGGGGGGCTGGGCGTCTCTCATATCGCCCCTGTTTCCACTTGGCCCTCCTGTCCTCGTCTCGTCTTCTGCGGGAGGGATCTTCTTCTTTCTCCGCCGCCCCTTCTTGTCTCCTCCGTCCCCAGGTAGCTGGTGATCTCCAGCTACCGGGTTACGACCGGCAGAGGGTCCTGAAAAGGAACGTGTCGTTGTATACGTTGTAACCCGGTATCACTGTGCATATACGACACCGGATATTATGCAGGAATTTTACCAATTTTGTCCTCTTGACAGTATACCACCGTTAGAAATCTATCAAATTCATTTATAATGCGTAATAATTTTGACAAAGTTTCTCGTTGAGTGCGTTCGCCTTACAATGATCTTGTTTGATTGTCGATGACGAGTTGAACAGTCCAACGGGCACGGAGTACTGTTCAATGATAGCGTGTTCCTGCACGGGAAAATATCAATCATGAGAGCTAAAACTCCTCTTATTTAATACGCTCTCTTCAATTTTCTTGAGTTATCAATGTGTACCTAGAGAGATTGTGCCAACGAAGAACGGGTGGGAATTTGTATGGAAATTGTCAGCGTATCCGCACACAATCAGACTTAAATGTCAGTACGGCGAATTACAAATTACAATATCTTTACTGTCGTGCGAATTGGCGCTATCGCAAGCCAGAAAGAAACAAATCGGTAGTACCGAAATCGACATATACTGTTTTTATTTTTTTTGCGATAAAGGTGAACAAATGATCAATGGTAAAATAACTTGTAGTCCGATACCTGCAGTTATTATGCGCTCGCTACAACGAAACATGCTTGAACGAAGTCATGTATGGTTTTGTAAGGAGATCAATTGCTCCAGTTTGACTTGAAATTAGTTGTATATCTATAATATACAAAAGGGGTCAGGGCAAAATATTTTGCAACTTAAGAAGACCTGCCACGACGCCCCATTTCCCCCGGAACCCGTATAATATTTAAATAGGGACGGTGGTAATTCCCGTCTGCATGGGTTACATATTTCGCTGCTCTCAATTAACATTTCAATTTTAAGTATATTGTTTGCCTTTATATTATAGAAGCTGTTCAACTAATATACGCATCAATTCATCATCTTGGTTCCCATTTGTTCAAATAATAAAAAATATTGTTTTTTTTCCCAATAAATTTTAATTCTGATCATAAATTTGTGAACATGAACAATATTCATCTATATATAAATATTCATTTATTAATATTTAATTCTATGAATTGTGCCTATAATTCCTGGATATATGGGCTTATGGGTCCCTCAAGGGGTTGGGTCATCAATGCGACTATTCTGCAGGTCCGTTGCATCATGAACAAATGTCTGTGTTTACAATTAGACATACATGTAGATTAATGTAGGTTGATTCTTGAATCTACATGGGGTTATTCTGAAAGGACAAGTAGGCCTAACAGTTTTTTATGGCCATTGTGACGTATTTCACCAGATGGATACCAGCGACCACAAATGTTAATAGTGCGGTCCAAATGATCTTTATATGGAGCGCGGTGGTGTTGGGAGGGGGTGAGATCATTTTTTCGACAACATATTTTTTTAGTTCGCCGAAACTGGGCGTGAAAATACGTGCATAGCTGCCAATGATTTCATCAGCAATGGCCTCCCCACATCATTCGTGTACTGCATGGGGTTGTTTTGGCCTTCCTATTTGAAATCCAGCTCAGTAATCATGCAGTTAACCCCCCCACATGTCCACACCGTGATGTCCGTGCAAAGCACCGATCACATGTATTGTGTGGATATATAAATGGGACAACTTGCGAATGCGGTATTAAATCTGTCCGAAATGTCTTCATCGGAGATAGCACCCGTAGTGGAGTCCGTCCAGGTGGATAACGAGACTACGTGTGAGATTTGCGGTTTTAAAACGAAATATAAATACAACTTGAAAATTCACAAATCAAGACGCCATGGAACCCTGCCAAGTGCTACAGTAACAACCACACCAGAAGCAGACCACGTTTGTGACGTTTGTGCATGGGAAGATTTACATATCAAAGCCGGGTTTGGTTCTGCACAGGAAAGGGAAACATCTTTTATGGTATCTGAGTTCATCACAGCAGTGCTTGCATGGTGGTGAGATGGCTGATGATGTTATCGAATGTTAGCTCCCGCTTATCACAACATGCACACTGGTAGTTCTTCATAATCTGGAAAATAAAATGAGCCATTGTTTACCTGAAGAATAGCAAAACTCAATCATAGGGTGTTTAAAATGCAACGCGCAATCCCTAGGTTGCAGTATGTTATTTTAGTATGCCAAATCGACTGTCACTACGTTACGCATTTAATTCCACGTAACGGCGTTTACGGAGATATTAGCCAGACACAACACAATTATGTAAAATAAAAGGCCACTATGCCACACGTCCCCCGAATAAGTTGGCTTTATTTGACCGGGTTTTTTTAGAAATAACCTGGAGACCTGGAGTTATCGTTCGTGATTGTCAGTGTTTACATTTTTTTGCTCCGTAGTTTTAGTTGTAACTCATTAGTATAAACAACGTTTGGATCTACAAAAGATGTTCTCATCATTCTCCAATGAAACTCACTCTTGGTGGATGCTTCTTTCGGTGACTATTCTCGTGTTAAAATTTGTACCCTCAGCCATTATATATATCTTTATTACCTCCGTTACATGAAGAGTAGAAACTATATATATGGAACAGCACATTTACATACAATAACATGAAACACAGAAAATAACATGAACATAGACATAAATACACCATTGTCAGGGTATAATGCACCCCACTATACATGTATACACTTGCATGAACATGCACAAATATACATATACCTGCAACGTGCATGCATATATATATATATATATATAGATGTACGCGCACGCAGGCGCACACGTACACCTGCTATAGATGTCGTTCACGAAGTGGATCGCTGTTACAAATTTGTTGGATGATAATCAAAATGGTTACTTATTGTCTAGACTAAGCTCTCAGATACCCATATATTCCAAAGATGACCAGTATGACGAATGAAAAAATATATCAATTCAACGCCACCTCCTATTTTATTTCTGATGACGTCGGGAATCTTTCCCAGTAAAAGTATGATCTTGTCCTTTTTGGATAAGCTCTCTAGTGTTAGAAACAGGTCGACGCCAAAGCGGTCTAAGCAAGTAAACCAAAATGCATTTCTATGCTCCTCTAAGACGGAACAGTCGCAAATAACATGTTCTGCAATATTTGTGTAACTACGATGACATTTTGAACAAATTGCATCGCAAATATCAGACGGTGAGCAAATCAGCTGAGCGACCAAATAAAAAGTTGATTTCTCTTCGGGTTTTTTTTGACAGACTGTCCATAAATTTGACATACGAATATTGTTGTGTACAGATACAAATCTACTAAATGAGGGGTCATTTCCAACCCGGGTCTGCCATGCAGATTCAAATACGGCCCGCGATTGGTTAATGATTTGCTTCCATGCCAGCTGTTTTGGAAAGTTTGATGATGAAACGTAGTCTTTCAAGTAGTCCAAAGGTTGACGATTTTCTAGAACGGTGATAACATTGTGCATCCAATTGTGGGTGACTGGTTGATTATGTATGTAATCTAGAACCCTGTATACAAAAACGTGTTTGACAGTTTTCTCTGTTCCCAGGTTGCACAGGGCTCTAAAAAGTCGAAGCGTTCTATCGTCGATGATTTCCTTTATCGGACGGGTGCCTACAAGAGCGAGAGCCATATCTGTGCGAGTTTGAATGTGTAGGCCCTGCATGTTTTTCACACACATACGATGAACTTTCTCCAATTTTGTATAGTTCACTTCTGTCTGATTATGAAGCAGTTCCGATCCATATAAACCACGGTGAAGAACGACGCTGTTATAAATTTTCATCGCACTAGCGGGAGTAATACCGCCTGCATAAAGACCGGCGTTGGACATCATGAAAAATGTTGAGCGTATTTTGCTTACTATCATATCAGTGAATACGTTATTGAATTTATATTTGGTTAGTGGTATACCAAGGTGTGTTACTTGATCTACCTCTGCAATGGCGCTTGATCCTAATAACCAATGCCGGTTGTTTTTTGAAGCCTCACATTTTGACTCGTTAAATACTAGAACGAATGTTTTGTTGGGATTAAATTGATATCGCCATGTATTACTGTATCTTACACAGATATCGCATAGCCCTTGCAGTCCAGTCTGTGATAATGAAAAAAGGGCCATATCGTCAGCATGTGTGAGACAAGAACAGTTTATGTTTTTCATGGACAAACCAAAATGAGATCTTTCTAACTCATAAAGTAAATTATCAATGTAAATGGTGTATAAGAATGGGGAGACAGAGCCCCCTTGTCTGGTGCCGTGCGTAACCTCAAACCAACGTGAGGAAATTCCAGAAAAAGACGTTCTGCACCATATGCCTGTCAGAAGGCAGTTGAGTATTTTTAATGTATTTTAATGTAATGTATTTCCTCTGACCTGGCGCTCATAAAGTTTGAATAGTAATCCATTAATCCAAACGGTATCAAATGCTTTCCACACGTCCAAGAAGCACGCATATAATTTGCTATGCTTCTCGGACGTGTAAGAAATGCATTCCTGTACCATGAAGGACGACATCATACAGCTAATATTCTGTTGAAAACCATTTTGTAACGAGTGCACTGAAAGGGTTGAAGGAGAGTTATTTTGTAATCGAAGAAGGATAACTCTTTCAAACATTTTGTAAATTACTGGTAATAGAGTTATCGCTCTGTAACTGTCAAAATTGTCACGAGGCTTAGGCGTTCCTTTATATAGTGAGCAAATGACACCCAATTTTGCATTTTGTGGAACGTTCAATCATCTTTGAAAATAAAAATGCAATGCACTGTACAATCGAATCACCACCGTATATAAAGTGTTCATAATTTATGTTGTCCCATCCTGCAGCTTTTTTATGCGGCAGAGATTTGAGAAGGGAGCTAACTTCAGACGAGGTTACTGGATATATTACTCGTTCATCTATTGGGCTGAATGAATGTTCAGAAAGTTCTTTGGTTATAACTACATTGATTTTCTTAAAGTGGTTTTGATCAAACTCAGGGCTCACCAGTGGGTTAGAAAAGATTGTTTCATAATATGATGCCCATCCCTCGACTATTTCAGCCGGGGCTCTCAGAATATTACCATTGTGTTTAAAAACTGAATTTGAAAGAACATCGTTAGATTTTCGTTTAGCATTGAACAATTTGAAAAACGCACTTTGGTCTGTCTCAGCACACCTATCAATGTCTGCGTTAATTGAATCTAAATGTTATTTTGAGTATTTGCGATATTCTCTGCGAAAGGTGCGTTTAGCCTCTTTATAACATGATAATTCAATACTAACCTCTCCTCTGGGGCGACCTGCCTTCAACCAAAGAGAACGATAGTATGTTAGTGTATTTCGTAAGCTATTTAGGTGTGAGTTCCAAAATGATTTAAGGAAGGGTTTGAATGATGTCTGAGGTATGTTCATCTGAGCCGAGTTACATATCGCGCTTATGAGATCATTGTAATAATTGTCTAGTAAGTGTGTGTTCTTAACCTCATAATGAGGTAGTAATTTCTCTAAGTCACTTTGATAAGTTTGAATATTTTCTTGCATTGAGGAAAATTGTTTCCATTTGAATCGGGATCTATCGGTGTTAGTGTTGAGTTCAGGTTCAATGCTTAGTTCAATGTTGAGTATTGTGGTGATAGGTCGATGATTCGATACATTTAATGCATCATCATCGAGAACATCAAAGCAATTTATGTTGTATTTATCCATTTTGGGAACAAAAATGTGGTCAATTACGGAGCCACTTAATCCCGAGGGAGATACAAATGTTGGCAATTGAGCTGAATCTTGAGCAAATATATGTGTTGAGACTAGCTCAAGTTCGTCAACGAGACACTTTAGTACTTTACAATGTTCATCGCCTTTATAGAGGGTAGCATTGAAGTCGCCCATGAGTATAATTTTACCTAATGCCCGATAGCTGCCACACAGCGTTGATAATTTTTCGATATATTCCTTGTAAAAGTCAAGTGTGTAATTGGTCGAAGGTAGATAAACGTGAAAAATGTAAATGTAACTAGTTTTCGAAATTTGGACCTGAATGCCTATAATTCTATCATCATTTATATCAATGGTCGATATCCGACCTCCGAGGGTCCTCCTGTTCCAGCAGAGGAAAACACCCCTTTGTTTCTCCCTCTCTGCAATGGCAGACGCTGGGAGAAGTCACACACAGTGTGAAATATTTAGTTCTTGTTGATAGAATTTAGAAAGTGCACATTTTTTTGAGCTAGCCAATGTTCGCTAATACCGCAAATATCAATTTTCTGGTTTTCGAGAAGATTGCCAAGGTAAGCTGCGCTGGACATAATGCCCGTCGCATTCCATACAAGAATTTTGATCATAATGATAAAGTGTGTACATAACATTTCAAAATATTTCGCAGTGCTTAATATATAGCAATACCAAATAATTAATCAATGTGATTAATATTAGAGATATATCAGTACAGCAATCTACCAAAATGTACAGTTATCGTCTACCATCTCGACGTCCGGGATTCCATTGGTGTTCGGTCGCGGTATGCAGGGGACATCGAATGGCGATTCCTGGAACTATGTGGTCTTAAGGGAGTTGAACTTTGCTGTCTAGGTGCTACTTCAGAAAATGGGACCCAATCTCTGCATTCAATGTCATGAAACAAAAATTGTCTGCTTTTGACGTCGTCTGCATACTCCTCGTCAACATTGATCCGTCCCGTAGCTGTATGGTGTCTTGCATTATACATATTTTTTACAACTGTGAATGGAATTTGTTTATAATATACATGATCCGCAATGTCCAGGGCTGTAATGTCGTAACTCAGATTATTTAGGAAAAGTCTCACAGGTTTTATTGGTCCTCGATTTCTTTGTGTGTAGTAATCTGGTTCCCGAAAACGATCTTCCTTTACTCTCCTCGAAGTGTGACTTCCATTACTCTCTCTGGTAATAACACTGATGTCATTGGCTTCACATAACGAATCTACCTTTTGCGAATGAGAATGTACAGATGGAGTTTTCTTCGTTTTGTTGATAGAAGGCGTTTGTGTGTTTTTCATATCACTAACCAGTTGCGACAATGCATTAGCACTTTGAGTAGCATCAACAAAAGCTGAGGACATTTGACCTATCTTCGCAGCCATAGTATCCGTAAACGCAGAGAGAGCATTCTGCATGAATTCAAAATATTTAGTATTCACATTATCAGTCCTTCTTTCCAGTGTGTCAGAATCGTTCATTCTTCTTGTTATATCGGTGAGTGAAAATTTTAATGCTTCCATATTCATTGTGTTTATCTGTATACCTCTGGAATAAGTTTCTAATTTAGTGTGAATCCCACGAGTATCATTTACAACATATTTTAGTTCATTACGGAGAGAAGCTATGTCAGATACACATTCGTCCTGCATGCGTGAAGAGATATGTTCCACATTTTTAACACGAGTGTGAAGATCTGTTGCAAACTTATCGACACGCTGCATGATTTGATTTTGTTTTGGGTGATCGGAATCCATTTTGTCTAAGCGTTGACTCAGTGACTCGATGTCAGACATTATCTTGGACACTGATGTGGTCAGATCAGGAAGTTCCTCTCTCACATGTGTTGATAGTTCGCTGTGGTTTGTCTGTAGTAAAAGGATTTCTCGTTGGAGGTCAAACAGAGAGGTGGTCAAGGAAGGAGCTGTTTGGTTATTAACTTCACTATGGTTACCAAGCGTTGTTTGTGGACACGATCTAGTGGTGCTGCTACTCTTTTTTTTATTAATTCAGATATATCCTGGTTACCATCGACCAGAAACACTAGCAAGTTAAATATGTCGTGAGATAGTTTTTCCACAACTGATCGTCCTCCAGGTTTGTAAATTCGCTTCTTCTCAATTCGACAATATCTGCACAAAAGGTGTGATAAACAATATACCATGAATGGCGATATCGCACAATAGACCAATCCCAATTACTACATCAGTATTCTGTTTACAAATTGCTGTCGGAAATGGACGGCTTGTTAACCCAGTCAGCTTCGATCTTAGCCGACGAAGACGTCACTGCAATCAACCAATTGAATTATATAAACGGAGAAGTCGAAGTCAGCGATTTATCCACATTGGAGTCATCACTTGAAGTGCTGTCGGGTCCTACTAAAACCCGACCGCACCCGACCGGACCCGACCGCACCCGACCGGACCGCCCCAGGGGTCCGAGCGAGATGGGGTTTGCACTATCGTGTAGAATGGACCCGAATGTACCAAAGTTCTAATCCCCAAGTCGATAGCTCGAGCTAACACGGCACTGTTAACCCCTGACTTGCGGCCGTTTCCGCCAGGTACGGGAAATCCAAAAAGGCGCCGACCGCACCACCCCTGACTGACTGACCACGAAAATGGACATTATATCATGAAGGAAATACGGCTATTCATCCATGCGCGATCGGACAAGTCGCTAGCTGCAGCGGAAGTGAATAAATTAACCCATACGCTGCTGCCGATTTCGCTATAAATGTACGCAAAAACGCCGAAATTAACACCCGCCGACCGGACCGCCCCAGGGGTCCGAGCGAGATGGGGTTTGCACTATCGTGTAGAATGGATCCGAATGTACCAAAGTTCCAATCCCCAAGTCGATAGCTCGAGCGGACACGGCACTGTTAACCACTGACTTGCGGCCGTTTCCGCCAGGTACGGGAGATCCAAAAAGGAGCCGACCGCACCTCCCCTGACTGCCTGAACACGGAAATGTACATTATATCATGAAGTGAATACCCATATGCATCCACGGGTGATCTGACAAGTCGCTAGCTGCAGCGGAAGTGAATAAATTAACCCATACGCTGATGCCGAATTCGCTATAAATGTACGCAAAAACGCCGAAATTAACACCCGCCGACACATATATAGGCCGGAGTTATACAGTGTGTGTGTAATTTATTTCAGATGAAAAACATGACTGTTGAAAGCAAACTTGAAAATGATTCTTTGCCTACATGTATCTATATCTTAACAGAATGTTTGTTGGTTATTAAAATCGAAGTTGATTACAACACCGAAGTGTCAGTGATATGTCCAAACGCAAACAGAGGCAAATGTATAATGACAAAATCGACAAATTATAATGCACGAGAAGCATGGTGTTTCACAAACATAGAAACACTTATGTTGAGATATGTTCAAAGTTAGCACATGGAATCAGGCTTTATTATGATAAGAACGCATATTTTCTCGCGTGATATCCCACAGACCACTGGCACAATAGACCCCATGCAACCACCCAAATACATATATGTCTTTGAGTGGTTTGGGTGTATTGTGCCAGGGACCTGTGGGATATCCCTCCGAAACATTGATATTTCTCTCGGTAATTTCCTCGATGATCTCGTACACCTTCTTATCGCGCATTATCATTATTTTTCGATTTCTGAGATTGGGTGAATCAATATAGCTCCAAAAGTAATTTCCGTTAAACAATGGAAACGAAATCCAGGTTTATGGTCCGAATGTTGACAATTTTCAACGTCAATCTTGGATGAACAGGAAACACTTTGCCCGTTTATTTTTTCATATCTTTATGTTGTAGATAACGGTTGTCTGTGCGAAAAAAATTCATCTGGACCCCCCCCCCCCCTCACATACGGACACGCTTCCCAGGCACAATTCACACGAAAAATATCCTTCTAATGATTTCTCACCTAAATAGATTGTTGAAAAGTGTCATATTGCAGTTGGGGTTAACAGTGTCGTATCCGCTATCGACTTGGGGGTTGGAACTTTGGTAAATTCGGGTCCATTCTACACGATAGTGCAAACCCAATCTCGCTCGGACCCCTGGGGGCTGTCCGATCGGCGGCGGTTAATATTGGCGTTTTTGCGTACATTCATAGCTAATTCGACAGCAGCGTATGGGCTAATTTATTTACTTCCGCTGCAGCTAGCGACTTATCCGACCGCCCATGCATGCATATGGGTATTTCCTTCATGATATAATGTCCATTTCCGTGGTCAGGCAGTCAGGGGAGGTGCATGCGGTCGGCGCCTTTTTGGATTTCCCGTACCTGGCGGAAACTGCCGCATGTTAGGGTTAACAGTGCCGTGTCCGCTCGAGCTATCGACTTGGAGATTGGAACATAGGTACACTCGGATCCATTCTACACGATAGTGCAGACGCCATCTCGCTCGGACCCCTAGGGGCGGTCCGGTCGGCGGGTGTTAATGTCGGCGTTTTTGCGTACATTTATAGCGAATTCGGCAGCAGCGTATGGGTAAATTTATTCACTTCCGCTGCAGCTAGCGACTTGTCCGATCGCCCGTTGATGCATATGGGTATTCACTTCACGATATAATGTCCATTTCCGCAGTCAGGCAGTCAGGGGAGGAGCGATCGGTGCCTTTTTGGATCTCCCGTACCTGGCGGAAACGACCGCAAGTCAGGGGTTAACAGTGCCGTGTCCGCTCGAGCTATCGACTTGGGGATTGGAACTTTGGTACATTCGGGTCCATTCTACACGATAGTGCAAACCCCATCTCGCTCGGACCCCTAGGGGCGGTCCGGTCGGCGGGTTTTAATTTCGGCGTTTTTGCGTACATTTATAGCGAATTCGACAGCAGCCTATGGGTTAATTTATTAACTTCCGCTGCAGCTAGCGACTTGTCCGATCGCCCATGGATGCATATGTGTATTCACTTCACGATATAATGTCCACTGCCGTGGTCAGGCAGTCAATGGAGGTGCGGTCGGCGCCTTTTTGGATTTCCCGTACCTGGCGGAAACGGCCGCAAGTCAGGGGTTAACAATGCCGTATCCGCTCGAGCTATCGACTTGGGGATTAGAACTTTGGTACATTCGGGTCCATTCTACACGATAGTGCAGACTACATCTCGCACGGACCCCTAGGGGCGGTCCGGTCGGCGGGTGTTAATTTCGGCGTTTTTGCGTACATTTATAGCGAATTCGGCAGCAGCGTATGGGTTAATTTATTCACTTCCGCTGCAGCTAGCGACTTGTCCGATCGCGCATTGATGAATATCCGTATTTCCTTCATGATATAATGTCCATTTCCGTGGTCAGACAGTCAGGGAGGTGCGGTCGGTGCCTTTTTGGATTTCCCGTACCTGGCGGAAACGGCCGCAAGTCAGGGGTTAACGCTGCCGTGTTCGCTCGAGCTATCGACTTGGGGATTGGTACATTCGGGTCAATTCTATACGATAGTGCAAACCGCATCTCGCTCGGACCCCTGGGGGCGGTCCGTTCGGCGGGTGTTAATTTCGGCGTTTTTGCGTACATTTATGGCGAATTCGGCAGCAGCGCATGCGTTAATTTATTCACTTCCGCTACAGCTAGCGACTCGTCCGATCGCCCATAGATGCATATGGGTATTCATTTCATGATATAATGTCCATTTCCGTGGTCAGGCAGTCAGGGGAGGTGCGGTCGGTGCCTTTTTTGATTTCCCGTACCTGGCGGAAACGGCCGCAAGTCAGGGGTTAACAGTGCCGTGACCGCTCGAGCTATAGACTTGGGGAATAGAACTTTGGTACATTCGGGTCCATTCTACACGATAGTGCAAACCCCATCTCGCTCGGACCCCTGGGGGCGGTCCGATCGGGTCCGGTCGGGTCCGGTCGGGTGCGGTCGGGTGCGGTCGGGTTTTAGTAGGACCGGTGCTGTCTAACTCTGTAGTGTCCGAATATGACACATCTCATTCTCATGTCCATACATCAGCCCACATATCGCAGCTGCAAACTTGGGTCGCAAGTTTTATACATAACACGACTCAGGATCACTTCATTGACACTCTGTTGTCTACTACCAACGCTTCAGACTCTATTCTGGATAAAATGCGTACAAATGTATTTGACGAAATCAAAAAACAAACCTAACACAACAGTTCTAGGTAGCGCCGTCCTTAAGAGACGCATCAAATCTCCAAACAACCCAGACGGGAGTATTGCACACAAACTCGCTCGTGACATTTATAACATGCTTGCCCATCTTATCGATTCAACAGTAGATATATCTGAAATACTGAGTAATGGCAAAATTCCACGTGGCCAGTCGCAGTCAGGCACTCTGACTGTTCCGGTGTCTCCAGAGATATCCACCGACATGAAATATGTTTTGTTGAACATAACTGAAATGAGAGCGGAAATTGTTCAACTTAAAGGGTCCAAATCGGAAATGTATTCTGCAATTAAGAAGGATATACCCGCTTTGAAAGGACAACTAACAAACATAAATAACAAAATGAACTTGCTGGAAAAATATGTGAAAGAACTAAAGGATCAAGTTAACAAAAATAAATTAGCAGTAGAACGCATTGAACAAACAAAGAATGATAACTCTAAACAAAGAGGCTCAGATTTGAGAAATTTAAGAGATGACATAAAGGACGGAATGGATGAATTAAAGGTCGGCATGGATAAACTTCAAGATAAATGTGACGAAACAATAACCAATATACATGAGAAAATAAAATCAAACAAAGGATCAATCGGTACCGTGAATGGTCTCCTTAGCGACATTCTCGGTCAGAAAAACAAATTCGAGAAGATGTTGAACAACAATAAACTTTCCGAAGAGTGTGTATCCTTCATCAAATCAACAATAGGTGGATTCTTCCAGGAGTTGCGCGACAAAATGAACAACTTTCAGACCAGTCCACCCAGATCTAATCAGGAGCACTGCCCAGACGACCAGACACGCCCTGACTATATATAGGCGACCGCAAGAATGCAAATCTCCCCCGGAGACATCACATCATGACGATTCCTCATACATAATCATCGACGACGCTGATTCGCCAAAAACCGATCTCCCTCCTGCAAACGATAGAATTCACCGTCAACACGATAAGGGTGATCGTATAGTCAATTCGAACATCGCCGCCGATTCAGACGTCTTTCCTCCGGAAAGTCTCGATACAGCTGTAATTATCCAATTACGACTGTGAGCTTGAAAGTGGATAAGTTGACACCTGAAGTAACCCCGGACCATGTGGAATACCATCTTCATACCAGTGATATATCGTTCTCAGTCGTGAGGATGTATGTGGACGGTCGTAACAAACCAGCATACGCCACCGTTAATGTTCTCTCGTTGGATGTGGACCGTGTCTTGTGGGTTATAATTTCTGGCCTAAAGGAGTCCGCAGCAGGGAAATGAACTCCCAATACGATAGATCTTAGCTCTATTCTCTTGCGTGGCTCGAACTAAGTAATATCAACCTATAATGTTTAAGCTTCTCAGTTGGAATGTAACTGGTATTTTCAGCTCATCTTCATATCTGGTTAAATTTGCTGTCGGATAATTCAGTCGACATTTGTGGCGTCAGTGAACACTGGCTGTGCAGTGCGAATGCAAGTTTCATGGACACCCTGTCCCCCAGCTACCGCGCGCACATCGTCTATGATCAAAGACAACGACAGCCAAATCAGAGAGGGAGAACCTCTGGTGGGGTCAGCATCTTATGGCACGAACGTCAAGACTCTAAAATTTCAGTCATCGACCTTGACGATGACCGCATAGCAGCTATACAGCTCGAAATTAATCCAAATTCTTTCATGTACATATTTCAAGTATACTTACCTTCCTCAAACTCCCCAGTCGAACTATACGATGCATATATCAAGTCATTGTACGATATCTTTACACACCTCTAGGTACTCCGATCCTGATGGGTGACTTCAATGGGACGTTGTCTAGAAGTGACGCTCGTAATAAACGATTTCAAGAATTGCTGGCACACTTCTCTTTAAAGTCTGTCATTGAAGTCCTCTGCGCCGACTCAAATATAACAACATTCGTACCTGCTGATGATTCTTCAGCCGGCTCTAATATCGACCATTTTCTTATCCGGTCATGCGATTTACACCATGTAAGTAATGCTCAAATACTTGACGATGCTTCCCTTAATGTTTCCAATCATAGGCCTATCGAAATGTCTATAAAATTTGATCTCAACTGTTCTCCGACAGACAGCTTCCGTCAGGCTCCAGAGAAATTCAAATAGAAGCTTTTAAATAACAACACCGATCTTCTTGAAAATTACCAGTAGAAACTGGAATCGTACCTTCCTCAGTTTCAAATTACCGATATATTCTTGTTGGATCAATATTACAACGATATAGTAAACGCTCTTCTGCGTTCATCCAGAGAAGTCATTCCCATATCAAAATTTCAAAGGCACCTGAAGCCTTTCTGGGACGATGAACTTCGTGCCCTGCATAAAACGATGGACGAATTACGAGTCCTCTGGATTCAAGATGGCCGACCAAGAGCAACTTATTTCCTTCCTATGTAAACTATAAAGATGCAAAACGTAACTTCCGTTCTGTTCACCGTAAAAAATCCAGTAAATTTTTGCGCGATAAGCATTCCGATCTTGACAATCTAGCCATAGCAACATTCTACCGCTTACTGAAAAATAACAGAAAAAGTCACAACCGTTCTCTCCCGTTCTTCAAACATAACGACACCATTCTCAGAGGTAGAACGGAGATAGTCAGCGCATGGGCTGAATATTATAAATCAATCTTCACTGAGTCAACTGATCCGTTATATGATGAAGACAACTATAACTTTGTAAATAATTTCATCAATAACACAACCGGTCACTCGTCCTCAAGCTCATGTGATGTACTTATTACACACCCTATAACCGCATGTGAACTCAGTAAATTACTCAACAGATTAGATAGGAACAAAGCACATGGATACGACTCAATTTCCTATGAGCACATAATTTTCGGTGGTGAAGCGTTGCTCAATTGCCTCGCACATTTATTCTCATATATGTTTGAATACTCACATGTACCTCTTGCAGCGAAACGGGGCGTCATGGTGTCTCTTTACAAGGGTGGACGAAAACCTAAAGAAAGCTTTGATAGCTATAGAGCAATTATCATATTACCTGCCATTTACAAGCTATTTGAGAGAGTGGTATCTCTTAGATTGGAAACGTATATGCCATCTTCAATCGCCGTCCATCCGTTACAGCACGGTTTCGAAAAAGGGATCAGTTGCACCATGACATCCTGTTTTGTGCAAGAATGTATTAGTTACGCCAGGGAACAACACAATAAGCTTTACTCGTGTCTATTGGACGTGCGTAAAGCTTTCGACTGTGTATGGATAAATGGCCTCTTGTACAAATTATTTCACAGAGGATTACAAGGCAAAACATGGCTCATCATACGAGATTTATTATCTGGCATAAAATGTTGTATTCGCAGCGACGGAACGTATTCCGACTGGTTTTCCTTGTCCCAAGGAACCAGACAAGGATAAATATTATCACCTCTGTGGTACAAAATATACGCAGACGATCTCCTCCTTATTATTGAAAAATCAAAATTGGGCCTTCGTATCATGCACTCACTGAATTGTTCATCTCCCATCCAAGCCGATGATATGATGCTTCTCTCTCTATCCCGCCCAGGTCTTATATGAATTATGCATTGAATACAGTAATATATGGCGCTTCATTTATAATTCATCGAAAACCGTCATAATGGTTTTCAATGAATCAAAACAAGAAGCCGATAAATGTGCAAGATCATGGCCATTTAGATCATCCTTTCTCGGAGAAGTTGACTCCTATACTCACCTGGGAATTCTGCTTTCCAAATCCTATTTCAATAACAAATTTGTCGATGCCATATGCACAAAATTAAGGGGGGCATATTTCGGCCTCTCCGATGTTGGCCTATGCCCTCGTGGTATCTCTCCTCAAAGTTCGCTAGAATCGTGGATCGATCGTCGGAAACTCTCAATGCTTGGCGCTTTCTGTGGGCCAAATCACGAGAAAACATCAAAACAGTTATTCCTACGACGTTTGTATGATTTCATATCTGGTCTGTCAACGGATGAAACATCCTTTATACATGGCATATGGCGCATTCTATGCAAATATAATATGGAACATCACCTTATTGAATATGCTAATTCCAATGAATTTCCATCGCCCGTGGTGTGGCAACGCTTGGTAAGGACAGCTGTAAAGGAGTTAGATGAACTTGACTGGTATAATCGTATCTCCGGCGACCCCTCTTTAACAGCATTCCGTACCATTCACCCCACGCTACGGACGATCGGTATATGGAAACTATGCTAACAATTTCCGGAGGAAAAATTTGTATTCCTCTTGATCGGTCGCATAATCGCACATACAGCTTTCGGACAAAATGATACATGCAAACATTGTTTAGCGACCTACTCATGTGTAGTACAACATATCTTGTTAGATTGCCCGTCATTGCTACATATTCGGTATAACCATGAAGTGTCTCACTTAAATTCAAAACTTTTGAAATATTTTGAAATATTTTGAAATATTTTGGAGTGTAGTGTAGTGTCTATATTGAAAATTATTCAAATGGTATAACCATGAAGTGTCTCACTTTAAATTCAAAACTTTTGAAATATTTTGAAATATTTTGGAGTGTAGTGTCTCACTTTAAACTTTAGTCTTGAAGGGAAGCATATATTTCAATGTGTGGGGTATCTGCATGTGCTGTATATATATTTAACTTACTCATGAATTTAGAATTCCACACATATTAATATGAAAGATTATAGAAAACATGTGTCACACAGAGTGAATAATTGTGAATTCATTTTTGTGAATTCAATTAGTTTTGTTTTATATAGTGTACACATAATGCCCAATTGTGTATTTATCTTCACATCATACAGTTCAAATATATAAGTGAGATATTTTCTCCCATATTCACTGTTTATCTTCACATCAACTGCCTAATGATCAATCAGACTTTGCATCTCTGCACAGAATGTTATTCAAGCTATGAGTCCTGCAGGGCATGCATTCTGGGAGTAAACTTAAATATATTTCCTGGATACATGCCAAACAGGACCAAATTTAATGAAAACACATTTTGTTTTCTATCTTGATAGAAACTTGAACACCGCTTTAAACAAGTTTACAAATATTTAGTCATAATTAATTATGTTATAAACCTTCATAACGATACATACATTGAAAAGTATTCAAATTGTAAAATCATAACTCACTTTAAATTCAAAACTTTTTGAAATATTTTGGACACATTTTCCCTTACTTATATGCATGAATCCAACATAAGGCCTGAATACATTTATTTTGTGTGAAGTGTCTCACATTAAATTCAAAACTTTTGAAATGTTTTGAAATATTTTGGAGTGTAGTGTCTCACTTTAAATTTATGCACACAATGGCTATATTAAAAAAATCTTCAAATGGTATAACCATGAAGTGTCTCACTTTAAATTCAAAACTTTTGAAATATTTTGAAATATTTTGGAGTGTAGTGTCTCAATTTAAATTTATGCTCACAATGGCTATATTGCAAATTATTCTAATGGTATAACCATAACTTATATTGTGTGAAGTGTCTCACTTTAAATTCAAAACTTTTGCAATATTTTGGAGTGTAGTATCTCACTTTAAATTTATCCACACAATGGCTATATTGAAAATTATTCAAATGGTATAACCATGAAGTGTCTCACTTTAAACCTAAGGCCTGAATATATTCATAGATGCATCTTATTCAGAATCAGATTTCTTGAGTAAATGTTATTTTGGTAGAAAATTGAACATCACTTTAAAGTCAATATATGTGTAGTGTCTCACTTTAAATTTATGCACACAATGGCTATATTGAAAATTATTCAAATGGTATAACCATAACTTATTTGTGTGAAGTGTCAGACTTTAAATTTAAAACTTTTGTGAAATATATTTGAAATATTTTGGAGTGTGGTGTCCCACTTTAAACTTATGCACACAATGGCTATATTGAAAATTATTCAAATGGTATCACCATGAAGTGTCTCACTTTAAATTCAAAATCTTTGAAATATTTTGAAATATTTTGGAGTGTGGTGTCTCACTTTAAATTTATGCACACAATGGCTATATTGAAACCCGAGATTCAATTTAACCTTAATTTTACATATTAGCCAAAACAATATGTACATTTCTTAAATTCCCTAGAATATAACCCCGATAATGGAACTCGACGAGTCTAATTCCACAAATGTTCATCACGGAGAAGTGGAGTAAAACACTTAACATTAAAATACTCACATGTATGGCCTAACCACCATCTACCAAGTAAACATGCCAAGTCAATGTTTGGTTAAAACTGTGTGCAACTTTGATCTCTAAAACATCTCCATACAAAAATACTTTTCCTTAGAATATCTTCATGAGAAGTTTTATATTTGCATATTTCCGTTTGTCCGAGTTAAATAGCACATAAATTCTGAATACGTGGTAATGACTTGACGACCCAAAAAAAAAATTGTCACAAATGGACAATCACGAGATATCTCACCCATACCCAGCACATGCTAGCATGTAAACATCTTGAAAATCGAGATTTGTGTTACTCATTCCCTGTGCATCGCAGTTATGGACATTACATCTTATAACATGTTTCTGAAACGCATACCCTTGAGAATATATGTGGGATTTATTTTTGCATTTACTAGTAACGACATACCGCATATTTATATCACTACAAAACTACGAAAAAAAAAGGAAATAAATGTCGCGCCATTCGGGAGATAACTCTATTAAATTAGCATTTGTTCCACAGGCAAGTTAAATACTTTGTAAAAATTCCAAAGGACTTTTTTTTTTTTAGATATACGATGATTGTATCAAACGCATCCTGTATGAATTATCTGTTATAAGCCATCATCGCCTGTATGACTTGTTAATAATGTCAACTAAAGCTCCTTCGAAGAATGACACCACAGCTTGACAACTTTGGAAAACACAGTGTTCAATCTTTCGGCGTTAAATGATGTTGATTACACTATGTCTTTATTCACTGGGTGGAAACTGTTTCACCAGAATCGATTATATCGCCCTTCCGGTTCCGTCTCTACCGAATTAAGTTCCGACTCTTTCGCGATTTGTAAAACATATTTTCGAAGTTTTGACCGTTGTTTATAGACTGAATGTCAAAACAGAATGTATTCTCCAATAACAATCGACAGATTATGTCTTTATACCATAATTGGCTATGCTACTGTGTGTATAACACCTGTTTTGTAAATTTCATCTTTAAACCCTACTGTGAATATAACGATTCCTACTATTGGTATAAATTTCTACTGTTGTGTAAATGTTTCAACGGCACTTTATGTGTTAAAAGTTTATACCCATAGTAGAACGACCCGTCATTTGACCTCTGGTGACCTCGCTGTCGAAATTTAGCCCAATTTTTCGTCACGCCCGCTTCGCGAAGTAAATACACAATTTTTCCGACTCAAAACACACTGAAATGCGATAAGTGGTCTAAACACAGAGATATATACTATCCAATTCCATTTACTGGGTTTACTTGTCAAAAAATGACACATTAAAGTTAGTTTAAAGATGTTTTATGCTAGGTGCATGCACCGACAAAGTACACGTTTTATACAGGTCGGCGATAGCTGTTGAAAATGTAAACAAAACAAACGCACGTGTTCGTCTGCCTTTCCGTGTTTAAAGCGAACGACGGCTTACATTTTGACAACAACGTATAGATTGTTAATGGTATCTGCAATGTGGGAAATCTGAATGTGTGTTCACATCAGCTTAACATATTTGGGTCACTCGGTGCACATACATGTTAACAGTCACCAACATAGTGGCAATACATTTACGAAGCGACCGAAGAATAATAATTATGGTATAAACAAAATACACCCATATAGTAGCCGAGAATAAAAAAAATTCACCACTCGTGGAATTGTGGTTTTAACCACTCGCCAAAGGCTCGTGGTTAAAACCACAATACCATTCGTGGTGAAAATTTGTTATTCTCGGCTACTATGGGTGTATTCTATATTTATACGTGTTTATTGGTGATAGTAATTCAAAATCGGCTGCATGTTGTGCACAGTTAGAGACTTGGTGCATTTCCCATGCAAATTAAGCAGCACTTTGATGCTCAGATTATCGGCCTTGTCAACTTTAAATTGGACTGAAAATTGTCAAGTTTTATGGTTGAACATTAGATAATTATAACACAATACCTCCCGACGGTTCCTCGCCGTACAAGTCCTTCAAATTAGTTCCTCAAAAAGCAACAAAAGGTTCCGATTCTATTGTGATGTTTATGTTCACGATCGGTTCTTTCGTTCCTGTTTACAGTACATTCATATTCGATCAGATTATTTGATTGTACATCTATAGTTGCCCAATGACAATATATGGTCATATATGGTTTACAATGTAGCCATAGTAAATCAATAGATGAGTTTTAGTGGTCCCAAACGATCATAGGTCAGATATTAAAGATGATCGACCGATAATCTTTAATATCCAATCTATGATGCTTTGGGACTACTGAAAACCTCATATTGGTGTTGCTGTGACTATAGTTTGAACCATATATGGTAATATGGCAACTAGAAACACAAATGAACTATCTGGTCGAATATAATATTGCATTAAATGGGGGGGGGGGGCGAAAGAACCGATCGTGAACATAAAAATCACATTAGAATCGGAACATTGCGTTGCTTCTTTTGATGGATTAATTTGAGGGTCTTTTACTGTGAGGAGCCATCGAGAGCTGTGCTGTAATCGTGTCCTGATGTTCGATCATACAAGAAGACATATTTCAGTCTAATTAAAAGGTTAAAAGGCCGATAAAAGGAGCATCAAAATGCTGCTTAATTTACAAAGGAAATGCACACAAACACATTACGCTTCTAAGTGTGCAAAAAATAGCCGACTTCTCATTATTATCACCAATAATTACGCACAAAGACACAATCTAGCGATAGTTTTTGTAAAATACGTTCTGTTTTAACATTTAGTGTATAAATGGAGGTCAAAACTTTGAAAACATTCTAGTTCAGGCGATATGTGACACAATTGATATAATTGTGAGAAAAGCATGAAACTTGGTACATATGTATATTAGGTCCCACTGATCATTTTAAGATGTGGAGGCAGTCGTGTAAATCCCTTCCTTAGCAACGGTTGCTAGGCAACGGTTTCCACCTTAGCAACGGGTGGGTAGGAGGGCTTAAACCATCATTTTACCTACATATATGGGGAAATATGCATGTATGAGTATTTTAAATGATAGAATACATGATATAAACCAATATTTTCAGCATATTTTGATTACATTTCTTTAATATATGATCAAAATTGACCGCCAAACAGGTCAATATGCAGGATTTTGTTTAAAAAAAAAAATTTAATCTAAAAAGTCAATAATTTGGGCCATAATTAATAAATATTGTGGTTGGGAAGGCATAGTGATGATATATGCATGTATTAATATATGTGCCCATGTAGTATGCCAACTAGTTTGAATATAATTACCATATGACCAGTTTGGTTACATACCGGTATTATGAAAGTTAATATTAATTGTTGGTGATATTAATGGATATTAGTGAAATGTATTGTCAAAATTTAAATTTCATTCTAATTGTGTATTTATTATATAATATAATGTGGTATTTGCTAAGTAAATTTATTAGTTTTATCCAAATAACAGTTTTGTAATATATGCATTTGTCATACTTCTGGGCTTCCATAGTCAAACACATGCTAATTGAAAGTTCACATGGTGGGCTTTTTGAATCCTGATGACTATTTTGTGCGGATTCTGTCCGCCACAGCTATTACCTGGAAACTTCAGTACAGCTGCTGCCGATAACATCGACCACAATCCAAGTTCGACAACTGCGATGTCGTCATTCCATGGCACTGGTATATCGCTGTTTCAGAACATAGACGAAGGTGTACAAATAAGAAGCCAGAATTCATCATTTTCTCATCAGGTGAGAGTGATAAGAAAACGGAGACAAATGTCAGATCTACCCATTGGCTACACAACTGTATCTTCTGCATTTCTACCAGATGGCGATGTTACTGTCCCGATATGTGCAACTGAGTATACCAGTTATGATGTAGAAAAAGCTGACATTAGCGCGGAAGTTGATTGGTTAAAACATGTTGACCACTCAGTTGGATAATCAGAAACAGCGGAACACCTCTCTTGGTCTGCTTTCCATGCAAACAGATTGACCCAGCAACATGCTATCCCATCCATAAACGCGATGCTACCACCATTTACAGAGGAAGCGTCATCTGTGCCAATGGTCAAGCACTGCATGAAGGTGATCATGATTATGGCAGCCATGGAGCATTCTAACCCAGGTCAGACTGCTGTCATATGTGTGGACCAACCACTATATGCAAAAATGAAGCAAGTCCAGTGGGCAGATGACACCGATGTATACGGGGAAGACAAATGTGTTGTTTTGTTAGGTGGATTACACACCGAATTAACTGCATACAAACTCTTTGGCCATTGGCTTGCTGGAAGTGGGTGGATAGAGTCCCTATCGGAGGCGGGAATTGCTACTCCTGGAGTATCGGAATCATTCCTTGCAGCATCACATATCAAGAGGTCCGGACATGCTCACCAGGTCACTGCCTGCTCACTGTATATCCTTATGAAGAGGTCATACAACGATTACCTTGCAGATAACATGGATGATGAGGAACTAACGTTCTAATCATGGTGTGTCCATATAGAGCAAAAGAGAGCCCCCAGTTTAATTTCTGGGTGACAACCTTAGACTTGGAACTGCTAGTATTGGCATTCATACGGTCGCTGCGAACGGGCAACTTTACGTTGTATTTGGATACTCTACAGGAACTCACACCTTGGTTTTTTTCCATGAACCACGTTCACTACGCACGATGGATGCCTGTGCATATACGCGATATGCGCAACCTTATGCTTACACACCCAGATGTAGCTGCTGAATTTCATGCCGACAAGTTAGTGATTAAGAAAAGCAACCGCATATTCTCAGCTATGTCTATCGACCAAGCACATGAGCAGAACAACGCGGTCATGAAGGTGGATGTTGGAATAATTGGTCTCACACAAGATGGTGATGCGCTCAATCGGTGGGCAATGGCGAGTGCAGAAGTAGTACGTTGCATAGCAGAATTTGAAGCTTCATCCGCATGTCACATTAATGTTTCATCAACTACAACGTATCTACACCATGAACAAACCAGATCGCACCAAAACAGATTTGCGGACCACGTGAAATCATTAACCAGTGCAATAGAAGCATTCGGAAACCCTTTTGGAGAAGACAGCAAGTACCTGATACGACTACATTCGCGGAACATTATGCCACAAATCAGCGTTGAATGCTTGTCAAATATACCTGCAGCGGGCAGTACAAGACATTCATGAATAACAGAATAGAGACATGCAAGACTCCTTTCTCGGACACCATCAAAAGAAACGACGCAACACTATTCGCACAACATCCATAGAAACCTTCAACTAAAGGAAAGCAAACTGTTGTTGCTCTTCTTAAGAGTGAATGTGCCTTGTTTTCAAAGCTGTACATCGCTTGCCAAACACGGCAAGGGGACCTGGATAATTTCTTCAGCCATGAACACCAGTCATTTCCTGTTGCATTATCCCAGGGTGGACGACTCAGATTTGGCAATAAATCTGACTTGATGTCGTGCTTGGAGCAAATTGTAGATGCCCCGACACAGGATAGCCCACCAACGGATGTAACCATCTTCGATGGTGCGGCGCTTGTAAACATACTCCGGCCAAGAGACTGCAAGACCTTCTTGGAGTATATATGCCACAAAGATATTCATCCCGCATATCCGATTACAGTATGAATTCGCATGTCGCGTGGATATTGTCTGGGATAGGTACTTTGGTGACAGTTTAAAAGCACAGGCGAGGGATTCGCGGTGTACTGGTCCAGTAAAAATGATTAAAGTGTGTACTCTCACACCAATTCCCGGCAAATGGGCTGAATTCCTGCAAGTGCCCAGCAACAAGAAGCAGTTATTCAAGTTTTTAAACAATCAGTTGCTAAATCAGATTGGTGACAAAGAACTCATTGTCACAGAAGACGAAAACATCATGAGCAACCCGATAAGAGATCCTGGTTGACTGGCCCCATGTAACCATGAAGAAGGGGCGGACACTAGAATCATGGTCCATGTCGCAGATGCAGCGTCTAATGGATATGGGAACTGCTGATCAGGACGGTAGACACCGATGTACTGGTGCTTGCAGTATCCACGGCGCACATCTTGGATAACATGAATTTATGGGTGGCTGTGGGGACAGGTAAAGATTATCGTTACACCAACGCCTCTGATATCGCCAATAGTCTGGGACCAACTCGATCAACGGCATTACCGGTATTCCATGCATACCCTGGGTGCCACACCGTTTCTCACTTCGCGCACATCGGAAAAGACAGCATGGCGCACCTGGGACAAATACTCGGAGGTAACCGACGCATTTAATGCATTGCACTCTATTCCTGCTAGCATATCGGATGACACCCTGAAGATGTTAGAGAGATTTGTCATTCTTATGTACGATCGTTCAAGCAGCAGTTGCAATGTTAACGAAGAGCGGAGGCGGCTCTTAATTCACGAAGAAGAACAGGCAAATGTCATCGCTACCACCAACAAGAGCCTCCCTGAAGCAGCATGCTTTGAGGACAGCACTACAGGCGGGCTATTACTGGGCTAACCCAACTCAAAGCTCACAGACCATTCCGTCCGCAAGTGAGTGGGGCTGGACCGGTCAGGATAAGTGGTCACCGCTCTGGGCCGACCAGGGCCAGGTGTGCGACAGCTCTACAGAACTGATCAAGTGCAAGTGCAGGAAGCATTGCGTAACCTGTAAATGTACACACGCCAATCAAAAGTGTACAGAGTTCTGCACATGTATGGGCAAATGCCAGAATGTCTGAATAAAACATTGATAAATGTGACTTTCTGTGTTTGTATTTGGTTTGGTGATACTAATGGATGGCGAATTTGGGAAACTACTTTATTAATATATCAATAAAACAAAGAACACATTGTGGTATTCTGCACAAACAATCTCACTTGTTGTCCAAGTATAAATCAAAATAGCACCACACATACAACTGACAATATATATTATTTCACGAATATCACAAAATATAATGCTCATATTAAATATGAACACAATATATATACCACCTGGTAAATGTATTCAAGCTATAGTAGTTATAAAACATGGACAAACATCTTAACGGATGTTTACATAATACTCTGCCCTCCCAACCACAATATTAATTAATTATGGCCCAAATTATTGACTTTATAGATTAAATTGTTGTTTTTTTAACAAAATCCTGCATATTGACCTGTTTGGCGGTCAATTTTGATCATATATTAAAGAAATTTAATAAAAATATGCTGAAAATATTGGTTTATATAATGTATTCTATCATTTAAAATACTCATAAATGCATATTTCCCCATATATGTAGGTAAAATGATAGTTTAAGCCCTCCTACCCACCGTTGCTAAGGTGGAAACCGTTGCCTAGCAACCGTTGCTAAGGAAGGGATTTACACGACTGCCTCCACATCTTAAAATGATCAGTGGGACCTAATATACATATGTACCAAGTTTCATGCTTTTCTCACAATGTTATCAATTCTGGTGTTTTTTGTCACATATCGCTTGCACTATTCGTTTCAAGTCGCGAAAGAGACGGGACTTAATTCGATAGAGACGGAACCCGATAGGCGATAGAATCGATTCTTGTGAAACAGTTTCCCCCCAGTGTATTGTATGTTTTTTTTTTATTATTTGAATTGTCATGTGCCCATTATGTTCGGGTTTCCGACCGTGTTATTGTTTACACCTACCCGAGTGATGTCAAATGATATCATGGCTCGAATTTCCAACTTTAGCATCACTGCTATCATGATAATTATTTGTGTGTATATATGTATTTTCTGTGCTTGTGTTACCAGTATGTGTTGTGCTTGTCCCCCATTAAGTCCACACATCGACCAGCTTTCTCTGTCCGCGCTTGCTTCGAACGATACTACATCCATGACTGCTCTATACACTGCAACTGATATAACTTAAGATGTCAGGTATAGATATCGATCAGTATAGAGTAGTCATTGGATACTTCAACCATCGCAGTTGTAAGGGAAGAATCTTCTCAAATAACAAGAGTCAGAGGCTAAATGTTTCTTCCATTCGGTGCCGAAATCTAGGTGTTTTAATGTTGTTCATATCGTTAAGTCTCATCAAATTATCAAATGACATTGAAATTCAACCCGGACCTCCTGAAAAGGAAGTTATTTGATCTTTCATTACAACATTAGAAGTCTGAGGAATAAAATTTCCAAGCTTACTGAACATGTAGATGATTACTATATTGTATGTTTTACCGAAACCCACCTAAACCATAAAGTACCTGATGATAAAATTGCGCTACCAAACTTCCAGGATCCAGTACGACTTGATAGAAATGAATACGGGAGTGGACTAGCAGTCTACTCCAATAACAGCATAATTTTTCGGTCCCTTCCATAACTTGGTTTTGATGACGAAATTTTATGGTTTGAAATTGGAACAGTGAAGAAGATCCTCCTTTGTGTCACATATCGATCCGACAGAGAATGCCGTGATTCTTATTGGGAAGACTTTGACCTTTCAATTGAAAAGGCTCTTTCCGTCAACCAATCTATAGTACTAGTGGGTGATCTAAACTGTGATCTAATGAAAAATTCAGGAAAACTTCAATCTATTATATCAAAATGGACTTTACAAAACGTCATTAAAGAACCACACATACATTAATCGATCCTATTATTATAAGTGATGTGTTATCTGCTGTTAATCCATCTACGTTATATCTCGGATTATCTGATCACAGCGCTACGTCTGCCGAAATAATATTTCCAAACCGCAAACAAAATACATATAAGCGTACTATGTGGAATTAATCTAAAGCTGATTTCGTTGGGATGAATTCTGAAATAAATAAAACCGATTGGTCAAAACTTTTGTCCACTTCAGAACCGAACAAAGATATTGATCAGATTGTCGACAATTTTACACATAATTATCTACTTATTGCCAAAAAGTATATACACTGTCAAACAGTAACAATTCGGAGCAATGACAAACCGTGGTTCGATTCACTTATAAGGCTCAATATACGCAAACGCGATCGTCTTAGGAAAAGAGCTCTACGAACAAACTATCCATTTCATTGGGAACAATACAAAAAAATCAGAAATAAGGTTAACAATCTGAAAAAATCAGCCAAAGAGAATTATTTGAGCGAACTTGATGAAAATCTAAAAGCTAACACTGATCCTAAACATTTCTGGCATGTGGTTAAACAACTCTTAAATAATTTTTCAAATGGTAACAAAATTCCGTGTTTAAATTACAAAAACGACCTCTTTGACGAAGACGGCCACAAAGCTGAAGTTTTGAACGAAGTCTTAACAGAAAATAGTATTCTCGAAAATGAACACCTATGGGATTTGCCAAGCTTTGAAAAAAGAACCCAAAATAATATTTCTGACATCACATTAACAGAAGAAGAAATAGCAACGATACTTAAAGGACTACATACGAATAAGGCTATAGGCCCCGACGGTATAAGCAATAAAATGCTGAAGGAAACGCACACCTCCGTATGTAAACCACTTCGTTTAATATTTAATAAATCCATTAAGGTGTGTCGTTTCCCGGCGGCATGGAAAAATGCTAATGTTATCCCCCTTTTCAAGAAAGGAGACAGACAAGATCCAACAAATTACCGTCCGATATCTTTAATCAGCTGTGTTGGCAAAATTCTTGAAAGAATAATTTTCAATAAAGTTTCTGAGTACCTGTCCTTAAACAATTTATAATCAATCATTTTTCGTTCCTAATCATAGTAATGAAATGCAGCTTATCGATATTATTAATAATTTGTGCAACGCCCTCGATGCTGGGGTAACTACTTGTGCAGTATTTTTTGACATATCAAAAGCATTCGATAAAGTTTGGCACCGCGGATTGTTATTGAAATTAGAACAATATGGTATTAATGGCAAACTTCTAGAATGGTTTCAAAACTACCTGATGAATAGGCAACAAAGAGTTATGGTCAATTCGTGTTTCTCAAATTATAGCAGAATTAATGCCGGGGTGCCCCAGGGATCAGTTATCGGCCCTATGATTTTTCTCATTTACATTAACGACATAGCAGATCGCATTAAATCTGAAACGAGACTATATGCCGACGATACGTGCCTTACTATAATAGCAGTTCCGACATTACAAAACTCGAACGCATCGCAAACGAAGATATGCGGGAAATGAAATTTTGGGCAGACACATGGAAGGTAAAATTCAATAGTTCCAAAACAGACTTAATGTTATTCACATCTAAACAAAAAATAATTAAACCAATAATAATTTTTGATGGTGTGCGACTGGAATACTCTAAATCACACAAACATTTAGGTCTGGAAATTGATGACGATCTCACTTGGAAAACACATATAGATGCTATATGTCAGAAGGCTTATGCCAGATTGTCTCAGATTCGAAAACTCAAACATACTCAATCGTGAAACACTTGAAACTTTATATTTATCATAATTATGTACGCTCTCTAATGGAGTATGGTAGCACTGTCTGGTTCGGGGCACCTGCTTACTTGCTAAAACAATTGGATGATATTCAATTCGAGGCAGCCAGAATAGTCACAGGGTGTACTCGATCTGTTCCGAATGATAGGCTTCTTTTCGAACTTGGATGGGAGAATCTAGAAAATCGACGATACACTAGACGAATAACGATATTCCATAATATTGTTAAAAAAAGGCCCCCAACTATCTCGTTGAACTCCTCCCACCCACATTCCGCGAAAGGTGTGACAAAGACCTACGTAACTCATCCGACTGACGTGACCTTCTTTCCTACTTGCATTAACAAATGGAACGCTCTTGGAAAAGACATCTTTAAGGAATCAATCAAACGGAAACCAATCAAATCGCCAAAATACTTCAATGTTGGTAAACGTTTACTAAATATTTCTCACTGTAGACTGAGAAATCAATGTAGCAACTTACAAGCTGATAAAAAGCTAAATTATATCGCTGATACTAAAGCATGCATATGCGGATATCATGAAGAGAATGCATTTCATTTTTTTTAATGTCCAGTTCATTTTTATGCCAGAATAAGTTTATACAATAAACTCTTGCCCTTCAACATTTATTCGGTAAAAAGTTTGCTATTTGGAGACCCTGACCTAAAGAATAATGAAAATGAGTCCATTTTCAAAGCTGTTCAAGACTTTTTAAGAGACACTACTTTCACAGATACAACAAACTTTCAACATACCTGAGATTGGAAAGAGATATGTCTGAAGGACTTCGACTCTTCCATAACCCTGCATGTCAATCATTGAAACAAGCTCGGAGAGGGAGTGCGAGAGAAAGTGATTTATATGAGAAAAGAAAACTGATATCACAGACTTGGGTTAAGGGGGGACTAGCACAAACACAAACTTTTGTTGTATATTTTCTTATATATGTATATGCACTGTTACTATGCTGCTATAATTGTAAAGTTGTATTGAGTGTTGTCATAGTGAGAGGAGGTACATCTAAGTGGCTAGCACTTGTCCTCCAATCCCGTCACCATATCATTTTGATAAATAAATATGTTTAAACCACCACATCATTGAAAATTATGGCATTGACTGTTTCCTCTACCTAGACCAAATACCCCGTTTGCAGCTACTGTCTGCCATTCTGGGATCGCCACCTAGAGATCTCGCTCTACTCTCAGATGACCACTCTAATCTGTCTCGCTTGCTCGTCAGGACATCTGTATTTATGTGGAAACGGTTTCATTTTGATAATGGTTAACTAAAGTGATCAGCGCTCTTTCTGAGTAGAATAGCGTTAATTTTCTATTAATTCATTTACTGTTATTTGGTAAATTATCTCTGTCACATGCAGCATTGGCCAATTCAGTACCATGCATCCTTCCGCCAAATATGTATATATTTCAAATTACCCATATTTCCTACATGAATACACTGTTTACAGTTTACGCACTATACACTTCACATATATAGCATCACTAAGCCCACTTCAACGGGCATCCACGAATCTTAGTATTCTCCCGGATGCATGATCACACAAACCATACCCATGTGTATTCTCCCGGATGTATGATCACACAAGCCATAGCCATGTGTAATTGTATGTCTGTATACATATGTAGTCGTAAGAATATATATATATACATGTGTATACAATGTAATCGATTACGATTACAATTACTTTTGATTTACATGATTACGATTACGATTACTGATTACATTTTTTCCAATGTAATCGATTACGATTACAATTACTTTAGTAAATGTAATCGATTACTTTTTGATTACATCTGATTACAATTGTTAGTTTCCAACCATTTTGATCGCATAGGAATAAATAATGAAATAATTCAAATTAACATTACAAATTTGATTGAATAAAGACATCACTGCATAACATGGAAACAGGAAACGACTGAAACTATAGAAAGATGAAAGCAATAAAATAAACATATAAACTTTTTTACATTTACATGTATTGGAAAGGTTTCATCATGAAGTTATGCACCAATTTATAGGGAATACATTATGTTTTATGTGTATTTATTTATGTAAATATATTTTAATATATTTTAATTTTTCTTACATGTATTCAAACTAACGCATAATATTTATAAAAATATCACCAGAAACAATTATAAATTATTTGCATGTTCTGTTAGATTCAATACCCAACACAATGAAGATAACACTAAGATTTATTTGATGATCATCCATTGTTAATCCTGATGAGGATTAAATGAGGCTTAACTCCATGAGTGCAGTAAATGACAACCCAGCTAATTAGGTCTACCGATGTACATCACACCTGCTTTGTTCAGTTAATTAGCCCTATTGTACCAGTGTGACTATACAGCCATTGTGTGCAGCAGTCCCAATTCAATTTAATCATAATTGAAGTTGGATAGCCTATTTATTCATATTGGAACATTTCATTGTCTGTATCACAAGTTTGTTGCCATTCATGTTGTATTCAACAATTGTGTGTTGTTATCTGTGTCAACTGCCAGAATATACATACACACTGTACCACTAACATAACACATGACATAATTGTACTAACTTTCTAATATGTTGTTTGTATCTTTGCACACTCCACAGTATGAGACTATGAGTATCCAATAGCCATCCATATGGATATTTTAGTAAAAGTAATCAAAAAGTAATCAAAATGTAATCATGATTACAGGTACATTTGAAAGTAATCGATTACGATTACGATTACTTGTAATCAAGAAATGTCATGATTACTGATTACAGACGATTACTCCAAATTTTGTAATCGATTACTTTGATTACGATTACTGATTACGATTACCCCAACCCTGATATGTATATGCATGCCATATAACATTCGCAATTATCCAAACGTTGGAGTTATCTCGCTTGCACTTCATGCAGATAACCGTCTTAACAAAGCATAAACTTTCTTTAACACAGCATAAAACGTCCCGCTTCAGCTCAACGCGAATTATTCCATACCCTTTATTTCCTCATACAGCCATGTCCCATATATGCTTTGGTGCATATTTAATCAGATATACATGCACATATAAACGTGCATATATAGGTACCTGATCGTTACATATGTATTCATATATGTGTGTGTGTTGGCGTGTGTATGTAAATGTGGATGCATGTATATGTATATAAGCATATATATGTAAATGAACATTTATATATATGTATATAACCATGCATATATTCACGAGTTCTGGCGCGGCTGTTTACGTGCACTTGCGCTCTCGCGCGCATTTATATGTGTATACATGTATATTTTCGTATATATATGTATATATGAGTATATACATATGTATGTATATGTATGTGTGTATGTAGATGTGTGTGAGGGTGGGCGTGTATGTGAGTGTGCGGATGTATGATAGTGCCGGTGCTCGTGAGGGTATGCATACTTATATGTACTCAAATATGTTCGCATTTGTCTCTTTGTCAGTCAAATTATATAACCTTGTATATTGTGTAGCCAAATTCCTGCTTGCAGGATGTATTTGTGTTCTCAATTTATTTATAATGTTTATATATATGCTCTTCATTATATGGAGGAATAAAGATATATATATATAATATGTTTATGTAGAAAAAGGGCGATATCTCCGACAAAAATCACCAGACCTGAACCATATTCAAACCTGACTTGAACAATGTGATGGATATTCCTCATGCACGTAAAGTATCGTTGGGATTAGTTGCTATTAACTGGAATTATCCTGACCAGACGAAAATGGCAATTTATAGGTCGAAAAACGATCAAAACTAATACAAAAAATCAACTGACCGGAACAATATTTGAAATAGACATCAATCTCAATAATGTAATGTTTAGTAGTCGTACAAAGTCTCGTTCCGATCGGATATTACTCATCGGAGTTATTATCCTGACAGCATGAAAATAGCAATGTCTAGGTAAAATAAATGGGCATAAATCTGTGGGGAAAAACATCATCGGAATGAAACCATAATTGACATTGACCTCAATAATTTGACGGTTATTTCTCATTTGAAGTGTCGTTTCGGTCGGATAATTTAAGATGGAGTTAACAGTCTGACAAGAAATCGGACTGACACACGGACGGATGTGCGGACGAACAAACGCCGCTGATTACAATAGTCATCTGGCAATATTAGGGACTGGGGTCAACAATACAGACTTGAAAGTGAGGTTTTATAACAAATAGATATATTTTCCATTTTCTCTTTTTCTCCCTATATATGCAGGCAAATTGTAATTCTGAACATCGACTTTCTATTTTTATCGAGCTACATGTATAACGCAGATGTTAAAAATGTACTCCGGTTATTTATATTTATAATGACACGAATACATCCTTCGCATAGCTTGTCGCACATTTTATTTTACATTTATAAAACCATGGTGGGAATAGAGGATACTCTTGTTCAAAGCGTTACACATATTTTCATAAATTATATATCCAAATAGCATCACAAAACATGATTCTTACACACGGAATATAAGTAGTAGCTCACCTTGTCGGATCGGAGCGATTGTCATTTTGTTTATCGCGATTAATCTGTCCCACAAATAAAGAACTATTTATTTATTTACAACTGCGTATACTTCAAATGTTATAACATGAACATCATAAACACATCAGTTCGCAAAACTAAAAGACGACAATTGGGTTTTACATACAGATGTATCAATCAATCTAGTGGGTTAGGCAAAAGATTTTGAGGGCACATGGTTATCATATCTCCATGAAGATACAGATGTTTTAAAGAAATGACCAGGTGCTCCTCTGTTCATTGTGCTATATACTGGCTAATTATTCTCAGTTTAAAAGAAATGTTGTTATGCAGTTCTATCAGCGACATGTGCCCGACACAGAGCGATATTTTGAGTTGTTTGTGTTAGGCGATGAGTCTGTTCTAAAACATGAAAGATATCCTCTGTATATTGGGCAGATATAACCTTGTCAGATGTCAATATTGGAGGATCCTGAAAAGTCATGTGCCACTGACTCCGTTTTCTTTTATCTCAGAAGAAATTATATTTGATGGCACACTGTGACCACTATTGTTGAACAGGCCTTCTATACATTTCCATATCTCTTGTAACTTTTTGTGGAAACTCTATTGAATGGGGCAGACTCAATTGTGTTTTAATATTAACATGAGCTATTCTAATATTTTAAGATGCACCATTATCTTCCTCGTAAAACGTTACCACTGTTAGAACGCCTTGATGACATCTCGATTGTACCCCGTGCAGTTATATTATAGAACACATAGAGACAGATATATATTTGCAAATATATATATAGGCACCAAATGTGACGTTTTTAACTCGCACGATTTGATTCCTCGTATCATTTGAGAAGAACGTGTTTGAATTTGATGTTAATTGGCACTAAACATAATATCTATCAATTGTGGTCACCTGCCCGTCCCTATTTCGGACTCAAGCGGTGCCTTAAACCACAGACGTAGACCCATTATGGAAATGAATATATATAAACTTGTTGAAAATTGGCGAGTATACAAATTCGTATCAAATTTAGGGCCCCCATACATCTAACCCAAATGGCACCCATTTGGCGCATTTAAACCGCAAAATTAGATTTCTCGTATCACGGAGAAGAATATGTATCAGTCTGGTGGAAATCGGCGCTAAACATATTGTTTATCCATTTTTGTGCCTCTCCCCCCTGTCTCGAATGGAACCACTTTTGACACCTTTAAACCACACAATTAGCCTCCTGATATCATGGAAATAACTATTTATAAGTTTGGTGCTAATCGGCGAATAAACAATTGTTTTGATAAAATTTAGTGCCCACCCACACCATCTCTCACAGCACCAATATAGCGTCTTTAAATCACACAATTCGATTCCTTGTATCATGGAGAAGAATGTGTATTAATTTGGTGGAAATCGGCGCTAAAATTATTTTTATCAATGTTTGTGCCCCTCTCCCTTTCAGAGCACCCCTGACTCGAATGACGCTAATTTTGACAGCTTTAAGCCACCCCATTAGACTCCTCATACCGTGTGGATGATTTTGTATAAGTTTTTGTATACAATTGGCGAGTATACAAATTCGTATAAAATTTAGGCCCCCATGTCTCTCATCCAAACGGCACCAATTTGGCGTATCTAAACCACAGGATTAGTTTTCTCGTATCACGGAGAATATGATTCAATCTGGTGGAAATCAGCGCTAAACATATTGTTCATCTTTTTGTGTTCCTCTCACACTCTATGCATCCTGACTCGAATGGCACCACTTGTGACAGCTTGCGACATCCTTAAACCACACAATTAGACTCCTGATATCATGGAGAAGATTATTGAATAGTTTGGTAAACAATTTTTTATCAAATTTAGTGCCCATTAATCCCCATCTCCCACCAACCAGCACCAAGATGGCGACCAGACTCCTCGTATTATGGATAAGAATGCGAATCACTTTGTTGGAAATTGGCGCAAAATTTATTGCGTATCAATTGTGGTGCTCCTCTGCCTGTCAGTTCAACCCTGACTCGAATGATGCCACTTTTGACAGATTTAAACCACACCATTAGACTCCTCATACCATGGGGATGATATTGTATAAGTGTGGTGACATTCGGTGACTAAACCAATTCTAATCAAATTTAGTGCCCCTCCCACAATCTTTCATCCAAACGACAGCAATTTGGAGTCTTTAAATCGCACAATTAGATTCCTTGTATCACGGAGAAGAATATATATCAATTTGGTGGAAATAGTCGCTAAAATTAGTTTTATCAATTTTGGTGCCCCTCTCCCCTTCCGTGCATCCCTGACGCGAATGGCGCCACGTTTTACATATTTAAAGCAACACAATTATAATCATCATATCATGGGAATGATTATATAAAAGTTTCGTGGCAATCGCCGGCAAACATTTTTTCTATCCCTCCCCCTTTTCTGCCCCTGACAACGGCGTCACTTTAGAAAATTCTAACCCGATCATTTATCATTCTCGTAAAAAGTTACCCCTAATAGACCGTTTGTTGCCATCTAGATGGTCCCTCGGCGCTAAACTTATTTTGTCAATTTTGGTGCCCCTCTCCCCTTTCGTGCATCCCCGACTCGAACGGCGCCAATCTTGACATATTTAAACCACACCATCAGATTCCTTATATCATAGGGATGATTATATATAAGTTTCGTTGCAATCGGCGACAATTTTTTTCTTCTGCCCCCCTCCTTTTCTGCCCCTGACAACAACGGCGTCACTTTAGAGAATCCTAACCCTCACCATTATCTTTCTCGCAAAAAGTTACCCCTAGTTGACCCCTTCTGTGCTTTCTAGATGGTCCCCTGTGGATTGCTATAGAACACAGACAGACAGACAGAAAGACAGACAGACAGATATTCGCAAATATAGATATAGATTGTTGGCATGCAGTTACTGACCAGTTCTGGTGTGTGAAGTCAGAATGTGTCTAAACTAAGACTGACTTAGAACATTAGTCAGTGGGAGGTCTGTAATCAATTATTATCATTAATGCTTATTTCAATGTTTGGCGTTACTGGGAAACAAGTATCATAACCATCGCCAAATATGATAGTTTGTTATATTTCAAAGAGGACCTTCAAATGTATTATGCCAACTGTATGGTCGTTTATGGTCTTTAGCCCCCTCTGATTTTATTTAAAAACTAAAAAATAAGTCACCATTTAATTAGAATACAGGTGGTGTACAAATGAGCTGCAAAGCAACACAATCGTCACCATAATGATGTGTAATGATACGACTCCCGTTGTAAGCCAATCATTTGCCTACAATTGGCAGATATTGTTTGGACTTGCAATATGACGTACAGTCACAAAACATGGGAATTGCAATGTGCACGACAGTACTCCTGCAATACGCCGTACACCAAATAATTATGTCTTTCGGCAATAGTTTTAAAAACAAACAGCCGAAAAACTCATGTTTGGTACCATATAATTGATTGTGGACATTTCGTAAGTCATGTGTATAGCAATATTTAAACATACAAATGTTTTAAATACAAGAAAATCGGTGTTTAATAGAGCAAGTTGCAGACGATCTGCGGAAGTTCACATAATAATTGTGATTTCTGAGGACGTACTTTATATTCAGAATTTATATATAGTATAGTTTAGAAGTATGGCATACTCAGCAATTATGTGATATTCCTGATATGTCCTGGTTTTTCACAATCACGAATTTTCTGTCAAAAATCTCGGCATATTATGTAAACAAACACATTTTTCCTGCATAATATCCGGTGTCGTATATACACAGTGGGTTTTTCAACAACAAGTCAACCTGGCTCCCTCACCTGTGTAAATTCCAGGCCAGAGTCGTTATTTGGTGGGAATCCCGATTCAGAATCCAAAGCCGATTACGGGGGTGGGGGGGTGCTAATTCCCGATTCTAGGTCAGATTTTGAAATCCACGTGGTCTCCGAAACTATGTTTAATGTTCTCCCAGCGTCAAACATGGCTCATGTATTTGACACAAGTATCATTTGTATCTTATATTTATAAAGTTCACGTTTGTTGTGAAAGTCATGCTTTTCTTCTATGCGTATATACACGGCACATAATTTGCTGCCAATCCGACTTAATCGCATCTTTTTTCAAGTTAAAGTGTGTTTATTGATGAGGGCAAGCGTTTAATTCTAACAGCTCTAGGCCTCCTGAATCAAATTCCGAAGATGTTGTGAAGAACACACGAAACTTGTCAGTTGCACAGGGAGGTGACGACAGGGGTTGGTTTGGTGTCTCGACCCCCCCCCAAACTTAGGTACAATTTGCTTAACTGTGCAGTCATTCATACGTAATGATACGTACAAGCCAGCAAACGCAACAAACAAACCCGATTTTAAATAAATACATATACAAACTTATGACTAACTCGGGAGAGGGACGTGATATGTATATATGTTCAGCTTGTTTTGGTAGTCATGTTGCTTTGCCATTACTAATTATTTATTTTTTCAGTGTAATAACATATGGGAGAGGGGGTATCCTTCAATGAGTCAGCATTTGTCCTCCAATCCCATTGTATGTATAAACAAATGTATGTGTTATATATCATGTGTTATCTAAATTTGACAAACATTTGAAATAAATATGTTTAAACTAAACTTTGGTACATTTCCAGCAGTTGGAAATTTCATGCATGACACAACATTAGTTGGCCATTAATTTGACACCATATATAGGTTGGAATTGTTTCTCATTGTTTGATTTTTTCAACCAGTAAAAGTTGGTAATTTTCCAATCTTAGTGTGTGTCAGGTTGGCTATTTCCAAGGGGTGCAAATGGAATTCTGCGAACATGTGAGATTGATGTTCGGTTCAATGGGGGGGGGGGGTTGCAGTTGGCCGGAAATTTGAGGAAACCTCTAGCCACGTCCCTAGAACTTGTACATGTGGGTACTTAATCAATAAATTGACTGACATTTCCACTATATAGTCCTGAGATCCTAGAATAATCTTTACATTTTTGTTTGTGCGATTGGGAGATGCAGTTCACAAGACCTGCGATCACAAGACCACAACATTAGCTTCACGAGCAAAGCTTTATTTTCCAACTAATGTACAGCACGTTGGACAAGATATGCCTGTGTTTGTTGTCTATACAGAGACTATTGTGCAAAACGACTGCATTTAACGAAATAAAACATTTTAAACATGAAATTGCTATAAGACTAGATAGTACACACGTGTATTTGATAATCTATCGATATCATATAATCCTACTATTTCTTGAATAAGAAGAAACATTATAATAACGAACACAGCAGAAGACATATCCATGCAGGTTCACATGAATTCGGTCAATGGTGACGTATCCGCCGAATTCGAAATGGACATGCGTTCGGGCGGTATTTTATGGATGGAATTATGAAATGGACATATGAAAGTGACAATAAAATCGACAATGATTTGCTTCGCCGTCAACCTAAGTGCTCCCCCAGCGTTACTATCAATAGCGTTATTATTTGGCAAATTTCAGTAATATTCTCCCAGTTTACATTCGATAAAACAAATTTGTCTCCGCATTCTTTGATATAGATCGTTTATATTCTGCAATAATTTGTACACAAGAGACAGATTCTTATGTTTTATTGTGTTTTTAAACTCTGAGGTGGCGAAATCTCGGTTTGTTTACATTACGAACATTTGAGTCCGTAATCGGAATCGGAATCCGAATATGGATTACCACAAGATTGGGATTACGGTCTGTTCGTTTACTGATTCTTCCAATTTCTGGTCTGTTCGTTTACCGAACCAAGTCGTACGGGGTCTAATCTGTAATCTGAATCCAGATTCTGAATCCGGATTCCCACGATATAAAGACTCTGGCAATCCAGGTTGATTGAGCTCACCACGAGCCTGACTTCGGCAGGGATTATAGACGAATCCATTGTCCGACGAAGCCAGTAATCCGATCGTTGGTGGGCGATGTCCAGGAGCGCTCAAACCGGGACGTCTTATATCCCACCGGCGATCGGAACTGGAATGAATCTAGTATTTTTATTGGGAGTTTGGGACTGGGCCCAGGGAGGATTTGAGAGGGCGGAACCCCTCTCCTACAACCCACTTTGTGAATTTTGGGATGGTCATGGAAATGAGTACATCGCACATGACAAGATGAAATGAAATGAAAATGATCTTATTTTTTTTTTAAGTCTTTGCTTTCTTCTTTTTCCTTCGGTTTGATGTTGCTGTTTCTGTTGTTGTATCTGAATCGGAAGCGATGGCCATGGCTTGTTCTTTTTTTTGTAACTAGTAACTTCATTTTCTTTCTTTATATCTGCCATCTCCTCCCGAGCTTCCCGAATGGCTTCGTCCATCGGTGAGTAGGTGGATCTACCACTGCTGTTGTTGTTGTTGGTGCTGGTGGAGATGGAGGACACCGGGATGTGTTGGTACTCCGGTGTCCTTGGTGGAAGCGTGTCCATGCAGTCAGCGGCAGGAACATCGGGGGTGGTGTCCGCGTCCCTGTATCCGCTGACGTCGGCTACGATAATAGCAGGTCGTCCAAGGTTAGCTCCCAAATAATAGCCTGCCCGGTTATTGGCGTGACAACTCGGCGGATTATGGGTTCTTTAATCCCCGCCGAGTTGGTCACATCTTGTGGCCTGATACCGTCCCAAGCCCATGGGACAACACATCACAGGGGTACAGCTGCGATCGGAAAGAGGGGACGCTGATAGGAAGGACCGGTGGAGGCAGCGATCGAGAGACGCCCAGATCCACCTCCCCACTCAGCCACTGAACACCCTTCATCTGCCGAGTCTGGAGACTCCAACATACAGCCGACTGATGTCATCCAGTTAGCTGCAGTAGAGTCTGTGATGGAGGTGGAATCGTCATTCATACCACAGATGCCGGAATATCATCACAACCCGGTGTCCTCCATCTCAATCACAAACAACAACAACAACAGCAGCGGCAGTTCCACCCATTCAGCGATGGACGAAGCCATTCGGGAAGCTCGAGAGGCAGTGCTAAAAGAACAAGTTGAAAAAACAATCAAGCCATGGTCATCGCCTCCGATTCAGATACAACAACAGAAACAGCAGCAGCAACATCAAACCGAAGGAAAAAGAAGAAAGCCAAGACATAAAATAAATAAGATCATTTTCATCCACGATTCACCAACTCATGTATTTCATATCATGTATTTAAATAAATTAAAAAGTGGGTTGTAGGGAAGGGGTTCCGCCCCTTCCAAATACTCCCGGGTTGAATCCCAAACCCCAATAAAACAAAACAAAAACAACTTTTGACACACACAAAAACACCACTGTAGTAACGCTACAGATAGAAATGTACGTTTCATTTTAGAGGTGAAGGAAATGTCCTATCGGCCCTTCAACCATCACAGGCTCTCCTCTCTCTCTCTCTCACTCTCTCTGTCTCTCCCGTTTTCTCTCCCGTTCTTTCATTAGTCCCTGATAGTTCAGAGTGGTTCAAATCCTGGAATCGAATCCGGGTTATTCTCGATTGATAATCTTGGATTCTGGTCATCTGAATTGTCAAGGTACTTATTGTTGAGTCATAGCATATAACATATTGTGGGGATGACCTCGTTGCTCTCTGTTCCTATCCTCTCTCTTGCGCTCTCTGTCTCTCTTTCTCCCCTCTATATCTCTCTCGTTCTTTCGTTAGTCCATGATCGCTGAGAGTGCAGATGTACATACAGATCGACTGGATCAGTTCGGGAATCGAATCCGGGTTATTTGATGTTACCTATTTGAAACTCATCTAAGGACACTGGTCAGTGTTTATTAATTAGTTTGTTGCGTAATTGAGAGCTATGAGATAAAGGGATTAAGGTGTCTGGACCTTATATAAACACATACCAATAAACAATGACTCTATCTCGGTCTCTGTCCCTATCTCTCCCACTTTCTCTCTCTCTCTCTCTTCCTCTCCCATTGTCTCTTCCTCGCACCTTTCTCGTTCTTTCATCATCCCCTGATCGGTCAGAGCGCAGATGTACGTACAACTCGCATGGGTTCGTGTTATTCTCGATTAACTATTTGAAAATCGGGTCATCTAAGGACACTGATCAGTGTGAACTAATTAGTTTGTCTCGTAATTGAGAGCTGTGAGATAAATGGATTAATATGTCTGGGTCTTGTATAAACACCTATTAATACACACCGAGTCTGCGTGTGTCATGCCTGCATATACACCATCTCTATCTCTCTCCCACCTCTATCTCTCTCCTTCATTAGTCCCTGATCGTTCAGAGTGCAGATGTACACACATATCGATATGGTTCAAATCCGGAAATACGTGAGTCATATCCAGATGCAGGAGGCCCAGATATGTCCCAGCATCCATATAATATTCCCAGATCCAAAGATTTAGGCACATACCCATTTTCTATGATGTGTCCATGAAATGGTCAACTACCCCAATGGTGAGTCATGTCCAGATGCAGGACAGTCCAGATGTGTCCCAACATCCATATTATATGCCAGAATCCAACGATATAAGCACATTACAATTTTATATGATGGACCCTTAAAATGTGAATCCCCAAATTTGAGCCCGTGCAATGAAAACCTATGGCAACTCTACATTAGTCATGTCCAGATGCAGGAAGGTCCAGATATGTCCCAATATCCATATTATAAGCCAGAATCCAACGATATAGGCACATGCCCATTTTCTATGATGGACCCTTAAAATGGTGAATCCCAAATTGAGCCCGTGCAATGAAAACCTATGGCAACTCTACATTAGTCATGTCCAGATGCAGGATGGTCCAGATATGTCCCAATATGCATATTATAAGCCAGAATCCTAAGATATAGGCACATAACAATTTTCGATGATGCACCCTTACAATGGAGAACCCCAAATTTGAGTCCGTGCAGTGAAAACATATGTCAGCTATACATGAGTCACGTCCAGATGCAGGAAGGTCCAAATTTGTCCCAATATCCATATTTTATGCCCAGAATCCAAAGATACAGGCACATATCAATGTTCAATGACGGGCTCTTAAAATGGTGAACCCCCAAATTTGAACCCCTGAAATTTAAACCTAAGAAATCTATACGTGAGTCAATGCCCAGATGCAAGCCGGTCCCGATATGTCCCAACATCCATGTTATATGCCAGAATCCAACGATATAGGCGCATACCCATTTCTATGATTGGCGCTTAAAATGGTGAACCCCAAATTTGAGCCCGTGCAGTGAAAACCTGTGTCAACTATACCTGAGTCAAGACCAGATGCAGAATGGTCCAGATATGTCCCAATATCCATATTTTATATTCAGAATCCAAATATATAGGCACATACAAAATTTCCATGATGGGCTCTTAAAATGGTGAACCCCAAAATTTGAGCCCTTGCAGTTTAAACCTAAGTAAACTATACGTGAGTCATTCCCTGATGCAGGACGGTCCAGATGTGTCCCAACATCCATATTATATGCCAGAATTCAACGTTATAGGCACATACTCATTTTTTATGATGGGCCCTTACAATGGAGAACCACAAATTTGAGCCCGTGCAGTGAAAACATATGTCATCTATTCCTGAGTCCTATCCAGATACAGGAGGGTATATAAAGTCCCAATATCCTTAATATATGCCAGAATCTGACGATATTGGCACGTACCCATTTCTATGATGGGCCCTTAAAATGGTGAACTTCAAATTTGAGCCCGTGCAGTGAAAACCAGTGTCCGCTATACCTGAGTCATGTCCAGATTCAGGATGGTCCAGATATGTCCCAATATCCATAATATATGCTAGAATCCAACGGTATAGGCACATACCCATTTTTTTATATGGGCCCTTAAAATGGCGAACCCCAAATTTTAGCCAGTGCAGTGAAAACATATGTCAGCTATACCTGAGTCATGTCCAGATACAGGAGGGTCCAGATATGACCCAACATCCATATTATATGCCAGAATCCAACGATATTGGCGCATACCAATTTTTTTGATGGGTCCTTACAATGGAGAACCCCAAATTTGAGCCCATAGAGTGAAAACATATGTCAGCTATACCTGGGTCAATATAGATGCAGGATGGTCCAGATATGTCCCAATATCCATATTATATACCAGAATCCAACGATATAGGCGCATACCCATTTTTTATAATGGGCCCTTAAAATGGCGAACCCCAAATTTGAGCCAGTGCAGTGAAAACATATGTCAGCTATACCTGAGTCAAGTCCATATACAGGAGGGTCCAGATATGTCCCAACATCCATATTTTATGCCCAGAATCCAAAGATATAGACACATGACAATTTTCTTTGATGGGCCCTTAAAATGGTGAACTTCAAATTTGAGCCTGTGCAGTTTAAACCTAAGAAAACTATACATGAGTCATGTCCAGATGCAGGACGGTCCAGATTTGTCCCAATATCCATATTATATGCCAGAATCCAAAGATATGGGCACATAACAATTTTCTACGATGGGCCCTTAAAATGTGAATCCCCAAATTTGAGGCAGCGCAGTGAAAACCTATGTCATCTATACCCGAGTCATGCCCAGATACAGGAGGGTCGAGATATGTCCCAATATCCATAATATATGCCAGAATCCAACTGTTTAGACACATACCCTTTTCTATGATGGATCCTTAAAATGGTGAACCCTGTGTACACTGCACAGGCTCAAATTTGGTGTTCACCATTTTAAGGGCCCATCATAAAAATGGGTAGGTGTCTAAATCTTTGGATTCTGTGAATATAATATGGATGTTGGGACATATCTGAACCCTTCTGCATCTGTACATGACGCCGATATAGTTGACTTATGTTTAAACTGCACGGGCTCAAATTTGGGGTTCACCATTTTAAGGGCCCATCGTATAAAATGGGTAGGTGTCTAAATCTTTGGATTCTGGCATACAATATATATGTTGGGACGTATCTGGACCGTCCTGCATATGTACATGACTCAGGTGTAGTTGACTCAGGTTTAAACCACATGGGCTCAAATTTGGGATTGAAAAATGTAAGAGCCCATCACAGAAGATGGACATGTGGCTATAGCTTTGGCTTCAGGACATATAATATGGATTTTGGGATATATATGGACCGTCCTGCATCTGCATATGACTCATATATAGTTGACTTAGGTTTAAACTGAACGGGTTCAAATTTTGGTTCACCATTTTAAGGGCCCATCAAAGAAAATGGGTAGATCCCTAAATCTTTATATTCTGGGAATATAATATGGATGTTGGGACATATCTGGTCCGACCTGCATCTTCTACATCACTCAACGTTTAAGGGCCCTTCACAGAAGATGAACATATAGCTTTAGATTCAGGGCATATAATATGTATTTTGAGATATATATGGACTGACCTGCATCTGTAGATGTCTCATTTATAGTTGACTAAGGTTTAAACCGCACATGCTCAAATTTAATGTTCACAATTTTAATGGCCTATCAAAGAAATTGTGTATGTGCCTATATCTTTTGATTCTGGGATTATAGAGTGGATGTTGGGATATATTTGAACCCTACTGTATCTGTACATGACTCATATATAGTTGACTTAGGTTTTCACTGCACAGGCTCAAATTTGGGGTTCACCATTTTAAGGGTCCACCATAGAACATTTGTATGTGCCTATATCTTTGGATTCTGGGAATATAATATGGATGTTGGGACATATATGGACCGTCCTGAATCTGTACATGACTCATATATAGTTGATTTAGATTTAAACTGTACGCGCTCAAATTTGGGGTTCACAATTTTAAGGGCCCATCATATAACATAGTTATGTGCCTATATCTTTGGATTCGGGCATATAATAATGACGTTGGGACATATATGAACCGTCTTGCATCTGAACATGACTCATATATAGTTGATTTAGGTTTAAACTACACAGGCTCAAATTTGGGGTTCACAATTTTAAGGGCCCACCATAGAACATTGTTATGTGCCTTTGGATTCTGGGAATATAATAATGATATGGATGTTTGGACGTACACGGACAGTCCAATGTCTGTATATGGCCCATATAAAGTTTATTTAGGTTTAAACTGTACGGGCTAAAATTTGGGGTTCACAATTTTAAGGGCCCGTCATACAAAATGGGTAGGAGCCTAAATCTCTTGATTCTGGAAAACAATAATGATGTTGGGACATATATGGACCGTCATGCGTCTGTACATGTCTCATATAAAGTTGATTAGGTTGAAACTGTACGGGTTCAAATTTGGGGTTCACCATTTTAAGGGCCCATCATAGAAAAGGGGTAGGAACCTAAATATTTGGATTCTGTGAATATAATAATGACGTTGTGACAAATATGGATCGTCCTTCATCTGTACATGACTCAGATATAGTTGACTTAGGATTAAACTGCACGAGCTCGATTTTGGGGTTCACCATTTTAAGGGCCCATTATAGAAAAATGGGTAGGTGCCTAAATCTTTGGATTCTGAGAATATAATATGGATGTTGGGACGTATGTGGGCCGTCCTGCATCTGTACATGACTAATTTATAGTTGATTTAGGTTTTCACTGCACGGGCTCCAATTTGGGGTTCACAATTTTAAGAGCCCATCATAGAAAATGGATCGGAGCCTAAATCTTTGGATTCTGGGAATATGATAATGACATTGGGACATATATGGATCGCCCTTCATCTGTACATGACTCAGATATAGTTTACTTAGGTTTAAACTGCACGAGCTTAAATTTTAGGTTCACAATTTTAAGGGCCCATCATAGAAAATATGTAGGTGCCTAAATCTTTAAATTCTGGGGATATAATACGGATGTTGGGACGTATGTGGACCGTCCTGCATCAGTACATGACGACGATATAGTTGATATAGGTTTTCACTGCACGGGCTCCAATTTGGGGTTCACCATTTTAAGGGCCCATCATAGAAAATGGGTAGGACCATACACCTCTGTATTCTGGGAATATAATAATGATGTTGGGACATATATGGACCGTCCTGCATATGTACATGACTCATAAATAGCTGACTTAGCTTTTCACTGCACGATCTCAAATTTGGGGATCACCATTTCAAGGGCCCATCGTATAAAATGGGTAGGATCCTAATTCTCTGGATTCTGGGAATATAATAATGATGTTGGGATATAGCTTGACACTCTGCACATGTACGTGACTTATATATAGTTGAATTAGGTTTAAAATGTTTATGTACCTATATCTTTGGATTCTGGCATATAATATGGATGTTGGGACATATGTGGACCGTCATGCACCTGTACATGTCTCATATATAGTTGACTTAGGTATGAACTGCACAGGCTCAAATTTGGGGTTCACCATTTCAAGGGCCCATCATAGAACATTGTTATGTGTCTATATCTTTGGATTCCGGAAATATAATGATGTTGGGACATATATGGACCGTCCCGCATCTTTACATGACTCATGTATAGTTGATTTAGGTTTAAACTGAACAGGCTCAAATTTGGGGTTCACCATTTTGAGGGCCCATCATAGAAAAGGGTTAGGAGCCTAAATCTTTGGATTCTGGGAATATGATAATGATGTTGGGACATATATGGACCATGCTGCTTCTGTACAAGATTCATAAATAGTTGAATTATGTTTAAACTGCACAGGTTCAAATTTGGTGTTCACGATTTTAAGGGCCCATCATAGAAAAGGATCAGGGCCTAAATCTCTGGATTCTTGGAATATAATAATGATGTTGGGACATATATGAACCGTGCTTCATCTGTACATGACTAAGAAATAGTATACTTTGGTTTAAACTGCACGGGTTCAAATTTGAGGCTCACCATTTTAAGGGCCCATCATAGAAATTGGGTAGGAGCCTAAATCTTTGGATTCTGTGAATATAATAAGGATGTGTTGGGACGTATGTGGACAATCCTTCATCTGTACATGACTCAGATATAGTTGACTTAGGTTTAAACTGCACCGGCTCAATTTTCGGGTTTACCATATTAAGGGCTCATTATAGAAAATGGGTAGGTGCCTATATCTGAGAATTCTGAGAATATAATATGGATGTTGAGACGTATGTGGACCGTCCTGCGTCTGTACATGACTAATATATAGTTGATTTAGGTTTTCACTGCACAGGCTCCAATTTGTTGTTCACCATTATAAGGGTCCATCATAGAAAATGGGTAGGAGTATAAACCTCTGGATTCTGGGTCTATAATAATGACGTTAGGACTTATATGGACCGTCCTGCATCTGTACATGACTCAGAAATAGTTGACTTTTAAGGGCCCATCATAGAACAGTGTTATGTGCCTATATCTCTGAATTCTGGGAATACAATATGGATGTTGGGACGTATATGGACCATGCTGTGTCTGTATATGGCTCATATATAGTTGATTTATGTTTAAGCTGTACGGGCTCAAATTTGGGGTTCACTATTTTAAAGGCCCATCATATAAAATGGGTAGGAGCCTAAATCTCTGGATTCTGGGACTATAATAATGATGTTGGGACACATGTTGGGACCGTGCTGCATCTGTACATGACTCATAAATAGTTGACTTAGGTTCAAACTTCACGGGCTCAAATTGGTGGTTCACCATTTTAAATTTTAAGGGCCCATTATATAAAAGGGGTTAGAGCCTAAATCTTTGGATTCTGTGAATATAGTAAGGATGTTGGGACGAATGTGGACCGACCTGCATCTGTACATGACACCGATATAGTTGATGTAGGTTTTCACTGTACGGGCTCCAATTTGGGGTTCACCATTTTACGGGCCCATCATAGAAAAAGGGTAGGGGTATACACCTCTGGATTCTGGGAATATAATAATGATGTTGCAGTCCTTCGATTTTGAGGCGCGCAATTGCGCTTGCACGCCTTGGCGCATGCGGATCTAAAAACCAGAGAGTTATTAAATGCGCACGCCGAAAATTTTAAATCCGCGCGTCGGAATTTGCAGCCAGTGAACGAGATTTTAACAAACAGCACATCAATGGTTAAACGCCGACAAGACTATTCACTGTGTATCTTTCTCAGTAGCGATGACGTTGATTACGATCATAATAACAAAGATCAAAGCGGCCGCCGGCGTCTTTCTCACTCAATGATTGGGGTACTCCTCGTCACAACTGCTGCACGTGCGAGTTCCCGCAAAAAACAGTGTCAATTCTTTGGCAGCCTCGTTTGATGTTTCGGCATGCGGGATTCGCCGATTCATTTGAATATTATTGCCATAGATTAGGTTTTAAGTTTAACTATACTTCGAAGCTATACTTCGAAGCCAGTATCTCTCGACTCGGAGAGAGCGAAAAATGGACATTGGGGCCTCCTCAATTACCGACTCTATCAAAACGAAAGAGAGCCCCGGTTGATTCGTCGGATTCCGGTGAATTTGATTGCGGTAACGATTCCACTTCCGAGTTTGAAGTTTTAAGCGACTGCGAGTCTGGTGAGCATGCGCTCTCAGACGCGGAAGTGGACTCATTACCGTGATTAGATTCACCTGGGTTGCCAGATAATCGGATTATTGGACTAGATATTGTACTACAATATAAACATATGTTTTTATTTCTGTTTTCACTTCAAGTTGCCAAAGGCACACTTGGAATTACACGTGTGTATCATTATAATTGTGTTTGTCTTTATTCAGTAATCATTTCATCCATGTTAATTTAAATTGTGCTCCCGCAAAAAAGGCGCGTGCAAATTCCAAAAGCTCCGAGCGATATATCGCGCACCTACGTTTTCCAAATTCGAAGGACTGATGTTGGGACATATATGGACCGTCCTGCATATGTACATGACTAATAAATAGCTGACTTAGGTTTTCACTGCACGATCTCAAATTTGGGGATCACCATTTCAAGGGCCCATCGTATAAAATGGGTAGGATCCTAATTCTCTGGATTCTGGAAATATAATAATGATGTTGGGACATAGCTGGACCCTCTGCACATGTACGTGACTTATATATAGTTGAATTAGGTTTAAAATGTTTATGTACCTATATCTTTGGATTCTGGCATGTAATATGGATGTTGGGACATATGTGGACCGTCATGCACCTGTACATGACTCATATATAGTTGACTTAGGTATGAACTGCATGGGCTCAAATTTGTGGCTCACAATTTTAAAGACGCACCCACTGACACACCGTAGAAAATGGGTTGGGGCGTAAATCTTTGGATTCTGGGAATATAGTGTGGTTGTTGGGACATATGTGGACCATCCTCCATCTGTACATGACTCATATATAGTTGACTTAGGTTTCCACTGCACAGGCTCAAATTTGGGGTTCACCATTTTAAGGGCCCATCATAGAACATTGTTATGTGTCTATATCTTTGGATTCCGGGAATATTATAATGATGTTGGGACATATATGGACTGTCCCGCATCTGTAAATGACTAATATATAGTTGATTTAGGTTCAAACTGCAAGGCTCAAATTTGGGGTTCACCATTTTGAGGGCCCATCATAGAAAAGTTGTTAGGAGCCTAAATCTTTGGATTCTGGCAATATGATAATGATGTTGGGACATATATGGACCGTGCTCCATCTGTACAATATTCATAAATAGTTGACTTATGTTTAAACTGCATAGGTTCAAATTTGGTGTTCAGCATTTTAAGGGCCCATCATAGAAAAGGATCGGGGCCTCAATCTCTGGATTCTTGGAATATAATAATGATGTTGGGACATATAGGAACCGTGCTGCATCTGTACATGACTTATAAATATTATACTTAGGTTTAAACTGCACAGGTTCAAATTTTGGGCTCACCATTGTAAGGGCCAATCATAGAAAATGGGTAGGAGTCTAAATCTTTGGATTCTGTGAATATAATAAGGATGTGTTGGGACGTATGTGGACCATCCTTTATCTGTACATGTTGGGACGTATGTGGACCATCCTTCATCTGTACATGATTCAGATATAGTTGACTTAGGTTTAAACTGCACGGGCTCAATTTTGGGATTTACCATTTTAAGGGCCCATTATAGAAAATGGGTAGGTGCCTAAATCTTTGGATTCTGAGAACATAATATGGATGTTGAGACGTATGTGGACCGTCCTGCGTCTGTACATGACTAATATATAGTTGATTTAGGTTTTCACTGCATGGGCTCCAATTTGTGGTTCACCATTATAAGGGTCCATCATAGAAAATGGGTAGGAGTATAAACCTCTGGATTCTGGGTCTACAATAATGACGTTAGGACTTATATGGACCGTCCTGCATCTGTACATGACTCAGAAATAGTTGACTTTTAAGGGCCCATCATAGAACAGTGTTATGTGCCTATATCTCTGAATTCTGGGAATAAAACATGGATGTTGGGAAGTATATGGACCATGCTGTGTCTGTATATGGCTCATATAAAGTTGATTTAGGTTTAAACTGTACAGGCTCAAATTTGGGGTTTAAAATTTAAAGGGCCCATCATATAAAATGGGTAGGAGCCTAAATCTCTGGATTCTGGGAATATCATAATGATGTTGGGACATATATGGACCGTGCTGCATCTGTACATGACTCATAAATAGTTGACTTAGGTTCAAACTTCACGGGCTCAAATTGGTGGTTCACCAGTTTAAATGTTAAGGGCCCATCATAGAGCCTAAATCTTTGGATTCTGTGAATATAATAAGAATGTTGGGACGTATGTGGACCGTCCTGCATCTGTACATGGCGACGATATAGTTGATGTAGGTTTTCACTGTATGGGCTCCAATTTGGGGTTTACCATTTTACGGGCCCATCATAGAAAATGGGTAGGAGTATACACCTCTGGATTCTGGGAATATAATAATGATGTTGGGACATATATGGACCGTCCTGCATATGTACATGACTCATAAATAGCTGACTTAGGTTTTCACTGCACGAGCTCAAAGTTGGGGATCGCCATTTCAAGGGCCCATCGTATAAAATGGGTAGGATCCTAATTCTCTGGATTCTGGGGATCACCATTTTAAGGGCCCGTTATAGAAAATGGGTAGGTGCCTAAATCTTTGGATTCTGATAATATAATATGGATGTTGAGACGTATGTGGACCGTCCTGCGTCTGTACATGACTAATATATAGTTGATTTAGGTTTTCACTGCACGGGCTCCAATTTGTGGTTCACCATTATAAGGGTCCATCATAGAAAATGGGTAGGAGTATAAACCTCTGGATTTTGGGTCGGTAATAATGACATTAGGACTTATATGGATCGTCCTGCGTCTGTACATGACTCAGAAATAATTGACTTTAAGGGCCCTTCATAGAACAGTGTTATGTGCCTATATATCTGAATTCTGGGAATACAATATGGATGTTGGGACGTATATGGACCGTGCTGTGTCTGTATAATGCTCATATAAAGTTGATTTAGGTTTAAACTGTACGGGCTCAAATTTGGGGTTTACCATTTTAAGGGTCCATCATAGAAAATGCGTAGGAGGATAAACCTCTGGATTCTGGGATTGTAATAATGACGTTAGGACTTATATGGATCGTCCTGCGTCTGTACCTGACTCAGAAATAGTTGACTTTTAAGGGCCCTTCATAGAACAGTGTTATGTGCCTATATATCTGAATTCTGGGAATACAATATGGATGTTGGGACGTATATGTACCGTGCTGTGTCTGTATAATGCTCATATAAAGTTGATTTAGGTTTAAACTGTACGGTCTCAAATTTGGGGTTCACCATTTTAAGGTCCCATCATATAAAATGGGTAGGAGCCCAGATCTCTGGATTCTGGGAATATCATAATTATGTTGGGACATATATGGGCCGTGCTGCATCTGTACATGGCTCATAAATAGTTGACTTAGGTTCAAACTTCACAGGCTCAAATTGGTGGTTCACCATTTAAAATTTTATGGGCCCATCATAGAAAAGGGATTAGAGTCTAAATCTTTGGATTCTGTGAATATAATAATAACGTTGTCACATATGTGGATCGTCCTTCATCTGTACATGACTCAGATATAGTTGACTTAGGTTTAAACTGCACGGGCTCAATTTTGGGGTTCACCATTTTAAGGGCCCATTACAGAAAATGGGTAGGTGCCTAAATTTTTGGATTCTGAGAATATAATATGGATGTTGGGACGTATGTGGACCATCCTGCATCTGTACATGACTAATATATAGTTGATTTAGATTTCCACTGCACCGGCTCCAATTTGTGATTCACCATTTTAAGGGCCCATCATAGAAAATGGGTAGGAGTATAACCTCTGGATTCTGGGTCTATAATAAGGACTTTATATGGATGGTCCTGTATCTGTACATGACTCAGAAATAGTTGTCTTAGGTTCAAACTGCAAGGGCTCAAATTTGGGGTTCACCATTTTAAGGGGCCATCATAGAACATTGTTATGTGCCTATATCTCTTGATTATGGGAATATGATATGGATGTTGGGACGTATATGGACCGATCTGTGTCTGTATATGCCTCATATCAAGTTGATTTAGGTTTAAACTGTACCGGCTAAAATTTGGGGTTCACCAATTTTAAGGGCCCATCATATGAAATGGGTAAGAGCCTAAATCTCTGGATTATGGGAATATAATTATGATGTTGGGACATATATGGACCGTGCTGCATATGTACATGACTCATAAATAGTTGACTTAGGTTTAAACTGCACAGGCTCAATATTTTGGCGTTCACCATTTAAAGGGCCCATCATAGAAAATGGGTAGGAGTATAAACCTCTGGATTCTGGGGATATAATAATGACGTTAGGACTTATATGGATCGTCCTGCGTCTGTACATGACTCAGAAATAGTTTACTTAGGTTTAAACTGCAAGGGCTCAAATTTGGATTTCACCATTTTAAGGGCCCATCATAGAACATTGTTATGGATCGTCCTGTATCTGTACATGATTCAGAAATAGTTGTCTTAGGTTCAAACTGCAAGGGCTCAAATTTGGGGTTCACCATTTTAAGGGCCCATCATAGAACATTGTAATGTGCCTATATATCTTGATTATGGCAATATAATATGGATGTTGGGACGTATATGGACCGACCTTTGTCTGTATATGCCTCATATCAAGTTGATTTAGGTTTAAACTGTACCGGCTAAAATTTGGGGTTCACCAATTTAAGGGCCCATCATATGAAATGTGTAGGAGCCTAAATCTCTGGATTATGGGAATATAATTATGATGTTGGGACATATATGGACCGTGTTGCATATGTACATGACTCATAAATAGTTGACTTAGGTTTAAACTGCACGGGCTCAATATTTTGGCGTTCACCATTTAAAGGGCCCTTCATAGAAAATGGGTAGGAGTATAAACCTCTGGATTCTGGGGATATAATAATGACGTTAGGACTTATATGGATCGTCCTGCGTCTGTACATGACTCAGAAATAGTTTACTTAGGTTTAAACTGCAAGGGCTCAAATTTGGATTTCACCATTTTAAGGGCCCATCATAGAACATTGTTATGTGCCTATATCTCTGGATTCTGGGAATATACTATGGATGTTGGGACGTATATGGACCGTCCTGTCTCGGTGTATGGCTCATCTAAAGTTGATTTAGGTTTAAACTGTACGGGCTAAAATTTGGGGTTCACCATTTTAAGGGCCCATCATATAAAATGGGTAGGAGCCTAAATCTCTGGATTCTGGGATATAATAATGATGTTGAGACATATATGGACCGTGCTGCATCTGTAAATGACTCATAAATAGTTGACTTAGGTTTAAACTTCACAGGCTCAAATTTGGGGTTCACCATTTTAAGGGCCCATCATAGAAAAGGGGTAGGAGCCTAAATCTTTGAATTCTGTGAATATAATAATGAGGTTGTGATATATGTGGATCGTCCTTTATCTGTACATGACTCAGATATAGTTGACTTAGGTTTAAACTGCATGGACTCAATGTTTTGGGGTTCACCATTTAAAGGGCCCATCATAGAAAATGTTCAGGTGCCTAAATCTTTGGATTCTTGGAATATAATATGGATGTTGGGACGTATGTGGACCGTCCTGCATCTGTACATGACTAATATATAGTTGGTTTAGGTTTTCACTGCACGGGCTCCAATTTGGGGTTCACCATTTTAAGGGCCCATCATAGTAAATGGGTAGGAGTATAAACCTCTGGATTCTGGGAATATACTAATGACGTTGGGACTTATGCGGATCGTCCTAATAATAATACGTTTATTCTCTTATCCTGCATCAGTACATGACTAAGAAATAGTTGACTTAGGTTTAAACTGCACGGCTCAAATTTGGGGTTCACCATTTTAAGGGCCCATCATAGAAAAGGGGTAGGAGCATAAGTCTTTGGATTCTGGGAATATAATACTGATGTTGGGACATATATGGATCATCCTTCATCTGTACATGACTCAGATATAATTGTCCCATGTTTCCCAAATAAGAACTGCTTCAAAACTTATTCTGTCTGTCTGTCCCAGACCTTTCTACTTGGACAGGAAATATCAAAGATAAATATTATTTTTAATACGAAAACATTAGAAATGTGTTTGTCTCAGTCTGTACAAATCATAGCAGTTTGTCCCATGGTTCCCAAATAAGATCCGCTTCAAAATTATTTTGTCTCGGTCTGTCCCAGACCTTTCTATTGGGACAGGAAATATCAAATATAAATAATATATTTAATATGATAACATTAGAAATGTGTTTTTCTCGGTCTGTACCAGTCATATCAGTTTGTCCCATAGTTCCCAAATACGATCCGCTTCAAAAATAATTCTGTATATAAATATAAAAGATAAATAATAATTTTAATATGAAAACAGTAGATTCCTTAAACTTTTGTAACGCTTGTATCGATCTGTATCAAGGGTTTCTACTGGGACACAGATAACGATGAGAAATAAAATCACCTCTATAAGATTCTGTAACGCTTGTATCGCTCTGTATCAAGGGTTACTACTGGGACGCATATAATCACTAGAAATAAAAACGATTCCTTAAACTTCTGTAACGCTTGTATCGCTCTGTATTAAGGGTTACTACTGGGACGCAGATAATCACTAGAAATTAAAACAATTTCTTCAACTTCTGAAACGCGTGTATTGCTCTGTATCAAGGGTTACTACTGGGACGCAGATAATCAAAAGAAATAAAATCGATTCCTTAAACTGCTGTAACACTGGTATTGCTCTGTATCAAGGGTTACTACTGGGACGCAGATGATCAGAAGAAATAAAATCGATTCCTTAAACTGCTATAACGTTTGTATCGCTCTGTATCAAGGGTTACTACTGGGATGCACATAATCGTTAGAAATAAAATCGATTCCTTAAACTGCTGTGTAACGCTTGTATCACTCTGTATCAAGGGTTACTACCGGGGCGCAGATAATCACTAGAAATAAAATCGATTCCGTAAACTGCTGTAACGCTTGTATCGCTCTGTATCAAGTGTTACTATACTGGGACGCAGATAATCACTAGAAATAACATATATGGCAAGAAACGTGAGCAAACAGTTAATGGGGTGTGTTTTTGTCCCATGTAGAATGCCTTGATACAGAGCGGGGGACAAGCGTTACAAAAGCTGATAAAAGACATTTTTATTTTTCATCGTTATCTGTGTCTCAGTAGTAACCCTTGATACAGAGTGATACAAGCTCTACAGAATTTTAAGGAATCGATTTTATTTCTAGTGATTATCTGCGTCCCAGTAGTAACGCTGATGGGGTCACTCTCACCAAAAAAAAGTGCTGAACGGTACACATGATTTGAAAATATGCTGAAGGGTACACAGGGTTTGAAATGTTCTAAATGACGTTTAGTTTTCGTATCTGCCATGATTTCTGTTAGAGAATAATTGTTTACGTTCCAATGAACATTAAAGTGAACTGAAAACAAACTGCTCATGAGCGCCAGACATTCAGAAACACAGTTTAAGTAACGGTGTTAGTGGCGATCACAAACCGTGTGCACCCTTCAACACATTTTCAAACCCTGTGTACCCTTCAGCACTTTTGTTTGGTGAGAGTGACCCTTTCAGCAGTAGTAACCCTTGATACAGAGCGATACAAGCGTTACAAAATCTTATAGAGGTGATTTATTTCTAGTGATTATCTGCATCCCAGTAGTAACCCTTGATCCAGAGCGATATAAGCGTTACAGAATCTTATAGAGGTGATTTTATTTCTCATCGTTATCTGCGTCCCAGTAGTAACCCTTGATGCAGAGCCATACAAGCGTTACAGTAGTTTAAGGAATCGTTGTTATTTCTAGTGATTATCTAAGTCCCAGTAGTAACCCTTGGTACAGAGCGATACAAGCTTTACAGAATATTATAGAGGTGATTTTATTTATCATTATTATCTGCGTCCCAGTAGTAACCCTTGATACAGAGCGATACAAGCGTTACAGCAGCTAAAGAATCGTTTTAATTTCTCATCGTTATCTGCGTCCCAGTAGTAACCCTGGGGGAAAGAGCGATACAAGCGTTACAGCAGTTTAAGGAATCGTTTTTATTTCTCATCTGTATCTGCGTCCCAGTAGTAACCATTGGGACAAAGCGATAAAAGCGTACCAGAAGTTTAAGGAATCGTTTTATTTCTGGTGATTATTATTTCTCATCGTTATCTATGTCCCATTAGTAACCCTTAATTGTGATAGGGTTACTACTAGGACGAAAAGTTTGTCAATTATGTCAATTTATTTGTATGTGTTGAATGTTGTGTTCGAAAATTAAATATTGTTTACACTAATTGTGACAGAGCGGGACAAACGATACAGCAAATCTTATCGTTATCTGCGTCTATCTATCTTAATAAAAACCCAATTTGTGTTAGTTTCTTTCTTTCTTGTATCTGGTCGGTGAAATTGAAACACGTGGATAATTTGACCCATATAGAGTGTCGAGAGATGGAAGCCCATGAAAATATGTTGGAAATCGGTACAAATAAGTCATCTCAGCAGGTCTGGAGATTGCATTGGGATAGGCGCATATTTCCTCAGATGACTTAAAGGGACTAATAAATTATGAGCAATAAAGAGCGTTTATTATAAATTATTATTATTATATTAGTATATATTATATTATACTAGCAGGTTAGCCCGCCACTGGCGTGCTTGGTCAGAAACATGACAATGTTTTATGTTTTGTTTGTGTTTTTCAATGAGTTAATATTGGGTTTTTCAATATTTTACCCGATTTGACCTTGAATTGATCATTTTCAAGGTCAAGGTCATGTCGGGGTCACAATATATAATTTGTGGGTACCCGTTTGAAGGTTAAGACTGACCCGATGAAAAATTCCCCCGTTCCTAGGAACGACAGACATAAGAATGTTTCACACAATGCGACGTCAACGATCCCCGTGTGTTTTTACACTTATATACGAAGTTTGAGATCACCTAGGGCGGAAAAACTTATCCGATCCGCGTTCTTAGGAACAGAGCAGGCTCTGCGTTCGTTGGAACACAACACGCTCATGTCTATACACGCCCAGACCCAGAAGAGGTATGATTTTTTTAACCTGTCCGTGGCCATTGAGCAGCCCCTGACAGAGGTTGTCCACCCTTACGAGATGGTCAATAGTCCCCGCAAAGTTAATCCCGTCGTGAACCCCATCCTCGCAAAGAGCGGACAGTCAATTAATCCCGTCGTGAACGCCATCACCAACGCGACGTAATTTTGTTTGGTATCATGTGTTGCGTTCTTAAAATAGGAAAGCACTTGTTCCCGTATACGTTTGCATAAATACGAAATTATGAGTGTTGGTTTGTAACCGGGATTTCTGAGAAGCATTATGCCTATAACTACCCCCTAATTGTCATACATACTATAACAATGATGTTGTAAGAGTACTATGGCATCCAATAAATCTTCCTGCATAGGAAACCACTCAATGTTCCCATATATCTCTCTGCAGTTGCTAATAACGTTGAATGGTAAACAGACGCTCTTTATAGCGATGCGTCAAAAACAAACGCTCATTAAATAATCATTTGATTAACCCACGCCGTGACTTTGCGGTGATTTGGGAGTGGATAAAGGGTGCTCAGAGCTTCTCCAAAACGCGACAACTACGGTGTTCGTGGGTTTTTACCCTTAGATGGGAAGTTTGAACTCAATCGAGCCAGCCGTTTTCGATTCTATAAAGTACATTTGTATATATATATATATATATATATATATATACGGAAGTCTCAAAATATATAGTATAGATTTGTTATATGAATTATTTGAGGAAATGAATTGGCAATTACCAATAATCAACTCATGCAGAGGGCTTAACAGATTTTCTTCTCCGATAAATTTATCTAATTGTATTTAATTACAAGCTGTAATGAGTAATACAAATTACTCAATTGCGCCTAGGACATTGTACCTTCTCATGGCTATCTATTTTGAGGCGTCTAACTACTTAATGTTTTGTAGTTTGTAACTTTATGACGCTAAATTTGGCTGCTACAGCGAAAATTGGAAACATATTTTTCTAACGGTTTTTGAAAAATTGTATTTAATTAGAGGACCTCTTCTGCCACGTCTTCTCTACCTCAAATCTACTCCATATTTATTCCTAAGGACTAATATTGTTACGACTCTACATTCTCTTGGTCTGTTCTGTATTTATGCTATACTAACATATACTAAATACTAAGTCAAAATATCAGCCTCAGGATTGTCACCGTCAATAGTGTCAGACAAGTCACAGTATCAAGGCACAGCGTCATTGACCAGTTGCAACTTACGGATGAGTCCACCGTCATTTAGGATGATAACACGTGGTCAAGATAAACAGGCTAAAATGAATCGGAATCAGAATCGGAAATACACAATTAAAAGGTGGATCCCAGTATACACTTCAATTGAGTACAGGTGTTTATGAAATATTTAAGAAAGCAATAAAATCATCTATAGACTCCTCAGCTACTCATAGCGCTAGTGGTGGATGAGTTGGTCAAGGTATTCAAGAAAAAAGCCCTAAGAAATATAAAGATAGAAGACCAGTGTATACCATCAATTTATATAATACCACCTCAACTACATTGGTCAATGGAAGAGAAGCAGTATCAACATTCTACAATGAGCATCTGCCTATAATTGAGTATGAAGTGTTTGAAAATGCTCAAATCGACTCTATTGATGATATGTTCCATGACATATTGTCTTCATCTATAGAAGATGTATACTGCAAATCTAATAAAGGCTTGCCTAAGAGTTCACAGCTTGTTATTCCACCTGTTTGTGTTTCAAATTCATCAAAAGAAACGAAGCTCTTATCTCCGGTACAACTAGCAACTCATCCTCAGGAAATCCACATTGTTGATATGAACTCATCTGATGAATCATCTCTACATGTATATCAGAATGCTGTCTCTGCTCCGATAGGTTTAATTGAGGTTCTTTGTCAACTCTGCAAAAACCCATCTGATGAACAATCCGTGCTTTGTGATCAATGTTAAGACTGGTTCCACTACAGCTGTCTAAAAATGGATGATTCAACCATCAAATTGTATGAAGACACAGACTTATTGCTCATCTGTCCAACATGCATTATTCTCAATGATTGCCATGATAAGAAATTCCTGCAAAAATCCCAAAACAATTCAACACCTAAATCTACCATCAACATCAATGAACAGAAGATACACCAAGTTTCATCCACATTGACTGATAATGACCATGATCGTAGCCAATTTGAAGAATGTAGAAAGTCTCAAGAATTCGGTAAAACAGTTGATTCTACTAGAGCCAGAAGACCAAACACCAATAGCTCCAGAATAAAGGTGCTTAAATCTTCATCTACCCAAACAGATGTAAACGTTAACCAACTGACTGAAGTGAACAATCGTTTGAAAAGTCTAAGAAAATGGGAAACGGTGCTTAGACAGAAAGAGAACAAGATTGATCAAATGGAACAAGAGCTGTCTGAACAAGCTAAGCAAATGGCACCCCAGAAGGCAGAGATAATAAAACTTGAAAACAGGATAAATGAGTTCACAAATACAAACCACATCATGAGAGTGAAATCTGCTTCAAGTTCAACTGCAGAGTCCACAACAAGGTTTGAAGTAAAAGAAAAACATGACAACGCATGCACAACTCCACCTGGCTTTGAACACCTTGATAGACTATATCTATAATTAGACTCTCACAAGATATTATACAAATGATGCAAACACAAATGGAACTACAGATAGAGCAGATGAAAATTAGCAGCATCAACCAACAGCACCAGATGAACATGATCATGCAAAATCAAAATATGAATAACTTGGCCATATATAAATCGCTGCCATTTCCAGGGGTTCCTCCACCAAGTTGCACTCAACAGCAGTTCTTATCAGCAATGTCTCCTCCACTCTCAACTCCATGGAATAGTCTACTGCATCCAGGTATCTTTAGAAATAATGGATATCAAAACCCAAAATTCAAATGGAAAAATAGAAGATACCGAACAGATCCAATCCAGAAGTTGGCAAATGCAAAAAATAAAAAGAATGAGGATATAAAGGGTTGTAAGTCTACAGAAGGTACATGCACAAGTATGAAGAACAGCAGACGCATGTATTCCAGTACTGACAAATTTGCACATACAGATACTTTCTGCACCAAAGAAGAAACTTTCATTGATCAACATGGGAGATCTTCCAATTATGATATCTTGAATAGTGATAAGTCAGTCAGGCAATCTCCTGAAGAAGTGATGACTGAAATACTGCTGAACGAGAATCTTCATCGTCAACCAGATACACATTGCAGTGCTCCATTAATATTACCTGATAGCTCTCCGAAACAGAATAAACCTAAAGACCATTTTTTTGTGCGGATGCCGGGTGACAGAAGTAGTATGGGTGTAGATGAGCAGCAGTCAATTCATAATTCATCTTCCATTATCATCACTTCATTTAACATTAAAAATGTCAAAAGCAACTTTGTCTACCTGAATGATCTTCTCAAAACAAATGATGTTATCTGCCTACAAGAACACTGGCTGCTGCATTACGAATTAAAATTCCTAGAAGAACTGAACCAGAATTTCTTCACATTCAACAAAGCAGACGATGAGGAATTTCCAACAATTCCTGGTGAATTACCAAGGGGATATGGAGGGGTCTCTACAATGGTTAAGAAAGACAGATTCTCGATGCCTAAAGTCCTACCTGATTGCTCAACAAACATCATCGTGTTTGAAACTGGTTCTAAGAATTCATTATGCATCATAAATGCTTATTTACCATCAAGGGGTTCCAAGGAAAATGATCTGAAATATGCAGATATGCTTGACGAATTGGAAGCGATAAGAAGAAAATATCAACATTCTCATCAAGTGATCATGTGTGGTGACTGGAAAGTCTGGAATGCATCTTTGATGCTGAGAGAGAACATTAAAAGAGACACCCTATTTGAGAATTTCACAAAGAGAGTGCAGCTGAAGACATTCCATCAATCAAAACCTACATTTTTCCATTGCAATGAAAAGGACTGCTCGCAAATCGACTACATACTTATTCCTGAAGAACATACAAAGCTTATGGAAGTCTTAGAGATTGCAGATCGAACACATCATAACACATCTGATCATGTACCTGTCTCTCTGCGAAGATTGAGGTTAACTTTCATGAAAGAATCACAAATGCACCTGGATTGACTCATACAAAATTAAATGGGAGGAACTGTGATTTGAGAGGGTTCAAAGAACAAGTTGAAGAAAACTTACAGAGGAGTGATGCCGGGTCTAACTTGGAAGAAGATTTGAACCATTTGACTTCGGTTTTGATAGATGCAGCTGATAAATGCTGCCCAAAACCCAAGATCTCAAGAAAGCAACATAAAAACTCCCATCTATGGTCACCTGAAATCAAGGCGAGTTGAGCAGCAGCAAAATTGGCCTTCTGGAAATGGAAAATTGCTGGAAAATCAAAGGACCCATCAAATAGCACCCTTAGAAAAAGAAAGCAACTTCAAAAATGTTCAAGAAGGCACAGAGAGTCCAAATTGGTAGAAAAAGACAAGAGCAACTACAGAGAATTGTGGACGCAAATAAAGAGGACAATCAACTATTCCATCGTCTTGTCAATGCGCAGCGAAAGAAGAAAGGTGTATTCACAGATGAGCTGATTGTAAATGACCAAGTTTTGCCAAATACTGATGATATAAGAGAGGGATGGGCTGAATATTTCCAGAATCTAGCTAATCCATCTGATGACCCTAAATTCAACGAAGACCATAGCATGGAAGTTGATCAAGATATACTTGTCATCCGGAAAATTTGTATGGCTCAGAAGAATAGTTTGCCAACAATTACTCCTCAAACTGTTGCTGAGATAGTCAAGAACTTGAAAAATGGTAAATCTCAAGATGGTCTAGGAGAACAAGCTGAACATTTGAAGATTGGTGGAGAAATTGTTGTTGACTTCATTGCAGCATTCGCCAATAAATTTTTTCACAAGAGAAGGGTACCTGACATTCTGAAGCTGGGAATTATCACCCCAATCCACAAGAAAGACAAATCTACCTTCAAAGTATCGTGTAATAACAGTGACTCCAATTATCATGATAATAATTGAAAAGATACTAATCCACACATCTGATTCGCTACTACAACATACTCAGTCCAAACTGCAGAAAGGGTTTACTGCAGGAACCTCCCACTGCATGAAAACTGGAATTTATTCATTGCATAAATTTCGGATAAATGTGCATAAATCTGGATAAATCAGAAATTTATTCACTGAATAAATGTGCATAAATCCGGAAATTTATGCACATTTATTCACAATTTATTCATGAATAAAGGCCGACATTTATACACAATTTATTCACTGAATAAACCCACGTTTATTCAACAGAATAAACTCGGCATTTATTCGTACGTTTATGCACTTTTATTATCGACCTGTTTATGCATAAATGCAAATTTATTCACGGAATAAAGCTGCATAAATATACATATAGCTACATTTATTCTGGTTATAAACTCCAGTTTATGCACATTTATACCCCGTATAAATTATTTGGATTTGAACATATATATCCATATATATTTGTGAAATCTACTTTATGGTGACATTTGGCTTGTAACCAGCATATAAGGCGACACGGATGTGTATATCTAACTATACATATACACATGTGTCGCCCTGATTCTGGTATCTCCATGTGCATGTAGTAATTTGCCAACAAAATGCTGCCCTATTGTTGGTTATACCAGTCACAAATATAATATGAACTACTTCGACATGGCACTTGCCGTCATCAATTTTCGTAGTCTCTGCAATAAAGAATAAAAATTAAATAATTAAATGATCGCATGGGAAATAAGTATAAACGATAACATATTAAAACTAAAATAAGAATTGTAATGTACGGCATTTTTTATTTGTGATCTGGCTAAGGGTGGAATCACTCTCACAAAACCACATTTTCACGAGATAGAATAACCTTATTCCGACGTCTCTGTATAATCAAATATTAATTTTGACATGTGTCGATCACGCTGCGAATTGAAAGGGAATTTAAAAATGAAATGATGTGGCGATCATGTTCTAACCCAAGCAAATATACCACCACCAATACCCCTCCCACCCACCCACACACGAACACCCCATCCTACCACCTTGGTCCCTACTGTGTGCATGGCTACATTACAGTCCACAGCGTTAATCTACCATTGCAAATATGCCTTCCAGTTTAGACAGAAAATGCGAAACCAGAAAACAAACGTATTTGTATATAAACTCGCCTTATAATTAAGAGTACCCACCTAATTCACGCACGTCTTCGCAGCAGTTGTGTTGGCAGACAAAGAAATCGGTATCAGCAGTTAGCTTCTGTTATACGATATGTCTCACATATCCACATGGTAGTAATTAAATTATGGGCCAAGACTTAAAACCGCTGTTGGTTACAGTAATGAGCGAAAATAATGCGACATTTATGCGAGATTTAAAAATATAAATGCGAGATTTATATTTTTGTATAAAGACGAATTTAATATGCATAAATGCATGCATAAATTTAGGGTCCTAAATTTATGCGACATTTATATTTTATAAATCTCGCTTTTCATGCAGTGTCCTCCGTGAATGCTGCACTGATAATTTCAGAAGCTATTACTGAAGCTAAATCATCCAAAGAAGTACTTCACGTGGCAACATTGGATGCTCAGAAAGCTTTTGACGTCGTACCACATAATATGCTGCTGAGGAAGTTATACTGCGATGGGATCAGTAGTGATGAGTGGCTGATGTTAGATCATCTGTATCGTGGAATGAAGTCTCAAGTTAAATGGCATGGATAATTACCTACACCTATTGACATCAATCAGGGAGTTAGACAGGGAGGAGTTCTTTCTGCTTGAAGAAAACTATGTTGGAGCTACAATTGGTCACATCTCGATGCCACAAGTCACTTGTGTTGATGATGTAGCTCTGTTAAGCCATTAAGAAATTGAACTCCAGACGATGCTACATGAGGTTGAGATTACTCTCACAATGAACGATACAACATCAATCCAAGCGCTCTCATTTCTTATCAACCATCAAAGAATGAAACCATGATTACCCTCCAATTTGAAGATAAGGACATTCCAATAATTGAGTCTGTTACTCATGTTGGAATCAGCAGGACGAACAAGTGGAATTTGGTTGTGGATGAGAGAATTCTGAGAGGAAGAAGAACACTGTTTGTGTTTAATTGGAGCTGGAATGCATGGAAGAAATGGCTTGATTCCTCATGTCTCGGTGCATCTCTGGAATACTTATGTCCTACCTAGAATGTTACATGTTTTGGAGGCGACACACATCACCACGCAGGAGTTAGATAAATTAGAGGTATTCCAACGTAGAATATTGAAACAACTACATTCTCTACCACCAAGAACATCTTCAGCAGCAGTATATTGTATGTTGGGACAACCTCCAATTGAAGCTTACATTGACAAACAGAGGCTGGGTTTGTTTGGGAGGATAACAATGCAGGATGTTTCTATTGAGAGAGAGATAGCAGAGAAACCGCTTGCAATACAGTCTCTGGACATTGAAAGCTTGTTTGTAATGGTACGAAGATTACTCTGGAAGTACAAACTACCATTAGTATTTGACCTGTTAGAATCTCCAATGAAGAAAGAGCTATGGAAGAGTTTTGTGGATAAAAATATCAACTCCTACTGGGATGAGCTACTATCAGAAGAGATAAGTAATAAGTCATCGCTTAGATATCTCAACCCTTCAGTCAAGATCGGTTCTGCTCACCACATCTGGACATCCGTTCGGAACAATCAACATAACATCAGAAGAGCATCTATAAAAGCGAGATTTCTAACTGGGATGTATGATCTTCAGAGTAATGCTTCTAAATTCTCGAAGAATCCAGCCATATCAACATGTCAGATATGTGGAGAGGGAAATGAAACCAGAGAACATTTTATATGCTCATGACTAGCATCCAGAATTCGACAGTCTGCAATGAATAAGTTGAAAGTTCTCATTTCTCCTGCATCGTACGATTTATGCTGCTCTGACTCTGCCTTTCTAACCCAACTAACACTAGACTTCTCTTCTGAACCTGTCTATTCACTCTGCATTGACTCACAGCAAACAGCCAATGCAATAGAACAATGGAGTAGAGAATTCCTATTTGAACTTCATCAGTGTCGATCATTATTTCTGGTGAAGTCGTGGCAGATGAGGAGCTCTAATTAGCATCCTTATCTTTTTTATGAAGAATCCTGTTTTTTATTATGATTCAACATAACTATACACTCCGGATGGAGGTGCTGCGCAAAATTATCGCAGAAATTTACAAATGAAGACAAGACAAGACTCTAGCTGCCTATTCTGTCATTGGCACTTGTTTTATGATATTCATCACATGGCTGTTTAAAAAATACCAAGCATATTCTCAAAGACTGATATTATATCTGAGTATCAGCACATTCTGTGATGCCATTGTCTCTTTGAGATACTGCTTTTGGCGTTTTTGCGTACATTCATAGCGAATTCGGCAGCAGCGTATGGGTTAATTTATTCACTTCCGCTGCAGCTAGCGACTTTTCCGATCACCCATGGATGCATAGGTGTCCGTGGTCAGGCAGCCAGGGGAGGTGCAAACGGTGCCTTTTTGGATTTTGCGTACCTGACGGAACCGGCCACAAGTTAGGGGTTAACAGTGCTTAGTTAACAGGGATTGGAACTTTGGTACATTCAGCACGATACACTCACAAAAAACGTAGTCCGTATAGCTATTATATAGTACCGATAACACCTATTTGTTATTGGTGTGATATAGTAGCTATACCGTGTTTAGTGCCTATATCGTGGAACCGATATCGCATGCAGGATAAACCAAATTACCCCCCCCCCCCCGTTATTTGAGAGACGCTCACGCCAGAGTGCATATTGGCAGAACACGGGGCATTTATTTTCAAGTAGCCATTTTAAAATACTGTTTCAACTTTTAAAACTATTCGTTGTATATGGATTAACAGTTTCTGATGTAATATCCATGTATATAGTCAGCGCACACCATTTACAACAGTTTTTGTTGGATGGATTATGTCCCTTAAAGACACGGTTGGCCTTGGCGGTGGGTATCCTGTGAAAATATCTCCACCCGTCAAAAACCGCCACAAACAGAAAGAACATCAAAATGTAGATAGACTTTGTCCGTATACAAATAAGAAATATCGCATAAACAGTATGTTATGGTCATATGTTTGACCATTGTTATGTAAACAAAAGCATAAAAAGTTACTTTTCTGATGTTTGTTTATATTATGATGGTAAACATAAAGAGCGTTCTTTGTTGGTGTATACCTGATATGGAACAAATAAAGAGCGTTTATGCCATTTGTGTGTGATTAGCCAGTAGCATTGTGCTGTCTTCTGTAACACAATCAGGCTCTTGCTTTGGTAAAATATAGTAGGTCTTTATGATAACATGCCGTGTACGCGATGGTCATGGTATATATGAACGGAACTGTATGCGTTTTAATGTTTTTATGTTTACGGTGTTTGGAACAAATATGAATATTTTCGACAATTAAGGCCGCACGTGCCTTTAACCGCCTGCATTTAATTCTTTTGACATTTTTTGATGGATTTATTCCTCTTCCGCTTCCTGCGTAAAAACGACATCAGTCGCTCGCCAAATTTGATCCTATATTTAGATTATGTATGACGTCAGGAAATTCCCAGCTCAAAGTTTTCTGGCAAAGCATTTGTTTTGTAAATGGCGACTTCTGCTCTTCCAGTTAATTTACAAATCTACTTTTTTCAAGAATTTGGAAACTTAGAAACGCTCAACGGTATCAATGCACTGGACTCATATCATATTATATTATCATGACTTCATGCGGGAACAATAACTTTGGACGCTGTTAGTAAGTTTGGCGAGCGACTGATGCAGGCCGACATTATTTTCGCGAAGAAGTGACGACAGAAGCAATCAAATCGAGATTTGGATTCAGGTTTTAGAAGAATCTTCATATACAAATCGGTGACATTATTTATGTGTAATCTCCACAGAACGAAGATGTGCAGTTTATTCACAAAATATTTCGGAAAACAGGAATAAAACTACGATGTATTTGTGAAGTAAGTAGCCCATTTTCGTTGCTCATCTTTGATGACAAACTGGGAGGATGCGTTTTCAACACTACAAGAAGGATTTGAGTGTATGGTTCTTCAGATGCTGGTTTTGAGATTTAACGAATATTTATTATTTTAATGAATAATCTAAAAATGATTTCACTTGTTGCTGCTTTTAATTTTAATTATCCCATGTCAGGGAGAAATTAACAGATTAAGGGAATGATCTTTATGTGCTGTAGAAGAAAATTGGGGATCCCAGAAAAATGTGTGACTAAACACCAACTTCACCAAGCCATATGTAGCCAAACCAAGCCGTAGGAAATAAGAAGTAAAATTGAAGTTTATTATACTTCCATATTTTAATATGGGAGTTAATTGTATTTCTGTTGAGGCCGTTTTCCGTTTAATTGAACATACTGAGGAAAAATAATGGCACTAGGGATATGAATTTTCTGTGGAATGTAGGCATCTAAGAGTTACTGAAAATGTACACATCAGAATTTCGACAAAACGTTTCTTTGCAGAGTTATCGCCCTTTTACGTTTCTCCATTTTTCTCTATTATTATTATTCTGTATTATTATTTTTCTGAGTAAGTTTGTAACGCTTAATCTCAGGAGCCGCTGAATGTAGAATGCTGACATTTTCGGCGTGTGTACAACTTCTACAGTACACGGCCGTTAAGCCATTGAGAATTGTGTCCGTACTTGATTTATGGAGTTAAGGCCCTTAAACCGGCCTCTCACATTTATCGACAATTGTAGAGTATGTCTGGAACGCATTGCGGTAGCGGAACGGGACAAATATTATGGTGTAGAACAATTTAAACGTGGTTCAGTACTACAAAATGGACGTTGTCCGATTATTGACCGCGGGGTGGTGGAGGGGTGTTCAATGTCGTAAAAAATAAATACTCTCCGATTGCGACCAAACTTACATGTCATAGTCTACATTTTAATCCGATAACGATGCCGTAAACATTTTGTAAATCGGTCGAAAATTAACAGAGTTATCGGCCCCTTAATGTCCAAAATATCTCTCCCTAATGGAGGAAAATGGCTAATTGAGGAGCTGGAGTGCGGGAAAGGGTAAGACCAGGCCCGGGAAGGTGGTGGAACCAGGCCGGGGTTGTGAGACCAGACCGGGTGGTGGGACCAGGCAGACCGGTGGCGGATGTAAACGTCAGATTTAGCAAAAAACAAACAAAAAACAAGTCCAGCTGTGTCAAATTTTTATTGCATTCTCCGAATGGGAAGAGTGATGCGGACACGATTATATCACTTGTTAGTTTTTTGGCCCGACCGTTACCGACCTACCACCGGGACAAAAAATTAACTATTTATGAGCAAGATCAATGCAGTAGCAGATACGGCGGTATCCTGTAGGTACGATTCCAAAGTTTGACCACTCTACGATAAAAGCAACCTGCCCAAACGCGACCCTGCTTCAGGTGGATTTAAACGTTTGGCAAATTCCAACGAAAATCAAAGGGGGAGGGGGAATTTGTCAAAAAATCAGACATCAAGATAAAACAAATTTGATAAGTGGATGTGATAGCTAGTGCCCAGGCGCAACTTTGTAATTTCTGTTTCAATCGCCCTAAAGCCGAAGGTTTACTCGTGGCGAGGCTTTATAAGGTAAATGAGAATAGTTAAGTGCTGTATCACTAACCTATTTTTCCCGCCAAATCGAAACGGGCTAATAAAAGAGCCAGCTAATGCAGGAGCAGGTAATATGATATACTGCGGATAATTTCCCAAACATTGAGCGTTCTAGTATTTAAGCAACCGGCCCAACGAAGAGCTCGCATTCGTGTGGGTCCAAATATGTAAATTCCACCGAAAACGAAAGGTGAAAAAATATTCCAAAAATCAAACATGGGGATATAACGTTTTTGATGTGGATGTTATTAGGAGTATCAACCCGACACTTGAGTGCGATTTCCTGAGTTTTGGAGCGAACGTTTTACTCATTTTACTCATCGTAAAACGTACGTACCACTAACTTAATCGTATCTTGTATGTAACCATGGAACAATAGTTACCGTTTATATCAAGAAGAATAGTATGACTATTTGTGCACTCAACTGTGTTGTCTGCATTGTGATACATATTACAATGTCTGTAATTTGACAGAGGTGTCCATCTTCTTGGTGCGTGTACAGAAACACCTATTGGTATTGAATTATTGAAGCAGTCTCATAGTTCAGAAGTATAGGGGCAATGACATGTTACTATTTAGTCATGTAAATTAAATTTTCCCAAATATAACGTGACTTCAAACATTCACTGGGAAAAGTACGTGTGCACAAAGTACCAGCGAAACACACTACCTGAGACTTTGGTCATCTACGGATGACAGTGAAAACAAACAAACAGGTGTACACCATAAAAATCAAAACAAAAAAGTAGCATCAACGCGAGAAATAGGAAGAGAGAAGTAGAAATAGAGTGTTGAAGCGCAATACAGGTAAAACGAGAAACATTACAATCTTTAATTTTATGGAAGTATACGAATTTCCCACCGGGAATTCGAAAAGCCGCTAGTTCTATATTATTTTGTATAGCTTGGTGTTTAATATGGGAGGCCCTTTTCACATTTATTATTTACTAGCAGGGTTACCCGGCGTTGCCCAGGTTAATGTATGCTGTGGATATTTGTTGGGAATAGAGAATGCTCTTGCTTAAAGTGTTATACGTTTTCTCATAAATTGTATATTCAAATAGCATCACAAAACATGATTATTACAGTCATGGAATATAAGTAGTGGATCACCTTGTCAATTGTCATTCTGTTTATCGCGATTAATCCGTTCCACCAATAATGAAGTATTTATTTATTTAAAACTGCGTATACATTAGACGTTATAATATGATACGTGAACATCGTAAACACATTAGTTCGATAAAAGATGATAATTAGGTTTTACATATTGAGATGTATCAATCAATCTAGTGGGTTGGCCTAAGATCTCGAGGACACCTGGCTATCATATCTCCATGAAGATACAGATGTTTCCAAGAAATTGCCAGGTGCTCCTCTGTTCATGGTGCTATATATTGGCTAAATATTCTTAGTTTAAACGAAATGTTGCTGCGGATATATATTAGCTACACGTGCCAGACACAGAGCGATATTTTGAGTTGTTTATGTCGATGAGTCTGTACTAAAACCCTTGTCAGATGTCAGTATTGGTAGGATCCTGAAAAGTGCTACTAACTGCATTTTCTTGTATATCAGAAGAAACTATATTTGACTGCACACTGTGACCACTATTTTTGAACAGGCCTTCCATATCTCTGGACAAATTGTAACTTTTTGTGGAAACTGTATTGAATGGAACAGACTAAATTTTGTTATTATATATGCAATCCTCTGACGGTTCGATGTCTCTCAGTTTTCACGAATATATGTATCTCTTCAATAGAATGATAAATATACGTTTAATGCTTCTTCTAGTTATCTCTTTTTGCTAGCTCGTTGTGTGAATGCCTTGATTGCCATTCCCATATAAATATGACTGTTAAGAAGATACAATTGTTCAAGTGACGTATGTGGGTCACCATATGTCGGGATTGTGAAATGTGAACGCCCAACTACTTAAAATGATATGGAGATGGCCTGGTGACTGTATATAACTTATATGTGGATATCGGCGAATAGCAATCTTATCAATGATAGTGCATATCCGCTCGTCATCCGTGACGCAAACGACACCAAATGTGATTTAATTCATGGTATATCATTAGAGAAAAACGTGTATGAATTTGGTGGAATTTGGTTTATTAAATCAATTGTTGATGCAACGCTGACTCGAACAACGCCATATTGCGAAGGTGATTATGTATTCGTTTGGTGGAAATCAGCGACAAAATTATTTCACCATATTGTTTTAATTTTCCCTCCCACCAACACCGTCATTTTAGAAAATTTTAACCCGCACCATTATCTTCCTTGTAAAAAAGTTACCCCTCTTAGAACGCCTTGGTGCCAGTGTTCGCGCTGAACCGAAAAAAACTTTAGCCAAAAGTTTAGCCAAATGAAAATTTAATTAGCCAAATGAAAAAACTTTAGCCAAATGTTTTTTGACCAAATTAAAAAAAACTTTGGCCAAATTAAATCATCGTTTTCTGGTCGGTTCACAATTAATGACTAAAACGTAAAATCTAACAGACACAGGTAAAATACACAATAATTTAAATAGTTTTGATGAACTAGAAGTATTTTTATATATATCATTTATTAAAAATTTATAAATCTTTATGTGATAGAGTGATTTGGGGTGGGGTAACCCAGGATTGCCATTCTTAATGTCATTATATTTTTGTTTTATATCAATATCTTTTTTTAAATCATTAAATATTTATCCTTGCGAAAATATCTAGGTGACATCTGGAAACTAATAACTTAATATTGTTACGCCATTATCAAATTACAATCTGTCATAAAAGCATGCATATTATTTTGACTGTATCGGTATTGATGACAAATAGCCACAAAATATCTGTCGTGATTCACATTTGGCTGATTAAGCTATTGTCTTACACTTTGTGCTCATAAACCTCGACCGTCATAAATACAATGTCATCATAAACATGCATTGTGCAGTGACCAGACAGACAATGGGGGATTAGGGGATTAAATGTAAAATAACGACCTTTTGGGTTTCGTGCAGAGTGACGTAATCTTTCTCCAGCAACAACAGCCTGTTACGAACAAATTGCTTATATACCGGCGTCAATGCACACTTTACAAAAACATTGCTTTTTTCACATTGTCATAATTCAACCACGGTCGGTTTAATGTCCATGCGTCTTTGAATGTCAGTCTTGTGAAAACTAAAGATGATTGCATATCACTTTCTGATCGCTTGGTTGATAGAGTTGTCGATCGGGTTTCCCTTAGTACAGTCTGAGATTGTTTATTTTGCTTTTGGCAAATTTGGCAAGTGGCAGCGCGAACCCTGTCTGTATATTATGTTAGATTTGGAAATAAAAATATGTTTACACTAAATGTTAGAGCTTACCTTTTGCTGTTACGGAACGATATAATGAATAACGAATAATGAAATACTTTCGTCACCTAACTTCGTCTTGAATGTCGATCTATTGAGCGCATTTATTAATTAGCCTTCTGACTCCATGCTTTCAGTCTCCATTTGGGGTAAAACAAAGTTTAGCCAAAAGTTTAGCCAAATAATTTTTTTATTAGCCAAATTCAAAAAAGATTAGCCATTAGCTACCGACAGCGCGAACACTGCTTGGTGCCATCTCGATTGTACCACGAGAAGTTATATATAGAACGCACACAGACAGACAAAAAGACAGACAGACAGCACGATTTTATTTCTTGTATCATTTGAGAAGAACGTGTCTGAATTTGATGGTAATTGGTACTAAAAATATTTTGTATCAATTTTGGTGACCCTCCCGTCCCTATTTCGGACTCAAGCTGCACACAATAAGACTCATTAGAGATTATAGATGCATATATATGAAATTGGTGAAAATTGGCGAGTATACAAATTCGTATCAAATTTAAGGTCCCCATATCTCTCACCCATAGGGCACCAATTTGGTGTATCTAAACCACACGATAAGACTCCTCGTATCACGGAGAAGAATATGTATCAATCTGGTCGAAATCGGCACTAAACATATAGATATAATTTTTTGTGTCCGTCTCATCTCTATACACCACTGACTCGAATGGCCCCACGTGTGACATCCTTACACCACACGATTACACTCCTGATATCATGGAGATGATTGTTTATAAGTTTGGTGATAATCGGCGACTAAACAATGTTTTTTATCAAATTTGGTGCCAATCCCTCCCCTCTCCATCTCTCACCAAACAGCACCACTATGGCGTCTTTAAATCATGATTATATTCCTCGTATCATGGATAAGAACGTGTATCAATTTGGTGGAAATTGGCGCTAAAACAATTGTGCATCAATTTTGGTGCCCCTGTCCCTTTCAATGCAACCCTGGCTCGAATGAGGCCGCATTTGACAGATAAAAGCCACACCATTAGACTCCTCATACCATGGGGATGATTTTGTATAAGTGTGGTGGCAATCGGCGACTTATTATCAAATTTAGTACCCACCCCCTCCCAATCTCTCATCCAAAAACGACGCCACTTTTGACATATTTAAACCACACCGTTGGATTCTTCATATCATGGGGATGATTATATGTAAGTTTCGTGGCAATCGGCGACAGAAAAAAAATCTGCCCCCCCCCCCTTCCGGTGCACCCCTGACGCGAACGGCGCGACTTTTGCCATATTTAAACCACGCCATTAGATTCCTCATATTATGGGGATGATTATATATAAGTTTGGTAGCAATCGGCGACAATTTTTTTTTCAGCCCCTCCCCCTTTTCTGCCCCCGACAACAACGGCGTCACTTTAGAAATTTCTAACCCCGACCATTATCTTTCTCGTAAAAAGCTCCTCCTAGTAGACCCCTTGCGCATCATCTAGATGGTCCCCTGTGAATTTCTATAGAACACAGACAGACAGACAGACATTCGCAAATATAGATATAGATTTGCGCAAGTGTAAATCATTTACACTTATGCACAAATACCTAACACTCCCTCACTTCCCTCTGATTGCGAATGATTGAATCCATCTCATAGCATATTAGTATGGGCCCATAATAGTTGCCCCATGGCCATACAGACCTGGAATTGAATATGCATATCTCTATCCCTGGTGTCCCAAAAATTGGTGCCTCACTCCCAGAGCTCTAGTATATTTTATTAAAGGGACATCTCCTATACCATTACCATGGCCATAAAAAGGGAATTAGGGGTTACTGGCGCTGAAATGGCCATTGTCACCCTTTCGTTCAGTTGGGCACCCAGCTTTTTAAAACTTTCAGTTGGGTACCCAGCTTTTATAAACAGTCGATCTTCATTACCTATGTCCTATGCATATAGTTCTTCTCCACTATTATTTTGAAGTATCGTACCGAATATACATCATGATTCATATATAAACAAGCATTCCCAAATTTAACAGCTTCATTTCGCAATCAACTGAAGGCAATCACTAATTGAATCACGCTCTGTGTGAGATTTCATAATGATGGGTACCCAAATGTAAATTTTACAAAAGCTGGGTACCCAACTGAAAATTAAAAAAAGCTGGGTACCCAACTGAACAAAAGGGGGTGACAGTGACCATTTCAGCGTTACTTGGGGGGGGACTTGCTTCCCTCATATGCTGTACTCATTGACTCTAAATAGGGAAAACAACTATTTTCACATTATCAGCATCCCGGCCCCCCCCCAAGAATTTGTGTCTCCATCCCAGAGATCTAGTATCTAATATATATTTTGGGACTTCTGTTTGTCTGTTAGCAATGACCGGGAAAACTGCCGGACGGGCTTCGACGAAATTTGATACCATGGGGTACTTTATCCGGGGAATGTTTTTGACGTGTAAAATCGTGACCACGACCTGACCTTGACCTTTAAAATGGTCAATTCAAGGTCGAATATAGCGCCTTTCGACGGATGAAAGCAGAGGGGAAACAGTCCGGACGAAGTCGGGGCCCACCAGCTAGTATTTTATAAAAGAGACATATCCTGAACAGATCTATACCATTCCATGGTCATCAAAAGGGAATTAGGGGTTACTGGGGGATTGCTTCCCTGATATGGTGGACCTATATAGACTATAGTGATGTGTTTTGACCTGTACCATTTAAAATTAATTCAGGGGGAATCAATGCATATGAACTTTTATTTCAGCTTAAGCGCAAATTTCATAATGATCCGACCAAAGGTACAACTTGTAGCCCATGCAAAAGGATTTAGTCATGCAAAGATTAAAATCCAAGATGGCTGCCAGAGGTAATGGTTTATGGCCGAATGCCCCAAAATGAGTCGTTCCCATCTATATGTCAATATTAACATCCATTACAAATTTCATAATGATCCTACGAAATGTATGAACTGTAACCCGTGACAAAGGATTTAGTCATGCAAAGAGTAAAATCCAAGATGGCTGCTGGCGGCCATGTTTTATGGCCGAATGACCCCAAAATAACTCGTTCCCATCTACATGTCAATATTAACTTCCACGACAAATTTCATGATGATCAGACGAACACTCCGGCCTGTGCTAATGGAATGAATTTTGAAATCCAAGATGGCCGCTGAGTAGAAGTGCAAGTAGATCTGTACATTTGTCAGCCTTTTGTTTTTGTGAAATATACTATAGCAGGAACCAAGTCTCATAATGGTCTTCAAACCTCAAATTGAAGTAAACCATCGACGTATATTAGATCGATGAGTAAACCTACAGTCTATAGTAATTAAACAATTTTGTCAAATTCTGGGTATAAAAATAACTAAATATTAAAGCATTTTATATACTAGAAAAATTCAATGATGTGATAGAAAATATCACTTCAAACAATGCTTAAAAAAGTAAAATAAGTACCGTTTTCTGGTGTTGCTACTAAACTATGGGAGGTCGTTTTCACATTTATTCATTATTTGCTAAGCACATATATTTCCGCTTAAGTGTAAATATTTGTGCTTAAGCACAAATAACTTGTCATTTGAGCTTAAGTGCAAATATTTATGCTTAAGCGCAAATCATTTATACTTAAGCGCAAATCAGTTACGTTTAAGCGCCAACGATTGTGCTTAAGTGAAAATAAATAATAAATGTGAAAAGGGCCTCCCACACTAAACACCAAGCTATACAAAATAAATTAAATAATATAGAATAAACTTCAATTTTCTTCTTATTTCCTACGGCTTGGTATGGCTTGGTTTGGCTTCAGATGGCTTGGTCAAGTTGGTGTTTAGTCACACATTTTTCTGGGATCCCCAATTTTCTTCTACAGCAAATAAAGATAATTCCCTTAATTTCTCCCTGACATGGGATAATTAAAATTAAAAGCAGCAACAAGTGAAATCATTTTTAGATTATTTATTAGAATAATAAATATTCATTAAATCTCAAAACCAGCATCTGAAGTACCATACACTCAAATCCTTCTTGTATTGTTGAAAACGCATCCTCCCAGTTTGCTTTTTCAAAGATGAGCAACGAAAATGGGCGACTTACTTCACACATACATCGTAGTTTTATTCCTGTTTTCCGAAATATTTTGTGAATAATCTGCACATCTTTGTTCTGTGGAGATTACACATAAATAATGTCAACGATTTGTATATGAAGATTCTTCTAAAACCTGAATCCAAATCTCGATTTGTGTTTGCTTCTGTCGTCACTTCTTCACAAGTTCACAAAATGTCGGCCTGCATCAGTGATTCAGTCGCTCGCCAAATTTCCTAACAGATCCAAAGTTATAGTTCTCTACTTCGCACAGTATCAATATAATGGTTCAGTTTCAAATTATGACAAGCCGGGGGTGTCCAAGTTGAACGCTTTTGAGGATTTGAACAATATTCCTGCGGTTGGTCTCGGTTATAGAAATATTCTTTGAGTCGGAGACGACGCAAATAAGCAAACCGTTAGACAAAGTTCAAGTTTGTGATGATTTTGATGCTTATTTTCGTCGTCTCCGACTCAAAGAATATTTCTATGACCGAGACCAACCGCAGGAATATTGTTCAAATCCTGAAAAGCGTGCAACTTGGACACCCCCGGCTGGTCGTAATCATCAACGCTTCATGTAGTTTTAACTTTTCTTGTCTCATTTCTCGTTTGTCTGTCACTTGATAAAGTCTATGTTAGACGAAAGCTCATTAGAAAAAATTATACAATAGGTCTTAAAGGTGTTACCATTTATTTCAACCCAACTATCAATCAGACCTATACGGCTACACTACTTTACTTATATATATATAGGTTTCAAATTTGTTCATTAACTTTGGACTGATTTGCCGAATTTTAGATTGTAAACTCTAACTATTTACTATTCAAGATAATTATGTTCCCTGCTAAGTTAGTTATGTGTGGGCTCTGTTGTTTGTTGCATGGCTTTCATTAGGCCCCCCCCCCACTCGAGTTGGAAATTGTTCAGATCGTCGGAGTTCAGTGCAATATATCGATACGACTTTGTTCGTAATTCAAATTCTCGAATGAGTAATTTCTGAGAGAGTTCGTCGGGGTTCAATTTTGTTTTATACAGATAATATTTCAGAATTGATAGTATAAGAAAGTTTAGTTTGTTGTTTTTATTGTGAGCACCAATCTCAAAAAGAATGTTTTTTCCGAGAAAGCGAGATGCCCAGTTGATAGCGATCTAGCCAGGCCTGAGTGGTATTTACAAACGATCTTACAAATGGACAGTCAAAGAAAATATGAAAATTGATCCATTTGCGACGTTGCATCTGAGACACAGACCGTCTGACCGAATTATGTTTAAAAGTCTGTTTGTGCCTATAATTCTAGTCAGAATTCGGTATTGAAACCAGCGTAGTTTTGTGTCTACTAATAGTTTGAAGGGTGATGAAAATATATGTTTCCAGTGAAGGGAACATCTTAATTCATTTTCCCATTTCATTTGCGATGATGATTGTCCTATTTTAGTCGCTTTTATGAATTCATCGTAAAACTTTCTGCAACCTCGCTCATTCTGAAGTAGTGATACTATATTTTCAGGAATGATTGGATTTTGAACCCTGACGATAGTTTGATCGGTCCGTTTTAATAACCTATTAAATTGTCTGTTTAAGCAGTGTAAAGTGATAAAGTTTGTGGTGATATTGTTCTTAGTTCTAAGAGTTTTGATGGAATGTAGCTTATTGTCTTCGGTGAACATATCATTTATGAATATTATGCCTTTGTCCTTCCACTCAGCGACGTCTATCATTGATTCAATTAATTTAAGCTAATGAGTAATTGGTTGTCTTAAGGACTATAGTTACTCATTTAGTGGAGGAATACTTGATACAAGTCAGTGTATAGAAAGATTAAAACAATCATCACTAATATGTGCATTATGGATCAGTTTAGATAAGTAATATCAATTTATATAATGTTTCTGAAGAAAATTGAAAGTGTATGCCCAAATTATAAGCCTCCACTTTCAAGTTGCATATCTCTGGTGTGTTCAGGTCAAATATTTTATATTAAAGAAATTAGTTGTTATACAGATGATTTTTTGTCAATAAAGAAATGACTTTTGCAGTGTATAATATTGTGTTGCCAAATAGTTGTCAAGACATGCTACTACTTCCTGTTCTATAATTTGAGTATCTATAGTCGTTAAATGCTCTCTCGCTCTACTAATCCTATGAGTCGTCAAAATTTACACTATTTCGGTTATTGTAGACATTCTCACATACATCGTTACATGGTCAGTCTGCGCTGAAACAAGATTATGTGTCAGATTCACATAAATCTTTGCAGCCAAAGCTCAGTTGTCACAGTCGATCGGGAGGAAGTATAATCCGTCTGGTTTGTATGACTCAATCAAAGAGCGACCAGTCATGGCTGTCATGACATGGTACACCAGGCTCGGGAGTTAGTATGGTGTGCCAATCACTGATATAGTTAGCACGAAGATGTTGGTGTGATTTCTGAAGGAGTATGTGGCTGCTGGAGGTAGAAGATATGTTCCAGCATTCGGTTATACAGCATAAGAACGTGTGCATTAATTTGTCGGATAGACGACATTATGGCCCACAATAATATAGCCTACATGCAAACTCTTGGTAGGATATATGGTGTCATCGTCAGCATTAATAGATTACACAAATTGATGCAAATTTAAAGTCCTGGTGGTAACATACTAGCACGAGAGCAGGAACTAACTATAAGCGAACGTCGCCATTCAGGGACCATATTACGTGACATTAGACCCCATGGCAAACATATAATTCAGTGTTTTTGAAACACATGTAGATTCTGCACTCGACCATTCGCGACAAAAATAGAAGCCTGTCAATGAGTCTTTGTTATCACCATTGGCATTGTCTGGAAATGTGTCATGGACACAGGATGTGTGAAACCTTGCTTGAATACCAGGATTGTATTCTCGGGTTGCAGGAAAAAGGTAGCATAATGACTTATTCTGAAAAAGAATTGCAATGTATCATATTATGCAACAACTTCAACAGTCTAATAATATCGATGATGACCTACTTACACCCTGTCAAGAATTTGTATGTGCTTTACGTGACAAGCCGACGAATTACGATAATTTTTCTCCTGTTAAACGAGAACAACAACAAAACTGCAGGATTCTTAAGCAACACCTTTATCTTGAAAACTATCAGGCAATTACTTGGCACAATAACTCAAACCATTCTGGAATGCCATGTCCTTATAACCCTATACAATTTGGGCTCCATATATAGTCCTATGTTGTGTGGCATATATAACCATAGCCCTATCTATAGTGCACAATATACACGTTTATGGTTATATGATAACAACCCTAGGCATTGTGACATGAGGTCTCCTTAAAGTATGTACCTTTACATATATGCCTTTTGAGTGTCATGTAAATAATGTTATCCCCTGGACGCAGAGCGGGAATAATCAGCACCCAAATGCAAATACATAAAGCGAATCTATTATGAATCAACGATGAAGCAAGATTCAGGCGTAATCGTGAGCGGCCAGTCCATTCTCATTGTCGCTTTCATGCCCGTCTGGATTCATAGCAAAGATCAACGCCATGCTTCTATTGTAATCTTCGGATTGTTAACAAACCCAAATGATTTCAGTTGACCCAGAATGTATGCCCACAACTGGGCAGAAACATAACAGCTAAACAGAGTAAAATATTTTTCCTAAAATCCTTAAGTACTGAACCTTTTGTCATGCAGTGTATCGGATCGCATCGGGTGGCCCGGACCATCCCCCAGCGCTAATATATAATCAAGCCATGGGAGTTCTGCTTGTCTCCCTCAAGGTTGAAAATAACGCATTGATGGCACTTCATCCCTATCCAAATGCAGTTATGGAACTACTGAGATTTGCAATTGGCTACAATGACTCATGCGAATTGTTATTTGACCGCTGACATGTCAGAATGTACTGGTATATGAAATGTGAGGATATCTGCATGGAATAACCGAAGTAGTGCCAATTTTGACTTAACTGGCTACCCTGAGGGTGAGCATAGTTATTTGTAATTTTCGTCAATCAATTATTCATCACAATAAATGAGTTGGTACAGGATATTAGAGTTCTTTGGTTTGTTGAGGAGCACCAGTGAATGTTTTATTAATGAACAATTCCATTATCCCCATATGACGAACCCAGTTTATTTTGTGTCGGTAAGTTGGAAAATCTTCGATGTCGGTGGCCGTTTTGGATGCCATTTTAAAACAATTATTAAACATGAAGTGTCCGATGCTGTATATATCGTCAATTGTGTCTAGTGTCACAAAATGCGCCATAAAATTAGAAAATTCCTCCCAGTAAAACGTAAGTCTCACTCATCATCCTTTGCTAACCATATATGACCATTTGAAATATATATATATATATAATCGACTTTGTACACAAATTCAAATAAAAATTGTAAAAATATGAAATAGTTGACAAAAAGGTGATCATGTGAGGTTTTATAAATTTACATTTTCTGGACCAGTATCCTCGTTTGACGTTTCCATACCCCTATCAAATTTAATCAGCCAATTATATGTGACACTATTTTTAAAAATTCAAGTAATTTTTCGCAATTTCAAAATATTTATCGCAATTTTGTCGAACTAGCTTATACATTGGTCCAATGTTGTAACTCATGTTGTTTTATGGTGATCTGTAATTAATATAAATCATGTCTTGTTCACTTTATAACCACAGTCATATTTATATACGCTGACACTTGTACTCGATGAATTTTTTATTTTATTAAGGGGTAGGAGTTGTCTTCTTTGAAAAAAATATATTTTGGGACACTTTCTGAAGCGGGCAACAAGCAAAATCGGATGCGTCATATACTGACCTTTAATTTGATATATCAAAACCTTTGTTGGGAGGGGGTTGCAGGCAACTTCTAAACTAGAGGCTTTCTGAGAATTGGCCCACGGACTACACGTGCTCAAAATTGCGGGTGTAAGATGGATAACTCTAAAATCAAGTGCTTACTATTAACAATAATAACCACTTGATTTTAGAGTTATCCATCTTACAACCGCAATTTGTCCGTTTTGATCACGTGGTTCTGATAACTTGTGGACTACATCTCCGAATATTAATAGATTTCAAAAATCGATATCTATTGATGGGTGGGTTCCTCGATTCGAATCAAATATTTTTTACCCCCAAAGCCAAAGAAATAGTAACATATGACCCTCTGATCGGATTGAGTACCTTGAACTAATATGAAGTAGGATAACAAAATAATGTTTTGATAATTTCTTCCCGCCAGAGATAGGCAGAATCAAGTTAAACTTGGGTCTTTGAACACAAAACACAAGTCACTTTAGCAAGTCAACTTCCATTGTTCTATTTCAGATGGCGATGTCCCATACCGATCTATAATGACGCCCAACGCAGAGCGGTGGCAAGGTTTCTAGTCCGATGACCAGTCAAAGGCTTACCAATTCCCCTTTTTTCTGATGAGAGTAACCCCTTCAGCATCACACAACATGGAACAGGCAGGACATTTATGGTCATCCTCTTAGTTTTAAATGTTCAGTGTCCAATGGGCCCGGTGATTAAAATAGAACAAAGAATGGAATTCACACATTTGAAATGCGGTTTATTCACATATAGCTTATTTTATACATAATATAATTACAACTCATATAAATACATAACAAGTGTGACACACTGATTAAAGTGGGTCGTTCAATTGGGGAAGGTTGCAGTAGTTATGCACATAACCTATCAAGAAGAATGATAACCAGAGAATTAGCTTCAATCAAGCCAGCAAATAGTGTGTCTGACATTTGCAGAATGAGGTCCTCAGAGGGTGAAGTTAGTGACGCTATACCACATAGTGGGCCTGCATCACCAAATTCACCCTCTGGGGACCTCATTCTGCAATACCTCATCTTCTCGGAAGTATCTATAGTCTCAAATTAACATTGTTTTTAGTAACTTTTTCCCTTCTGGGCGGTTGCTATATCCCCTAATTTGAATAATTTAACTGGGAAACTTCAATCTGATTCTAGGTCTCGATCCCATTGCAGTTGAGGCCTACGCATAATGAGGTTCCCTGATGGTAAACTTGGTGATGCTAGCGTCACTAAATTCACCTCTGTGAACCTCATTCTGCAAATGACAGACACACTATTTGCTTGAATGAATAATAAACAGAGCACTATTCTTAAACAAGACAGTCAATGACTGTGGGGTCGCTCACAGACTACAAAGACTGATAAGACTGGGACTCTGGAGACCACAACAGTCAGAACTTTTCATAATCACTTTAAAAGAAGTAGATATCTAAAGAGTTAAATCTAAAACAAAAAATTTGGAGTTAAGTCCCTGTTCCCGCCCACATTTGACCCAGTGACCTGATTTGAACAAATCTGAACCCCAGTCACCCAAGGATCCTTCATACCAAATATGAACCCATATAGCCTGATGGTATTTGAGAAGAAATCACTTTAAGAATACTATGGAGGGAAAGAGTTATGGCCCTGGCTTCGCAACTATTTCAACTGAACTCATTTGAACAAATCTGAATGTGAGTCACCTAGGGAACATCCACAACCAAATATGAAACCATTCGGTCTTATTGTTCTGAAGATGTTTAAAAGAATTACTATGGTGGGAAAGAGTTATGGCCCTGGCTTCGCAACTATTTGACCCAGTGACCGCATTTGAACAAATCTGAATGAGAATCACCTAGGGAACATCCACACTAAATATGAGCCCATTTGGTATTATGGTTCCAGAGGAGAAGATGTTCAAATAATTGTTGTCGGACGGATGGACGGACAGGCGATGGACGGACGAGGAGTGATGACTATAGCTCCGCCGGAGCACAGGTAGGGTGGCTGGTTGATAATTAAATCTCTTATCTCCGCCCCTATTTGAACAAACGTGAATCCCCATCTATGAGATCCATTCATTTGGTAATTTCAGACATTAGATTTTAAGAGTTGAACTGAACTGATTTTCCTAAAATGACCCCAAATCTGAAAAAAATCTAAACCCCAGTCACCGAAGGACCATCCATACCAAACATAATCTAAATAGTCCAGATGGTTCTTGAGAAGAAATTGTTTTAAGAATTACTATGGAAGGAAAGAGTTATGGCCCTGACTTCTCACCTATTTGACCTGATGAACTCATTTGAACAAATCTGAATGTGAGTCACCTGGGGAACATCCACACCTAAATATATAAACCCATTTGGTCTTTAATATGTATCTGGAGAAGAAAACAATTGATGGACGGATAGAGACATAATGACAGATGGATGGATGGGAGAACAGTCTGACATAGAGATTGACAAATTCAATCCAATATACCCCCCCAAGTTTTCTTAGCAAAATCAGGCTATAATGAGTTCAACTGGATACTGGTGGTTAAGAACATAATATTCGAACAGACAAGCCTGAACATAGTGTCTGACATTTGCAGAATGAGGTCCACAAAGGGTGAATTTAATAGCACAATCCTGCAATGCGGGCTAGCATCACCAAATTCACCCTCTGGGGACCTCATTCTGTGTAGGCCTCAACTGCTATGGGAGACATAGCATTAGATTGAAGTTCTCCAGTTAAAATTGGTGATGTGCACCCATTGGGCACCTCAATTATGCATTTTATATTCACAAATTAGGGGATATAGAAACTAAACAGAAGGGCTAAAGTAAGTAAAAATGTCAATTTGAGTGCCTATATACTTCCCAGAAGATGAGGCCTAAGCAGAATGAGGACCCTGGCTAGTGTATTTGGTGATGCTAAATTGCTGTGCAGGGTAGCATAACTAAATTCACCCTCTGGGGACCTCATTCTGCAAATGCCAGATAGAAGACAAATTTAATCCAATATATACCCCCCCCCATTTTTCTTTGAATATTAGTCGTATGATTTCATCTGGATAAGTGGTGATTAAAACAATAATATGAAATGGCCAAACCTGAATTTAGTATGTCTGACATTTGCAGAATTAGGTCCCAAAAATGTGGATTTAATGACAATATTCTGTAAGGCAGGCTAGCATCACCAAATTCATCCTCAATCTTATTAGGCCTCAATGGCCAATAAAACCAAGGAACAGATTGAAGTCCTACAGTTGAAGTTGGTGATACACACCCATTGAGCACCTCAATTATGCATTTTATCTTCTGCAAATTAGGGGGACATTGAAACTGAACAGGTGGGAAAAAGTGACTAAATCAATGAAGTCCTACAGTTGAAGTTGGTGATACACACCCATTGAGCACCTCAATTATGCATTTTATCTTCTGCAAATTAGGGGCACATTGAAACTGAACAGGTGGAAAAAGTGACTAAATCAAACTGTCAATTTGATACTTACGATACTTCACAGAAGATGAGGACTAAGCAGAATTAGGTCCCTGGTGGGTGTATTTGATGATGCTAGCATGCTGTATGGGGTAGCAACACTAAATTCACCATCTGGGGACCTCACTATGTAAATGTCAGACACACTATTTCCAGACTTGAAGAAATCAAAGCCATTCACAGTATCATTGAATGTCAGTCATCACCTAACAATGGAAGCACCAGTTTGTTGTTAAATTGCTACAGATATGTTTAGATTAGAATAATACATGTCATCTGGCCAGTTTATATAATTAATGACCTGTATCTTTACAGATATATATGCCTCTGTGGTGAGAAGAGGTATTAAATTGAGAGGTGATATGGCTTGGAAGGGATGTTGGTTGATGGCAGGGTTGGGCCTGGGCCATGTGGGAGGGGGTGGGTGGGGGAGGGTGGAATGTTTCCATAATTTCATTAAAGAGTAAAGTTTCATAACTCTGCAGATGTTATATATAATGGTGTCACTTCTTTTCAAATTTTAAAACATGTTTAAAAAAAAATTGTCCCAGAAGATGAGGCCTAAGCAGAATAAGGTAATTGAGGGTGTATTTGGTGATGCTAGCCTGCTGTATGGGGTAGCAACACTAAATTCACCATCTGGGGACTTCATTCTGCAAATGTCAGACACACTATGTCCAGGCTTGGAGAAATGAACAATGGACTATTCCTTGTAGACTCTGGTAGAATAGTTGTTCAGCTAATGTCATGTCTTGTAATGACAGATGGTAAACTGGTCTGAAGCAAGCAGTATCGGGTGACCACACTCTGATAAATTGGCTTTTTCAATAATACAGGCTTCAGTGTTCTCTTAAAAATTAATAGTGCATAGCAAAGAGGTGTGAATTATAAAGGGCCATAACTCTGTTAAAATATATCGGATCAAACCCATATTTTAACTTGATCTGTATATAAGTGTCAAAAATTCATATACCAAATTTGGTGTTGATCAGATGAAAAATGTTTGAGTAATCCTGTCTTGAATGAATTCCATATCAAAACAAGAGTGGAAGGGGTTAAATAAACAATACCAAAATCCATACAGATGAAGAACATACTAAGAAACATCTAGGTAAGAAATATGAGGCTGTGATGTGTCCTAAACAAAATTAAAGGTCAAAATGCAAACATTAATTTTTTTGTTTTTAAAGTTATGTCCCTGGCTCTGCCCCTATTTGACCCAGTGACCCCATTTGAACAAATCTGAACCCCAGTCACCAAAGGTATCTCTGTACCAAATATAAGCTAAATCGGCCAAATATTTTTTTAGAAGAAGTCATTGTAAGAATTACTATGAGCTATGGCCCTGGTTTCTCAACTAATTGACCGGGTGACCTCATTTGAACAAATCTGAACACCAGTGTCCCAAGGACCCTCCATACCAAATATTAGCTAAAGCGGCCCAATGGTTCTGAACAAGAAGTCGTTGTAAGAATTACTATGGAGGAATAGAGTTATGGCCCTGGCTTCGCAACTATTTGACCCAGTGACCTCATTTGAACAAATCTGAATGAGAGTCACATAGGGAACATCCACACCAAATACCAATTCGGTATGATGGTTTCAGAGGAGAAGATGTTCAAAGAATTGTTGATGGATGGACGGACGGACGGACGGACGGACGACGGACGAGGAGTGATGACTATAGCTCCACCGGAGACTTCGTCTCAGGTGAGCTAAAAAGCACTTCCGAACTTCCTATACCTGGTACTGTTAAGAGAGGATGTGGTATTAAATTAAGATGGCGCACAAGTCAGCCATGAATGCAGAATGAAGCAATAACATGATTTTCAAGGGTGTTATGGTTCAGTAACGGCCCGACAGAAATGATTAACAGCCCAAGCGAGGGCCTATTAGCGGCTGTTAATCATCACGGGAGGGCCGGTACTGAACCATAACGCCCTTGAAAATTATGTTATTACTATTATTATCACAGGGCCGTTAATGACTTCATAACATTTCACTGGGCCGTTAATGACTTCATGACATTGTTTATTTAAATTAAAGTCCAATATATAGGCCTCTTTTCCAGCAAATCTAGTTCATTATCATTTAGTTCGCTCAATTGCCACATTTTGAGAATTTTGACAGATCGATCGGTCGTCTGTTATTGTTTACATTCTTCCTAATCACGTGACATTTGATTGCATCGAATATAGGTGATAAATCAACCAAGTATTGAGGACGATTTGCGAAAATTAAGACATTAGCATATCAAAATAACTATGTATACTAACCTTTGGGGTAATAATCCTTCGAAAAACAGGAATTATCCGACTGTAAATTAGTGGAAAACATGAGTAAATTAGTGATAATCTGTTCCCATTTTTCGTTAGCGATTTGCCTAAAACGGAAGCGCAAATTGAGAAGGGAGGTAATTCTGCTGCGCATATTTTCTGCGGGCCGCGGGCCGTTATTGAAAAGCACGATCCAATATCGGCCCGCAGCCCGCACAAATGCCGAGTGTTACGTCATTTCGAACGCCCGGTATAACAGTGCTAATGGCATAGAGAACGCCCTATAAAGTGATAAATAATGTACATTAGAATAGGGTGTCTCCATGGTGATAATGTAAACATTGTCAATTGTGATTGATGAATGAATCTTGCACAATCAATGCAAGCTAGATTGAGAATAAAGGTCAGATAATTACAGCACTCAAATAATAATAAATAACGATTTGTCTTGAATTATCGACCTATATACAATTAACAAGCAGAGTTGTGAGCAATATGAGAGAAAACTGATGCAATGCCAGGTTCTACGCTGGCCCAATATTTACTTTGTTAAATCTAGTAGCAGCATGGACCCTGGCCAGAACGGAATCTTTAAGAAATGTTGTATAGTTTTATAGACACAAAATATAAATAAACCACAAAGTCTATTCTTTAGGGCAGGGGTGGAGGGGGTGGTTGCAAAATAAATCCAGGATACATTAAGGTCAGGGTTCGGAGCCCCGATCTCAGATTTTTCCAATGCCATGTAAATTATGTTCCAAATCCATGTTTCAAGACAAATTATGACTACTAAAATGATTTTCAGGCTAAAAAATTGGACCAAAATAGAGCATTATAATCAAGAAAATGGGGCACCTAGTTTCAATATTTACTCAATATTTTTTTTCTTTTATAACACGATATCATGGGATGGGTCCCGCTTCTTAAAAGAAAAAAATTGCACTGAAAACAAATGTAATTCCATCAGACCTCACAGGTTTTCATTGTTCACTTAGACCCTCAATTATCCCTGTGATGCCAATATCATCTCATTTAATTCTTCTGTTGGTTTAAATGGTATATATGAATATTGAAAGATATACAGATTTCTTATAATTGTATGGTGTTCATCTTCTGGCTGATGAGACATAGTCACCTTGAATTTCTGGGACCTACCAATATAACGAAAAGCTAAGTAATTGAATGTAACATGCCAATTATTACAAAACAAGTATTCACTGGGGCGGTGGGTACCAAAAATTAAAAAAATATTATAATTTCAACCTTGTATATGTGGTAACTATTAATGAAGATTGGACAAGATCTTTGTTTTTCAAATTCCCTTGCAAACAAAACTGTGTTACGATTATTTAATGCGGCCGAATCATTAACAATGTTTAGCGCGACGCACATATTTCTCATAATTTTATATGCGGCACAACGGGTTAAATTTAAATCGAGTGCTGATAGGCCAGCAGTCTTTAGATTAAAATGAGCTGTTTTTGTGTCATGAATGTGGCAAATATATCTGATTTTCAGTGATACCTTGTTTAACGTTATGAATCGTTTATATTCAATAAAATTTAAGCTACAATACTGCACTTTCGATGCTGTTATTCTACCAACTTTAGTTTAACTCTTTACTCCCCATAAGCGTCCCTGGACGCTTTAAATGCACTATTTCCCTGTAAGCGCATGTGGACGCCTCGCAACATATCCTTAGAAGCGCATAAGAGCGCGTTACCATACTTCCCCACAAGCGCCATAGAGCGCCACACCAGGCCCAGACTGTACTAATGAGTTCGCCCATATGCCCCCTGCTAGTTTCTAATCGAGACCACCCGGTTAAGTCAACTCGTTATTTGCCTATGTAATAACAATAAACGTGGCACCGTGGGCATCGCGCGACACATGCTGTGTTATTTGGGGTTTATATTGGGGACATACATCAGTGGTACCATTCTAAGTATTTACGAACAACATGGCGGCAACATTTTCGAAACAGCAAGTGATCGACATGTTAATGGGAGATTCAAACTATCCAACTATATGAATTGTTCACGCAACACATTTCATGATATAATTTCAAATTTGGTGAATTGCACAATTTGACTCAGTTATAATTTCAAACCAAAGAATTGTCGACACCACCCGGTCAAATGGTCATGCTAATGCAGTTGGGTCCTGCTGAATTTATATGATGCGGTTAGGGCAAACTTTTGTTGTTAACAAAAATTACCGTTATTTTTTTTTTAATTTGTCTCAATCGCGGTGTTCCGATAATCTGAAAATCCATTATGCGTATCAAATTATAACATTCAAAAACAAATTTATTGCGAAATATTTTTAAAGATACGGGCGGTGTTCGCGGTGGGTATGGTGTTAAAATATTCATCTCCTTGAAAAACCACCATAAACAGAAGGAATAGTAAAATAGAGACAGACTTTGTTCTTATGCCAATCAGAAATATGGCATAAACAGTATGTTATTGCTAATTTGTTCCTCTTTGTTATGTAAACAAAAGCAATCTGGATATGGTATACATAAAGCGCGTTATTTTCCTGATATGGAAATAATAAAGAGTGTTTATATCATTTTTGTATGAATAACCAATAGAATTTCGGTCTGTTATGTTATTTACGTACACCATTGTACGTCTTGGCGACAATACACTATTTACGCGCTGATTTTGTTTGGCATATGAGTGGAACTGTATATACATGTATGTTGACGTTCATTCTGTTGATGGCGATTTGAACAAATATATATATTTCTGCAACGGATACTGCCCGTGACTTTAATAATGGTTGCATTAGTTGAAAATCTACTATAATCAAGATCGCTATTTTCGTCGTTTTAGAAAAACCAGCGGCAGTTATTAGTATATTTTTCAAAAATATATATGTTCTTGAATGTTTTTTGTGTGGATCAAATCGCTCTAGTTATCCAATCACCGTGAAAATTACAACTTTAGAAAAATAACGGTACTTTTTCGTAACGGAATCAGTTTGCCCTACCCGCAACATAGCAATTCAACATGACCACCGGCATCATAGCATATTAGCATGATCACTTGACCAGGGGTAGACACACGACAGCTCAGCTACAGTTATGTATTATTGTTTCAAACAGCTGAACATCAAATGGCTGGTGTTACATGCATGTTTCAGTCGGACGTTATGTTACAATTTGCTTGATTGAAGAGTTCACAAACTATTTTCTCAAACATGTTTGGTTTTTGAGTAAAAGTATCAACACAATTTGTACATTGTGCGTCCTTTTTCTGATAATGTTGGTATATGTTTCTAACGTATGTGATAAAATAGTGTGTATTCGCACACCTATATACCGGTATATGGATTGCTTCAAATTTCTCTTATATTCTATAATGCTAAATTTTAAATGGTGATGCCATACAGTGTTTGCACGAAGATGAACTTCCAAGCATGGCGTGTTATATAATAGGTGTTTTTGAAGTCGAAAAGCAAAGTTGATATTAAATAATTAGACAACGCGCCATAAAACCAATGACATACACGTATACCTATATTCTAGCCTGCATCATTATATAGGACGATTAGATTACCATTGATTTGTGCTATAATAAATCAGAAGCCGTGCGGTATATACACGTAAGCATTACTCACTCTGGAAGCGAAACATACTTATGTATGTACAGCGAATTACCAATGAATAATAATTATAATTGAATTGTATGTGTATATGTTCGATATTATTACTGCTGTTAACTGTTACATTTGCATGTTAGTCTATAGTAATAAACAATCGCAAACATCACTGTTCTGAAAATATATTTTAAAACCTTACTTGAATTTCGTAGTGCGACATTGCGTTATTTTGGCTGAACGAAATAGAGGATATCTAGCGTTCTGAATTGATACCGGACAAATATATTTAATTATTTTTGCGACCGACTAGCTGAACTTTTCGCCAGCGGAAATACATTTTTTTCTGGCAGTAACAACAGAAACTCATTATCGCCAGAAACAATGTACATTCGGTGACGACAAGTTGGTCTCGAAATTTAGTCCTTGAGCCATATCATGAGATATTTCTGGTATCAACTTAAAATATTATAGATATCATCTCTTTAATTGTCTTGTTTGACATTAATTATTAGAAGAAAACAGAACACATTTGCTTTGAATTGTTTACAAACCAATTTTGGGAGTTGGTGACTTTTTCCAAATAAGACGAGTCTAAATCCTGAACAAGGATCATTTGTATAAGACATATTGTATTGTCACAATGTGACATTCGTATGCATACACGTCGTGGTCACTTCACCTCATGTAATCTGAGTAAATATTGACATTTTTAATGGAATATTAAAAGCAACATTTCAGAGCTGACGAAACGCACAATACATATAGTTTGATATACTGATATTGAACTTATCCCAACAGAAATGTCGAAGACACTTGCTTGCCCAGAGCTCTTATACACAGGTGTCAATTTTTCTCATATTACGACACACGTCCCGACTCACGGTCATTATCTCCAGATTACCATCACTGCGTCAACAAAGTAAAGGGTTACCATTTATGGAGAAACGGGATACTTTCTGACAAGCCAAAACTTATGGGGAAATAGCGTCTGGTACTTGATATATGCCCGGGAACACACCGTCGGTATTATGTTATAGCTGCAGGGAGATGAAGGGGTGGCTTATACAGCTAGTGTGGGAACTAAAGAGTTAACACTGTGAGAACTGATATACCCAACAATTAATAAATGGCAATCAGTCTAAATAATCACTTTAATGCTTTCGTAATCATAATGTATGTAGATTGAAGGTTGATTGTGAACCAAAATGCCCAATGACGGCTGAAAATAAATGACAGTTCTGTAAATTTTACCAAGTGAATGTCACCTACTGGTAACTTTGGGAGGTCAATTTCCGAGTATGCATGCAAAGGTGTTTGCTTGATACTATCCAGCTTGATAGGAAAACTATTCCTGGACATTATCCACATTTTCCTAATAACTGCACCTGGAAAGTCACTGTGCCCAACTAGTCATGAGTAAATTACCAGAAATTCTCAGCTCAGAGCGTTGTCGGGCAAAAACTTGGTACTGATAGGTTAACCCTTTCAGTGCCAAGTTCGATTTTTGTATCAACCCATATACCCTCTGCCAATGCATTCTCTTATATATGCGAGTCGACCATAGGTCGCCTCGCATATATAAGAGAATGCATTGGCCTAACAAATTTTCATCATTTGTTATTATTTTTTTACAATTTTAATAATTTTTTCTTATATTCTTTAACTGTTTCAGTGCCAGATTTTATCGGGCCCCTGGCACTGAAAGAGTTAACACCTTATGGATCCATTTGAGGCACCCACAATGAGTTTGAGGGCTAAAATTTAAAAGGGGTGGACAAACCCCCACACAGAAAACATTTTAAAACAGACAAACTTTGTTCTTATATTCATTACGCATATTACCAGATATTACCCACAATTTTGAGAATTTTCTAATTATTGTTTATTTGGGTTGTTACAGATTTTGCTTTTGGTTACAAAAATAATTACAAAATCACCGTTGCTCAGTTGGTATTAAAGGTGCATAGTGCATTAGGCCAACACAAGCCATCCGGAGCTTCCTAAGCATGCTCAATTTACATTAAGCTAGATTCGTAAATCAATGCAAAGGGAAGGTAACCAGATACTTGTAAAGTAGAATTAAGACGAGTCCATTGTGAGAGTTCCGTTGAAATTGGATTACAGACAGTAACACTAAGGCCTTCGGCTGCGATGTGTCAATTACGTTGTATCCATTAACACATGCAACAATAGATTCCATTTTAAAAGGCAACGTAAGGTATACATGGCATGCATCATGCCATTTCTTGTTTGCAATCAATAAAAGATGCCGACTGTCTTTGAAATGAAGGAAAATAAACTTGCATTATGTCAATAAAGTGTTAGTTGTTGGGATTTGATAGGTTCGACATTATCGTAGAATTAACTTATTACAGATAGATTGATTTGCAATCTTGCATTTATTCCAATATCGAACATAATTATTAGCTACAAATAATAAATGGAAGCTCTGCGTTATAACATACGCGCATCAAAAATAATCATCATCAGAACAATACAAAGTCTGGCTATTTTCTCATTTCACTTGTAACAATTATAAATTTGAAGTTGGGTGATCCCCCTCCCCTTGCTACATCCCTGATACTGATACTATCTGGCTGGTTTGGGATCTGGATATAAAGCACAGGAAGCATTCAGGAAGGAAGCCAGCACGACAGTGCCTCAAGTACATAAATAAATAAAATGCCGCTAGAGAAAACATCGCCCATATAAGATGGCTTTATTGACCAGTGACTTCTTTAGAAATGAAAAATGTGATTCTGGGAATAAGTCGAAAAAGGGGCATAACTCCATCTAATGGTCGGGCTGAATGCAAATTTGAACTTGACCTGTATTTTCATGTGATTAATCCAAATCCTAAATTTAAAGCTATCGGTTAATCATAACATGAGTTATCACCCGAACAACAAAATAATCAGCACATTATAAGTCGAAAAGGGGCATAACTCAAGTCAGAAAATGTCAGACCAGACCCAAATTCGAAATTGATCGGAACTTTCTTATGAAGGCCATGTTCCAAGTTTCATCAAATTCTGTTAAATATTATTCAAGTTATCATCTGGATAACAAACTTTTCGGTTAACGTTGGATACGTAGATGCACAGATGGACATGCAAAAGGACGGATGGACACCCCTCATTTCTATACTCTCCCGAAGTTTGTTTTCCGGCAACAAATATAGAGGCTGGCCTGGGGTTTACTATGCATATAATTTCACAAGCCCTAAATCACTGAACCAGGTAGATCTAACTCACTCAGCCAGGTAGAAAAGTCTCGTCCTGGCCAGCAGGAATAATCACAGTAATTTTTATCAACACAAATAAGGTACAACAGACGTTGTGATCTTTTTTGTGCAAAAAAACATGTAAAAATCAATGGCATCATTAAATTTATGCTATCGGTATCTTCTCAAACACAGGTGGTCATTTCCAGCAGAAAGTTGCATTTTTGTGAAAATTTTGAATTCTTCTAAATTTATCACTGTATTATTCAGTAGAATGGTTAGATACCCAAATTTATTAATCTTTTTTAATTTTCTCAATAACTGCCACCAATCCTAAGTTATGATAAAGAACATCTCTACCATTTTTTTCAGGCAAAAAACTGATGGATTTTACCAATTTTTTGTGCATTGTGGATTTTTTAACCAACTGACAATATATAGGTTACTTATTACTTCATTTGTATTTGAATATGGAAACATTACTGACAATCATTAAGGTATATACTTTCCCATACTATTTCACCCCAAATATTCACCCAGAATTTACTTCCTTGGTTTGTCCCATCAGTCACGTTTTGTGTTCATAATGTTGTGGTACACACAAACTATTGAGATACTAATACTAACTTTTGTTTTCCTACATTCACAATGGAACATTAATATAAGAAATTATGTTATCCAATACAATACATTCAATTGTTTTAAATGTAGCCATGTAAATTATGTCCCATCAGTCACAAAACATTCTCAAATACTAGTATCTGAGTTTATGGACACATACACACAACATTGAAATGCCACAATATATGATGTTACAAAAGAAAACCCATGCGAAAGTAAAGATTTTAGTGTTTAATATCTTGATTTCTTTGAATGCTGATGTATCAATTATTTTCACATACTAATTTTAACTTTTTTTCGTAATATCGATACATGTCATGCCTCCTTCTTGACCAAAATCTTTTGTGAACTGTCGAAACTTATCTAAATCTTCTTCATTCACTGTTGGTTTTTGTGTAGAAAGAGAATTTAACATATCAGACTGAAAAAAATAAAATAAAATATATTAAAATGTTTTTCATAAATTTCCGAAATAGAGGATCTCTAATGACTCTAATTTTCGATACAATATTTAGTAATCAAATTTAGTGGACAAGGTTATTATATTTTGTACAGAGCTCCGGGGATCTCTAATGAGTCGATTTTCGATAGAATATTTAGTAATCAAATTTAGTGGACGATGTTAATAAATTTTGTACAGAGCTCCGGGGATCTCTAATGAGTCGATTTTCGATACAATATTTAGTAATCAAATTTAGTGGACGACGTTTATAAATTTTGTACAGAGCTGCGGGGATTTCAAATGAGTCGATTTTCGATACAATATTTAGTAATCAAATTTAGTGGACGACGTTAATAAATTTTGAACAAAGCTCCGGGGATCTCTAATGAGTCGATTTTCGATAGAATATTTAGCAATCAAATTTAGTGGACGAGGTTAATAAATTTTGTACAGAGCTGCGAGGATCTCTAATGATCGAGTCGCAATTTGATACAATATTTAGTAATCAAATTTAGTGGACGACATTAATAAATTTTGCACAGAGCTGCGGGGATCTCCAATGAGTCGATTTTCGATACAATATTTATTAATAAAATTTAGTGGACGACATTAATAAATTTTGTACAGAGCTGCGGGGATCTCTAATGAGTCGATTTTCGATAGAATATTTAGTAATCAAATTGAAGTGTACGAGGTTAATAAATTTTGTACAGAGCTGCGGAGATCTCTAATGATCGAGTCGCAATTCGATACAATATTTAGTAATCAAATTTAGCGGACGAGGTTAATAAATTTTGCACAGAGCTGCGGGGATCTCTAATGAGTCGATTTTCGATACAATATTTAGTAATCAAATTTAAAGGACGAGGTTAATAAATTTTGTACAGAGCTGCGGGGATCTCTAATGATCGAGTCACAATTCGATACAATATTTAGTAATCAAATTTAGCGGACGAGGTTAATAAATTTTGTACAGAGCTGCGGGGATCTCTAATGAGTCGATTTTCGATACAATATTTAGTAATCAAATTTAGAGGACGAGGTTAATAAATGTTGTACAGAGCTGTGACAATCACATTTTAGCAAGGAAAAACGATCTTGTAATGGCTGGGGTTAAAAAACATTAATATTGATTTCCTTATCACCACCAAAGAGGAAGTAAAGACACATTCACGAAAAATATAATTCCATTTCAAATATGTCTTTTCATGTTGACAAAATTGTTCAACCACCCTTATCACCCACGTTTATCTCAGTCAACACTAAATAACCCAAAACATATTTATATCATAATTATATTGTAATTAACATAATAATAAAGTTCCGGCATTGACATCGATATCTTTGCACTAAGCTCTTACATCACGGCGCATGTCGATAATACATAATATATAAAAATATGAGGCCGGGTTTAGGAGCTAATTATATGATAAAATATGATAAATTTCTTGTTCATTCTAGCAACCAATTTTCAAAATTCAAGACAAAATCTGCCAATTCCACAATGAAATACTAGCATCTACACATTACACCTAGAAAACCAAGTTGATGAACTTGACAAAATAGCAAACTGGATACAATAGGTAGTTACTTAGAAAAATATCCTCAGCAAATTACGTTCATGCTGAAAAACAGGGTCGACTCACCATTCCAACAATAGGTTCTAACAATTTTTCACCGTCAACTTGTGTCCAGTTCATCTCCATAGCTCCCCCTCGATCACCGGGAGAGCAGGGTGTGAGAAGGTCATCGGCGATTATATTTCTGTTGTTCCTAGATGGCCCTGATATCTGAAAAAAATTCAAATTAAAGTATTATTGACCTTGATTACATCAAACTTTCACTCTTTTAGACTCTGTGATAAAGTAAAGGGCGATTCATTGCCGTATATGAAATCATATGAAATTAATATTAATCTTGCTGACCCTCACATGACACTGTAGCTGACAACTAAGAGTTCTGTAACGTTTTTATCATTTCTTGCATGGGAGAATTTATAGTGCAGGTACGAAGTTCATCAGTTTTGGTAAGCTAAATGTGCCAAAAAATTATGAAACGTCACAGTCAGTGTGATAGACATCAACAAATTTAGTCAATAACTTGTCACCAGACACGTGGTAACAAAGAGAGATTGACAGTTAAAGGCACGGAATGACATTCTCGATGGTATTGTTGTTAAAATAGTCACATCCATTAAAACTGCAATAAACAGAAAGAATAGTAAAATATTAGTGCAGCGGCCAAATCGAAAAAGAGCTCTAGTTTTCAAGATACCCCTACCCACGGTAGAACAAGTTAAAACTAACTTTTTTTAAAGGAGAAATATATACTCTTTACGAAAATGATAGTGGAAAATAACGGAATTGGTGGTGGCTATTCTCAAATTGACGATGAACGATACCCACCAGTGACTTTTCCCAGAAATTAACGATTTTGGTAAAGTGAGCCCTGCGGCTATGTCCTAAGTTATTTGCCCACATTGTTGGTGTTAAAATGACTATAGCATACCATATTTGTACCTGATATGCAAGAAGTGTTGGTTAATTTGGATTTTCGTGCCATTTGGAGCCGAAACATTTATTTTTTGTTGAAAAATCACTCTTTTTCAAAAATATTATATTTTTCGAACATTATCATTCAAACGTGTATTGCAATACTTAGTCCATATGGTGCAGTAGTTATCTGTCAAGCATATGAAGAAAGAAGTTAACAACAATTTTGAACGGTTTGCGAGATATTGGATTTTAGCTACCCCTCCCCCAAACACGTTTTTGGTCGAAAAAAATACATATTTTTGATAATGTCATTACAAACATTTTTGAATTGATCTGAATGGGACCCAATATGAATATTGTACTGAAAGTGTTGTCCAGAGATGCCGTTTAATCGATTACAGATGTGTTCAGGCTTTCAGACCCCCAGTTACAACAACAACAATTATTTTATTGATAACAGTTAATTTTGCATGCATTAACATCGATGTTAAGTAATAAAACCTTTGTTATAAACAACGTGACCAACTATATAACATATGGCTCAGTAATTATCTGGACAACACAAGTAGAAAGAATTTGACAGAAATTGAAAAATAACGGAATAGGTGGTGGCTATAATTGTCAAATCGACGATGAGCGATACCCTCCAGTGACTTTTTCCAGAAATTAACGATTTTGGTAAAGCGAGCCCTGTGGATATGTCCTAGCCTATTTGCCCATATAGTTGGGGTTAAAATTACTACATCATACCATACTTCTATCTGATGTGAAAAAAAAGCGTTGGTTAATTTAGATTTTCCTGCCATTTGGAGCCAAAATATTTATTTTTTGCTGAAAAATCGCACTTTTTCACAAAAATATTATTATTCGAACATTATCATTCAAATGGATATTGTTATAATGCCCAAATGTTTAATTCTTATGGTGATGCAGTTATTTGCCAAGCATATGCAGAAAGAAGTTAACAGAAATTTAGAACAATTTGCGAAATAATGGATTTTAGCTACACCTCCCCCAAACACGTTTTTGGTCAAAATATTACATATTTTTGTTCAGAACTTTACCAAACTTCCCAATTGATCATATTGAGACCCAACATAATTCTTTTGCTGAAAATTGAGCCCGGGGACATTGCTTAAGTGATTAAAGACGTGTTCAGGCTTCCAGACCCCAAATTACAACAACAACACATTTTATTGGCTATTACATACAATAAGTGTCGCATATCAATCAACCAATCAATAATGCCCAAATGTTTAATTCTTATGGTGATGCAGTTATTTGCCAAGCATATGCAGAAAGAAGTTAACAGAAATTTAGAACAATTTGCGAAATAATGGATTTTAGCTACACCTCCCCCAAACACGTTTTTGGTCAAAATATTACATATTTTTGTTCAGAACTTTACCAAACTTCCCAATTGATCATATTGAGACCCAACATAATTCTTTTGCTGAAAATTGAGCCCGGGGACATTGCTTAAGTGATTAAAGACGTGTTCAGGCTTCCAGACCCCAAATTACAACAACAACACATTTTATTGGCTATTACATACAATAAGTGTCGCATATCAATCAACCAATCAATAGTTTATTCTCAAAAAACCAATAATGGTATACACAGATTACAATAATTGGACAGCTGGAGAACCCAGCATGTCCGACGTATAGATGCACAAGTACTCCATTCGCGTTTAAGATTGAAATGCACTACTTTGAACTATGGCCAATTGAGTAATCACATTAAAACGTCCCCTCTCTGTCATTGTGGCAAATAGAAAAAGCATATCATTACTTTTTGGAATACAGTGGTCCTAAGACTGAACTTCTATGCGCCATACTGAATGTAATTTTATCAGAAATACTCTTTTTATGTACAGCAACTCAGTCAGCGCGAAAATCTTAAAATAGTTGACGGGGTTCAGGCATTTATCTCGAAAACAAAGCGATTTCCATAATGCTGCCATTTGTTAAAACTTCGTGAAAAGCATTGAAACCCTGCTGAGCGCGAAATTTACCACCTCCAGATCGTCTGCAATCTCACGGCGATGGGCGTATCAATGACGAAAACAACATTATCTGTGTAGCATTGCGTCCAATCAGCTCCAACGAAACTATGTGTATATCATTGTATCCAATCAGTTCCAACTGGATTACATCCTAATTTTCCCCATACAATCTCCCTCCCAGATAAATTGTTTACCTCCGGATAGAAATCCCACATACTTATATATCGCATAGTTTTGGCCAGTGGTCATATATTGGCCACAATATATGTTGATATTGAATTCATAATCCCTTCAGTACATGATGTGTTCAAGACCTCAAATAGGGTAGGGGTACATACAACAGTGAACATTTGCCAGCCGCTTGTTGTGGAGTGCCACATGATGCAGACTTTCGGGAACCAACACATATGTATATTCTGATAAAAACTAACCTTTGGTCAAGCCCTCAATTAATATTGGGGTCATATCATTTCACCATGTGGTGTCTTCCAAGACTTCAAATAAAGTAGGGGTCCTCAAATTTTGCCTTTCTTATTTTCCAGTCACTTTTCGTTAAGTGCTCATTCTTTCAGAACCCAAATCCATCTATTTACATTGTCTACGTCCTTGTACAATTAACTCGCCATTGTCCATACACGCAGTCAATGATGATATCGTTCCAATCCGTGGTGTGTTCTAGTCTTCAAATTGGGAAGGGGTTAATACAAACATTGAAAAATCGCATTATTTATTTTTCAGTCGCTTTTTGTAAAGTGTCCCTGACTGACGGGTATTAACCCATCTATAACAATTGTGTATTTCTTTATAGAATAGCCATTTATCCATATCTTCGTTTGACCATGAGGGCACATCCATTCAGTTCGTGGTAGGTTCAATGGTTTACATGGGGTAGGGGTCCCTTAAAATTCGTCTTCATCGTTTGTCATCTGCTTTGTGTAAGGTGCCACGGTGTTCTCGCGAACGGCGGGCTCGCGAGACCATTGCCATTCGGCCACAATCTCGGGTAATATGGATAGCTTATGCCTTGAGCTAGTGTTGTGTTCAAGACTTCAGATAGGGATGGAGTCCCCTGAGAGTAAAATTTAGCCCTTTCATTTGCTGATCATTTGTTGTAAAGTGCCATAGGCTATCGGGAACCATCTCATCCATAACAGATTCGTATTGCCAAATAATAATCCCATTTGTCCACAACTTCAGTTAACATTGAGAGCATATCACTTTGTTAAGACTTCAGGTTGGATATTGGGGTCCTCAAGACATAGACAATTCGCCTTCTTGTTTGCCAGCCGCTTTTTGTAAAGTGTTCCAGGATTTCGAGGGAACCAAATCACCCATATATCAATTAATAATTCCATGACTGCAATACCTTTCGAGCACACACTCAGCTAAGTATGAGAGAATATAACTTCAGTTCATGCTCTGATCAAGATATTAAATGGGTTAATGGGGTCCCCCCAAAACAGTGAGTATTCGCCTTTCTCTTTCATCAACAACTTTTTGTAAAGTGACCCAGACATTCAAGACCCTGGTATACTATACTCTTTATATAGCGTCCATTTCTCTACACACGCAGTTAATAATGGGAGCACATCCTTTCGGTTCATTGTGTGTCCCAAGACTGCAAATGGGGTAGTGTGGCCTAACACATTACATTTCGTATTTGCCAGCCGCCTTTTGTAAAGTGTTCCAGGATTTCGAGAACAAAACCACCCATACAAATTGTAAATAATACATGAGAGCATATAGCTTCGGTGCAGTGTGTTCTAAAAAGTTTAGAAGGGTTATGGGTACCCAAAACAGTGATATTTCGCCTTCTCTTTGCTAGCCACTTTTTGTAAAGTGCCCCAGACATTGGGAAGCCAGCCAACACACCCATAGTGCAATGAAGAGGTATATTTCCTGAATTACATACCATTTGTCCACACCCCAGTTAATATTGAGAACATATCCATCCATTAGTGTGTTTAAGACTTTAAATGGGGTAGGATGCTCAAAGAAAATATTCAGCTTTGGTTTTTGCCAGCCGCCTTTTGTAAAGTACCCTGTGATATTGGGAACCAAACTTCCCATATAACATGTATATTCCCTGATAGCACTACCTTTCGTTCACTCTGTCATTTAATAATAAAAGCATGAATATTCGGCGCATGGTGTGTTCAAGAGTTTAAATGGGCATATAAAGGGGTCCCACAAAACAAAAAATATTCGCCTTTGGAGTTTGCCATCCGATTTTCGTAAAGTGCTAAAGGCTTTCGGGATCCAACCAACCCATCCATCAACACCATGTATGCGCCCCGATATTACTATTTTTGCCCACATCCTCAGTTAATATTTACAGCAATCATTTCAGTTCAACTTTAACACTTCAATTGTGTAGGGGGGGGCCTAAAACAGCAAATTCGTCTTTCTTAATTATCAGCCACTTTGTGTAAAGCGACACATGCACAACCCATCCATACAAATTATGTATTATCTGATAGAACTACATTCCCGTCACACTCTCGGTTAATATAGAGAATTAGAGATCATATAGCTGAATTTCGTATTGCGTTGAAGTCTTTAAATTGGGTAGAGTGTTCTTGAAAAATATAGCAAATTTGCCCTTCATATTTGCCAAGCAAAGTGCCACACTGTTTCGGGAACAAACCCATCCATAAACATTGTATATTTCCTTATGTAATTGTCCTTTATAATTACATGATTCTTAACCCTTTGAACCCTGGCTCCCCACAACGATCGACACCCTGACCCTGGGCTCCCAGTGGTATTTTTTATATTGTGGCCAGTGTTTAGATGTATGGTGTTGTTTATGTTCAGGTGGTGTCACATTTCCGAAACTTTAGATGTATGTTCCCCATGGACCACTGATTATTTTACGATCTGGTTACATTGCCACGTGGTCACTCCCTGGTAACGGTTGCTAGGCATCTACCCGGTATTGAAAGTAAAATACAATTATAGCTTTTACGGTCGTAATTCAGCCCAAGGAAATGGCGTTTTTGATGCAGTCAACACCCTATTGTGAAATTTGAGATATACCTGGCCAGAAGTCTGATCCTTACTTATATTTAAGGGTAGCAACGGTTGCTAAGCAAATACCCCAAATGATCGAATGACACCATTGCCCTGTGAATCCAATTGTATTATGCCCCAATTTAGACATTCTTGGCATACACATGCTGATGGTTATGTTCAAATGGTGCTACAGGTCTGAAATTTTACAGGTATGTCCCCATGGGCCACTGTGTATTTTTTTAGAACGGTATACTTTGCCACACGATCACTCCCTGGTAACGGTTTCTAAGCAACTACCCGGAACTGAAAGTATAATGCAATTATAGCTTATAGCGTCGTATAATTCCGCGCTAAGAAACGGCATTTTCTATGCAGTCAGTACCCTATTGTGAAACTGGAGATACATCAGGTCAGAAGATTGAACGTACATGTAGTTTGTATTTAACGGTATCAATGGTTGCTAAGCATATAGCCCAAGTGATCGAATGACACCACTTCCCTGTGCATTCAATGGTATTACGTCCCGTTTTAGACATCGCCTATATATAGGGCACGGTGACGGTCATGTTCAAATGGTGCCACGAGTCTTAAACTTTACATAATTGCTCAATAATGCACGATTTGACCACGTGTTTGTAATGTGCACGCGCAAGTAGATCGGACTAGATGGTATTGTGACCATGCAACCCATTTCCACAGTACTACTCTTGTGCAATGTCAAAACGTGCAGCTGTATAACGCAAATTTATGCACTATGGAGATCCTTGATATGATTGTATCATTTCACAAAAATCCATACATTTATCATTTTATCCTATGCGCATGCGCGAAACAAATTGACTCAAATAAGAAACTGCGTGTGCCTTCCTCACATATGACAGAACACTGATTATGTATGCATATAAACCAAAAAGAGTGATCGAAATGGTGTCTTCTACAATCCTGCGAACCGCGCAACAATGTAGAGCTTTTACCCGAATCGCTTCAAATAATGTACGTTTGTTGAATTCTGCGCTGTGCGCATGCGCATGTTTTTCTACCCCAACTAGTCGGCAACAAACTCATACACATGCACCCATGGCACTGCTGAAGTTCATTGGGATCATTTACATAGATATAAGTGGATATACCAATGGTTATAACATGTATACACATGCTACATAGGTTTATGATGTCACTGAATGCTGCTGGCCGCTTTTGCGGCCAGTCGGGTGTATGAACGTTTTCTGGCTGGCCGCTTTTGCGGCCAGTCGGGTTCAAAGGGTTAATACTGAGATCATATTTTGTTCAGTTCGTGGTGTGTTCAGGACGTCTAATAGGGCGGGGAGCAACAATTATTTTGTTCTGTATGATTATGTTAGTCTATATTATGTGTCGTTTAGAACAAATACTTCAGTTTCTCAAAGTCGATATGTGTTAATATAAAATTACATGTCATAAATAAAATATTGTGTTGTTGTAACTGGGGGTTTAATTGGAAACCTGAGGTCATCTAAAACCAGGCTCGTGGTGTCTACGGATCAGGTTTTCATCACACGAATAATGATTAGATGCTCATTAGAATAATTTAGAAAGGTCTGTCTTGTTATCATAAATATGTAGTTTTTCTACCAAATCGCGTCCGGGGGAGCGGTACCTAATTCCAATATCTTGAAAACCGTTGACAATTTCTGTCAAATTCTTTCTACTTGTGATGTCCAGATAACTACTGAGCCATATGAACTATATAGTTGGTCACGTATTGTTTATAACAAAGGTTTTAGTACTTAACATCGATGTTAATGCATGCAAACTTAACTGTTATCAATAAAATAATTGTTGTTGTTGTAACTGGGGGGTCTGAAAGCCTGAACACATCTGTAATCGATTAAACAGGCATCTCTGGACAACACTTTCAGTACAAGATTCATATTGGGTCCCATTCAGATCAATTCGAAAATGTTTGTAATGTCATTATAAAAAATATGTATTGTTTTCGACCAAAAACGTGTTTGGGGGAGGGGTAGCTAAAATCCAATATCTTGCAAACTGTTCAAAATTTGTGTTAACTTCTTTCTTCATATGCTTGACAGATAACTACTACACCATATGGACTAAATATTTAAATAGTATTACAATATCCGTTTGAATGATAATGTTCGAAAAATATAATTTTTTTGAAAAAGAGCGATTTTTCAACAAAAAATAAATGTTTCGGCTCCAAATGGCACGAAAATCCAAATTAACCAACACTTCTTGCATATCAGGTACATATATGGTATGCTGTAGTCATTTTGACGCCTACAACGTGGGCTAATAACTTAGGACATAGCCGCAGGGCTCACTTTACCAAAATCATTCATTTCTGGGAAAAGTCACTGGTGGGTATCGTTCATCGTCGATGTGATAATAGCCACCACCAATTCCGTTATTTTTCACTATCATTTTCGTCTACAGTATATATTTCTCATTCAAAAAAAGTTGGTTTTAACTTGTTCTACCGTGGGTAGGGGTACCCGACGACTTTTGGCGTTTGCCCGCTGTACTATATAGATAGCTTTTGTTCTCTTACCAATCATAAATATCGCATAAATGGCAGGTCATTGTCAAGATCGTATGCATGGTTAGTAAACAAAAGCCATGTTATGATTTTGTAGAGTACGTAAAGAATGTGCGATATGCAGAACACAACAGAATTCCCACCATATTGTTTACAACATACTGATATAGCGCTCTCAAATAATCGCACTCAAGATTTCAGTGTTGAATGGGTCAACGTGAATCACTCTCCCAAAAAAAATTGCCACAGTGTTAAGTGTTTTTGCTCATCGGACACTCTTTACGTGCTGTATATAAACAAATGCTCAGCTCATACAAAGTTTGTTTTGTGGATAATATCACATTGATGCTATCATTATACTATAATATTAGTATATTCTTGAGGAAATTCATAATTTGGTAACTTTTATTTCTAAATTAAAACCCTACAACTAAAGCCATCCATGCCTTTAATTATGATCTTTAGAATTCATGAAATATAACACAGGCAGGTTTTGGCACTGTTTTCAATCAACAAAACATAACTTCTGATGGGTCATTCTTTTCTTGGGGGCAAATATGCTGTAAATATGCTTGAGGCAATGAAGTTCCATGAAAAAACAAGATGGTGTCCATCGACCCCAAATTTAATCAATATCCCCCCTGGGCTTTTCAATATGGGTCGGTGTAAATTGCAGTCAAACTGATATCTCTTCATCACCTGTTGGTAGATCTCTAGTCTCACTGGTCAATCTTGTGAGTGATACATGCACATATACTTCTGCTATTTTATTTTATTTATTTTACAAAAGCTATTTGTATATTGGAGAGATTTTCATTTTAGTTCACAAGCATTCAAATTTTCAATTCGATTAATAAGTACTAATACCAATTACCATTTTCTTGTTCTAATGAAAAGCATTGCAAAAAAACTCAGGCAGGATTTGTAGTCGAAATGGTTATACCTGAGAACCAAACATATTTTATTTTTTTTGCCGAAGCAGACAGTGCTCATCAATTAGACGCCGACGAAGGTTTGAGATTCAATTCGATTCCAAATCCGTCGGGAGATTTGTTTATATTTTGAATGTTGGTTACACCAGTTATTTCCTTGTTTTATTTCGTGAAAATGAGCAGAATTAAGCATATTGCCACGTAAGATTCCACTCAATACCTGAACACATGGCAAACTTCATGAGTTAATGCATTAGAGCAATAGAGTTATCGCGCTTGCGAAAAATACATTCGTTCCATCACCACAGTGCTGTGAAAACAATCTGGTGGTCACATTAAACAAGAAAACCATAGTCAGAAATGGTAATGCCACCAATATCATATTATTAGCCTTAAATATAAATTATAATACAAGTATACTATAAACTAGCTTTCAAATTTTATGTTGGAAATTTGCATACTTCCATGCATATTTCAAGTTTTCCCGTTTCCCGTGTTATACATTACTTTCTTCAAACTGTCTTCTTTATTACACAAGCTGATGGGCCCGACTTCGTCCGGGCTGTTTCCCATCTGATTTCCGGCGAAAGGCGCGATTTGACCTTGAATTGACTATTTCGAAAGTCAAGGTCAGGTCAGGGTCATGATTTGACCCGTCCAAAACATCCCCATCTCCAAAACACCCCTAGGTATAAAATTTCGTCGAAATCCGTCCGTTTTACCCCACTTGAACTTTAATTAACAATTTTGAAGGTCAAGGTAAGGCCGGAGTCATGATTTGACCCGTCCAAAACACTCCCCTGACAAAGGTATAAAATTTCGTCGAAATCCATCCGTTTTACCCGATTTGACCTTTGATTGACCACATTGAAGGTTATGGTCACGCCGAGGTCACGATTTGACCCGTTCAAAACACTCCCCGGACAAAAGTATTCCTAGGTATCAAATTTCGCCGAAATTCGTCCGTTTTACCCAAATTGACCTTGCATTGACAGTATAAAGGTCAAGGTCAGGTCGGGGTCACGATTTGACCCGTCCAAAACACTTCCCGGACACAAATACCCCTAAGTATCAAATTACGTTGAAATCTATGGAAAGCCGAAGAGGACATGTTAGTTGCTAATTTCTAGATATACGACGCACGACTTGTCGCGGTATTTTAAAGGTGTTTCAAACTAGGAGATAGAAGTATTCTGCGTTTCAAATGGTGATGAATTATAGTATTTTATTCAAATTTTATGGCATAAATTGTTATTATAACCGTATATACTATAAAAAAATGAATGACTCGAAAATTAAGTGGGCCTTTAAACAAAGTCACAATTGCAGTTAGACTCATCTCATATTCGTCTATTCAGCGATATTCTGCTGCGCAGTTTGTTATAGCCTCCAGTATTTATTGAGCGTTATAGCCCCACTGTTATAATTCGCCTTTAGCAGGCGTACTCTTGCCTCAGATTATTGAGATATTAGGTCACACGTAATGACATTAAATCGCATGGAAACATAGCAATTGAGAGCTGCTTGGCGTGAATATGTAATGAGAAATAAGGTCATACATATGACATTAAACTCAAGAAAACCCGCGAAAACAAAACAAAATCACATTTAATGTTTTAGGTTATTTCCTTCATAAAAAGAATCTTCGTGATAATGAACCCTCTCAATACTTTAGAATATAGAATTAACCTTAAAATAACAAAAACCTTCGGAATAGAGAACCTTCGGAATAACAAACCTTCGGATTGGTGAAGCTTCGGAATAGCGAACATTCAGAGAAATTTCGGAATAGTGGACCTTCGGGATATTGAACCTTCGGACTAGAGCAATGCCCCCCAATATTCATATTTTATGTCCAGAGTTCAAAGGTATGGGCCCATAAAATTCTAAATTTGGCCCTTAAAATATTGAACCCCAAATTGGAGCCCGCACAGAACAGCACTTAAGTCAATTGTACCTGTGTCATGTCCCAATGCTGGATGGTCCATATATACCACAACATTCATATTATATGCCAAGAATTCAAAGGTATGGGCCCACGTAATCACATTAAATCTCAAGAAAACCCGAGAAAACAAAACAAAATCACATTTAATGTTCTAAGTCATTTCCTCCTGTATCTGTATCGGTATGCGCGCAGGATCAGTTTGGATGTGAGCGCACACTCCATAAAAAGAATTTTCGTGATAATGAACCCTCTCAATACTTTAGAATATAGAATTAACCTAAAAATAACAAAAACCTTCGGAATAGCGAACCTTCGGAATAGTGAACCTTCGAAATAGCAAGTATTCAGAATAGAGAACCTTCGGAATAGTGGACCTTCGGGATAGCGAACCTTCATAATAGAAACATGTCTCCACAATTACACCAGTGACGCCACGGTAAACACATGTGCTAATCTTTGTTGGACTATCGTAACTATCGGTACGATTTATACTCAAGTACGAAAAACCATAATACATTCGCCCAGTGGATTTATCGATCGTCCGCTCGAACATGAAAAACTGTACACCAGCTTACACGACTGTGTGGCGTAATGATGCAGGCTGACACATGTCTATCGAGTATCATATCTATCCATTTCCTCAAACAGTATGATTACATTACTTAGAACGTTATATATTTGTCTCTGAAAATAGTTCTGAAGTTCAGACACAAAGAGATATAACGTTTTAAGTAATGTAATCATACAATTTGCACCAAAAATTACATTTCAGATCAAGTCAGCATGTATGAAACAGTGTAATGTCAAAATATGAATGCCGGTTATATCCCAAATCCCAGTCAGGATTGAAGAGTGCGACCGGTATGAGAATTCCAATGTACGTAAATTCAAAAAAAAATGTGATGGATAAAACGTGTGTAGCCTTCATTGTCGGAAAACTTCTCTCGGTTCACTGTAATAACCAATTACTCAAAACTTCGAGATACGATTCAATGTGAAATACCTGACCTGATTTGATTCAAGATTTGATTTGAGCTGCAAATGCCAGATTCATCAGATTCTATCAATACACGCAAACAGCAAGTGAAACTAAATAAAGTAGCATACCCTCTTGAAATGTGTCGCGTTTTGAACTTTCCTGACTGGCTGCATGAGTGCATCTCGGACTACTATGTTGATATCGGCTCCAGAATATCTGAAATCAGACACAATCTTAATAAAACTACAGGTATGAATTATTAGTTAGAATGAAATTTTGAGGTACCCCGCTCGACAAAACAAGTGTCCATTGGCACCGCGGTGTATTTGCCGTTCGGCCGCGGTGTCAGCGTTTCTAACTGCGGTTGAGCACTGCGGCCAAAAGCAAGTACACTGAAGCCGAACGGCAAGTACACCATGGCCGAAAGGCAACTACAACGCGGCCGAATGGCATGTGCACCGTGGTTAGATTTCTGGTTTGTATCATCTTTTTTCAGTTTAATGAACGTACACCGCAGCAACTACACCATGGCCGAATGGCAAGTACACTGCGGACCAACTGTAGTTAGCCGGTGGAGCCGCAGTGTTGTTGCATTTCGGCCGCGGTGGCAATGCTAACCGCACCGTGGTTAAGTGGACACTTGTTTTGTCCAGCAGGGTATGTTGTAATCACAGGGAATGCCAAACTATAAATCTAAAGGTTATAGTTATGCCACCTCCTGATAGACAAGCCTGCAAATAGTGTGTGTGATTTGCAGAATGAGGTCCCCATAGGGTGAATTTAGTGAGGCTATCAAGCATAATGGGCCAGCATCACTAAATTCACCCTCTGGGTACCTTATTCTGATTAGTCCTCAACTGCTATGGGAGACCTAGGATCAGATTGAAGTTCCCCAGTTGAAGTTGGTCATGGTCACTCATTAGTCACCTCAATTATGCATTTTATCTTCTGCAATTATCAAATTAGGGGATATAGAAACTTCCCAGAAGGGAAAATGTAAGTAAAAACAATGTTAATTTAGGCCTAAACAGAATGAGGTCCCCAGAGGGTGAATTTGGTGATAGCCCACTGAGTGGGATAGCATCACTAACATCACCCTCGGGGGGACCTCACTCTGAAAATGACAGACACACTATTTGCAGGCTTGTGGCCAGGAGTTTTCATTCCACAATTTCCCATGTAATATTCAAAAAATAACACCATCTGCACACATGATTAGGTTGTACAACAGAAATCAAATGAAAGTGGCAATGACACTGAAGCTCAACTTGGAGATGGGATAGTGTCATGCATTACACTCAATGGAGCAATTAGGAATGCAGAAAGTTGAAATGTTTAAGTAATACCAGAGGTCGACCTGAAGAGCCTTATGAAGTTTGGGATCAATTGGATGAAAAATGTTGGCTGTAGGGCCATGCCAAAGTATTTATTATCATGCAAAGAGTAAAATCCAATGATGGCTGCCAGCAGCAATGTTTTTCACTGAGAAATTTTCAAATTCAACAGCTTCCAACTAGAGTTGATCCTAAACATGCCTGTAAAATTTCGAAACAAGTCTCCAATAAATGTTGTTTGCAGAGCATGCTGATGAATTAAAATCCAAGATGGCTTCCATGTATTTTAACGAATTTCAGAAAACAGATGGCTCTCATCCAAAGTTCACCCCAGATCAATATAAAGTTTAGTGACGATCATATGAGAGATGTGGCCTGTAGTATGTGCCGAAGGATTTGTGTCATGTAAAGAATAAAGAGTAATATCCAAGATGGCCACGGGCCTATGTTTTTTTTAACGAAATTTGGTTTGAAGATTGGTGATGATCGGATGAGATATGTGGCTTGTAGGGTGTGACAAAGGATTTAGTCATGCATAGATTAAAATCCAAGATGCCTGCTGGCGATCATTAAATTCAATAGCTCCCATCTGGATGTGATCTTAACCATGCCTGTAAACAATTCTCCAATAAATATGGGCTGCAAGATTTCAGAGAAAATTGATGGTTCCCATCTGGAGTCAGAGGTCATGATGGTTTCGTGATGAATGGATGATGGATGTGGCCTGTAGGAAATTGTTGACAGACACACAGATGGATGGGGACGGAAGACTGACGACAACCCATGACAATAGCTCAAAATTGACTTTGTCAAGTGGAGCTTAAATGTAGGCAAAAAATCGAAATAAAATCTTCAACACTCAGATAACCTGCAGTATACCGGTAGGTCTAGCGCTTTCGTTAATGTTTAACTTCATCATGACCGAGTTTGGCATGTGATTTTTGAGGATTTTGCTCGCCTTTTATAGAGTTTGTTATGGGTCTCCAATTTGATTGGTCAGTGTAGAAGCTAAAATGTGTCTGTGATTTATCAGTTTGTTGGCAACTAGAACGAAAAATGCAAACAATGTAACAGGGCACTCCTTACCAAATTTCAATGAGATAAACCATGGCTGAGATATCTGTGTGGAAGAAAAAAATATTTCCAAATAAATGAAGAAGGATACTAAATTTTGTGAAAAACCTGTGCCAATGCAATATACATCAGAGACTCCCATAGGCAGCCTTGCATATATAAGAGAATGCGCCGGCTTACAATGTCATGGTAATTATTGTTAGCCAATTATTCTCTTATATATGTGAGGCTCCCCATGGGAGACTCGCATATATAAGAGAATGCATTGGCACAGGGTTTTCGCAAAATTTCGGGAAGCTCAGTAAATAAAACTAACAAAAATTTGGAAACTGATTTTGAAGACAAGTTTGTATTAATATCTAGGAAAAATACACGAGAAACATCTGAAACGTCACAAATTTGATTAATAAGAGAGATTTTCAATTGAAAAATAATATATTTAAAGACATATTATGGACTTGTTCGGGTGCATGAAATTGATAAGTTAGTACTCAGGCGCTATGCCAATGTAGCATTCTACTAACATTGCCGAAAATTTCAAAGAAATCGACCATACCATTCCATAGAAAACATCATCTGAACTATGCCCAATTGTAAATATTTACATCTCGATTCGGGACGCAACTAACGGCGATAATCTAACACAAATGATTTCGCAATCGAGAGTCGTTGCATTTAATTAATGTATAAGAATAACGGTGTGTATATTCAATTTGGATTACTATTCATAACAATTAACTATTTTGATCTCCCTACCAGAGTGTTTCACATCACTTTAACAGTATAATGTTCTAAAAATAGAGAAAGACCACATATTTAAAATTAATGTTTCAGAAATGAATAAGAATATATCGATTGAATTCAATGTGAAACATTGTTTTTGGGGTGAGTATCTTTGGTGTGAGTATTTTTGGGGTGAGTATTAAAATTCAATTATTGACAATTTGTTATGCAACTGATTAACCCTTCCATGACTGGAGATTCCTGACATTTTGCCAAAACACTGTTCCAATGCAATCTCATATATATGCGATTCTATAGGGATATATAGGGAGCCACGAACATATAAGAGAATTCTTTGGCCTGACAATATTTACCTTGACCATATAAGTCAGTGCATTATCTTATAAATGAGACTCACATATATAAGAGAATGCACTGGCACAGGATCTTTGGGGTGAAGGGGAAGATCACTCGATATTTTCGACCATCCCGGGAATGAAAGTGCCCAACCACTCTCCACACAGGATCTTTAATGCTGCACCAGCACAGCTCCCATCATGAAAGGATTAAATCTTACCCTTCTGCTTTTAAACCAAGATCTCGGTATTGCTTTTCTGTAATTTCATTCTCTGTTGAACCCATATGTAGTTTAAACATTATACTCCTTGCTGGGGCTTCCGGAAGTGGAATATAAATTCTTTTCTCAAATCTGTAAATACAAAATAAACAATACTTAAAAGCTGCAAGAAGAAGGTTTGAGCAAAGACAAAGGATAACACAAGAACATTGCTGGGGTGAATTCTAATTTGAAAAAAGGCCGAAATCATTTAAAAACATTTGGACTGAACTAGTGAAAAATAACCCAAACTAAAGTTATCATCTGGAAACCAAAACTGCTAATGGACGGACAGACGGACGACCAATCACATAATAAGCCATTTTTTTTTCAAACGGGCATATAAAAATTAAGTTTCTTTTTAATTGAATACGTGATTGGCAAGTGTTTGTTCTCAAAACATAATTGTTGATAACGAGGAATGTATAGATTTTATGGAAATATATTGGCCACATCTAGACATTTTTGACCAATAGTGGGATTAAATTATCGACTTAGAATTTTCAATATTTGATGTTTCCGGATGATAATTTAATTAAAAACTTAATTAAAAAGAATCTTAATATTTATATGCCCGTTTAAAAAAATGTGATTGGTCTGTCCATCCGTCCCTCCGTTAGCAGTTTTGGTTTCCAGATGATAACTTTAGTTTAGGTTATTTTATCGGAACCAAATTTGATATGTGAGTTTTCCAGACCAAATTAGAGGTAAAGTTCGATTATAGAATTTGTCTTAAAATTTTCAGCTACAACTGCAAGAAATAACTCTTGTTTCGATTAAGGTTATTAAGAAATAACTCTTGTTTCGATTATATGTTATGTAGTTATAACCGAAAAGTAATACATGTGTAGCGAATATTCAACAGAATGATTGCAATCGGGACCAGAATTTGTTTTTGTTTTCAGTCAAGTTTACATTATATTTAGATAAATCTCTCTTTGTAATCTGTCCTTTAAAGTTCCTTCTTAATTCTTTGGTTGATTAGGCCAAAAAAAAGAGGAGATATTTGATTCTCAGGCAATTTATTTTGAAAATCAATGCGGGCGCGAGGGTTTTATTTTTATTTTTGTTCTGCCCATAGACTGGCATAGTAAGCATAAGCTATTATACCTACAAAGGTACAGAAAATGTAGGGAGAAGTTTGTAATGGATATAAACTAATTTAATCTGATATAAAGAGACAAATTATAACATTGTACTACCCGTACATCATATAGGGATTACCTAGAATGATATATATATATATTAGTATGACTTTAATATTGGCACAATCATTTTAACAACACCAGAACTACATATCCGTTTCATATAAAAATACGGAGCATAAATACAGTCGAAACGAAAAGATAAAGTCATCTTCCAAACTATCACAGAAAGTCTTGGTTCACTTATTCCACTGACTAATTAGAGATTCTATATTTACATACAATGGATGACAGACAATATTGCTAATTTATTGGTAATAAAACTTCAAAAACATGGCCAATATACACCGATTGTCAAACTGAGTTTTTATTGAGTTCTGGTTTTCATTCCCAAATATGTGTTGACCGCAAATCGAAATATTCCAACACAATTTACCAGCCTGTGGTGTAGAGCTGGACGATATTAACGGAAATATAAACCACGATTTTTGGAAATAAAAACCGCGGTTAACGATATAATCGCGTTTTTATGTTTACCCATACCATAGTATGGTAAACATAGTGTCGTTGCCCGGATTGACCACTCGTCGTTAGTCCGTCCGTCCGTCTGTCTGTCTGTCTGTCTGTCTGTCTGTCTGTCTGTCTGTCTGTAGACACTTTACGCATGGTGCGATAACTGAAATATTATCTATCTGATCGGAACCAAATTTAGTATGTAAGTTTCTTGGCCCAAAATACAGATCGAGTTCGAATATGGATTTGATCGGAATTTTATTTACGGAGTTATGGCCCTTTTTCGACTTAGAATTCACGAATTCTATGATAACTAAAAAAAAATGATTTGATCAGAACTGATCAGAACCAAATTTGGTATGTCAGTTTCTCCACCTAACATACAGTTCGAGTTCGAATATGGGTTTGATCAGATTATTTTTAATGGAGTTATGGCCCTTTGACATAGAATTAATGCATGCTTCAATAAATCTACTAGTTTTCATCTGATAGGAACCATATTTGGTATGTGAGTTTGTCAACTCAAAATACAGATCGAGTTTGAATATGGGTCAGATCCTGTTTTTTATACCAGAGTTATGGCCCCGTTTTAACTTAGAATTGAACAGATTTGATATTTGCTTGCAACATATAACCAGAAGCAGCTTATAATTAACTGTGGTATCTGTGAGAAAGAGACTAGAGTTAAACTCTATTATTGATAATGAAATCTGATACTCACTGCTGCTAGACATCTGTTTATTGCATTTCCATAGTGTGTGGACCCTGTTGGCTCAGGACTCCCAGGCAGCTCTTTGTCAGATTTAGGCTGCCTATCAATGCATTGTTCAAGTGACATACAGTCCCCTAATTTTATAGAGTTAAAATTGTTAACCCTGGTCATCAATTTTATGCTTTTGTATATTTTTCATGTAGTCATTCTCCTATTATATCCCATTCGATTGTACAGTATGGACTTTTGTAGTTAAAATGAACCCTTCTCAACATTCCTGATACTTAATAGAATTGAGATGTATGTAAATTTGGTATGTGAGTACATAATGCGATAACTCAAACATTTTCTATCCGATCGGAACCAAATTTTGTATATGGGTTTCTCAGCCCAAAATACATATCGAGTTTGAATTTGGATTTGATCCGAGATTTTGTTACAGAGTTATGGCCCTTTTTCCACTCAGAATTAACACATTGCCATAACTCAAACATTTTTTATCTGATTGGAACCAAATTTGGTATGTGAGTTTCACACCCCAAAATACTGAGTGAGTTGAATATGGGTTTGATCCGATTTATTTTAAAGGAGTTATGACCCTTTTTTGAAAGAATTATTATTTTTTTTTACTTTTATAATAATAATAAAAAAAATGTCATTGACTCTTTCATTTGTTTTCATTTAGATATTGATGATTATTATACAAGTTGATAAAATGGTTCCCAATGTGTCCAAAAAAATTTGAAAAACTAACATCATTATAACTCTGCCAATGGTACCCCGAATCACCATACCAAATTTGTTTAAATCGGTTCAAAATCATCGCCAAGGGATGGGTTAACATCTGCCGATCGTGATCGGCCTCTCGTTTTTAAAACAGATACTAGAGACTGAAAACCATTTCTTACTGTTTGATAGAATCACATCATTGGCATTAATTTTGACAAGTTGACGTCGGGAATAACACACACAACCACTCAACCAGTGACAAACCTCGGAATGAAAAATAAAATTCACAGGTTAAATTCCGCTATTCGGACAATTTTGTTCCGGTGACTTGACAAATTCTGGTTTATACTGGTAATTAGTAAAAGTATTATGTCATCTATGCCAAAACTAAAAGTGTTCTATACTATACATGTAGTATCCTTTTCTAACTCGGTATGTTCAACTAAGTTGAGTATAAATATATATGTTTTTCCCGATGACACTTGAGTCGCTTGAAAAATGGAAATGTGGTTACCGGCAAGACAAATTTGACAATGAGGTTCAGTCTTTTAGCGAAGTCCAAACACACGTAGTACAAATGTACATAATCTTTGGAATTCGACCAAGCAAGGAGGACACCATGTATTTTTGGGCGGGTTTGAAGCTCTAATTCTATACAATTGGTTTTAACCATACGCAGTGAGTGGTTTCTTCTAGCCGAGAAGAGGGCGGTATCTTCGCACATTGATTATATTGATTGATGGTGCATGTGCATCTTTGTGCTGAAGGGAAGTGGCATGGCATAACTGACATTCATTTCTCATGGTTGCGTAATCATAGTACCACGCTGTACTGAATAAACTGTGTTCTCCAATTCTCAATCAACACACAAAATGTGGACCATTCTTACTTGATTCAAGCCCAATGCTCCCGGAGCCTGCCTCCCGATCTGGCCCTGTTTTCTATTCTGTGTGTTTTGATTGCACGCCTGGATGTTACGCTGGGATTTTAAAACTTAAATAACTTGATTTAGGCTTGAGATAAATTATTTGTTTGTACACGCTTATGATTGGCTGGTACCCACTGATTGCCAACGATTATTTTAGTTTAGACGATATTACTGACGATATTGTAATTTTAACCGGGTATTGTCGATTAATCGGGAAACCGCCCAGCACTACTGTGGTGACAATATACCTGACAATATACCCACACATACACCGTTGTATTTAGCTCCTATTCGATATTTGAAACATAACTGTCCAACAGAGGCCATTTTTTTCGATGCGGCTATGCCTGAGAATCAAAACATTTTTTTTTGGGCCTAAAATCCCCCTTTTTATGGGAAAGCTTATAGCAAAACTCGAGAGTATACCTTCTCCTAATAGCTGTATCAAGCACCCATGGAATATTTGTTGCAGCTAGGACTAGTACGCCATCGTTATCATTGCCCACACCCTGCATCTGAACAAGGAACTCAGTCTTCAGCCTCCTGGCAGATTCTGATTCGTTTTCCTTTCTCGACCCACATAAAGCATCAACTTCATCTATAAATATAATGCTGGGCTTGTGTTCTCGGGCCAGAGAGAATAATGATTTCACTAATCTGAAATGATATAAAACGGAATTTTGAAAGAAGACAAAACATTTGGCCAAGTAGAATGTAGTCGCGCGATGATCCTGTGGTCGGCATGTTCGACTCGTAATGTCATAGCGTGAAAACAAGTAACCGATCGGGAGTCGATGGATATTGTCAGTACTAGTATGCTAAACCTGATATGTTCATTATAGCTGCTTGTTTTGCTTCTTCCTAAGCGAGGATGGGTAATTGATGCCCTACAAGCCTTGAAATTGTGTGTCTGTCATTTGCAGAATGAGCATCACCAAATTCACCCTCTGGGGACCTCATTCTGCTTACAACTCAGCAGAATGAGGTTCCCAGAGGGTGAATTTGGTGATGCTAGCCTGCTATGCGGGGTAGCATCACTAAATTCACCCTCTGGGGACCTCATTCTGCAAATGACAGACACCCTATTTCAAGGCTTGGTAATTGATGACCTAAGCCATTACTATATAATTGGCGTACATAGTGGTCCAGTAGTTATCATTAATGTTTTCATGAAATTTGCGAATTTACATATTGGGAATACTGGTTAACTTATCAATTGTTGATATTGGGGAATTAAAGGCAGTTATTTTCTGTGTTATTTTCTGTGTGACCAACCAATAATATGAATAGTAGTGGAGCAACCACACATGATGTGCCTTTTTTCGGTACATATTGCTAAGAATAATTTATGTAACATCATGCAGTGGTCACGACGGAGATGACATGCCAACTTGACAAGACGTGTCGTGGATTGTAAAATCTTGTCTGGATTCTCATCATGACTTCTTCATTTTTCGTTTTCATTATATAAAGCTAACCAAAGAAATTGGTCTAAATGAAATTAATAGACCTAAATCACATGTGAAATCTTCATAAGTTGTGAAGTAGGTACTTTCATTTTTATCGCGATGCTTCATTCCCAATTCCGCGTTTTTTGCAATCTCCACACGGTTGCTAACCGGAAGTCACGTGATAATTTCTCCAAAATCCATACCAGCGATCTTTGAAAAATCACTGATGGATATAAAAAAATATATATGATGTCATTCACCTGCGCCTAAGGTATAAACAACCACCTGGTGGTTGCTATAAATCTAGCATTTAGTTGGAAAAAAAGGAGTGAAGAGCAATTATCATAGTCCAAAAAATCACAGTTCAAAATCAAACAAAAGACTAGAAACAAAAGTGTTTTTAAATGTATTTTTCACTGGATCCGAAATCCAAGTTTAGGGCCGGGTTGTTTGTAAAAATAACATTGTTATTAAAGTTGATTTTGTTATTTGCCTGGTGAGAAGAACATTTGAGTTGGAAAATTTAACAGAACTCCTAAGATGTGAATAACGATTCTCAGTTCATATCTGAATCTGAAGTTTATACGGCACAGTATCCTTTCGGACGTATAAGTGCCGGGTATCTTGTAACTTTATCCAATGTCATATCAAGGAATTTCACAAGTGAACTTTCTGTAAGTTAAGCTAATGTCTATCTGTGAATTACAGTAATGCCCTAAATAATTGACTCCTTAAAGTCGCCGTCGCGAAGTTAATATTTTACTCATTTCCCCGCTTATTAGACCCACACAGTCGCTCTGAGAACGAAATGAATCGCCCCAAGATTATCCGCTATCGATTCACATTCCAGGAAACCCCCGTGGCATGCGCACAGCTTGAAACGAAAACAACGAATTGGGTGTATTTTATTTTTGACCCGTGACGTCACAAGGGACCTTCCCACACTCTGTTGACATAAATTTGTGTTATCGAAATCGGATTCTGCATGGCTTTGTTTTATTTCACAAACATGTTTCGTTTTCGTTGGAAATCGTGAATTCGGAATGGGTTTATATGTGTAATAAAATATTGAATAATACGACAGGAATTTATTTGCGTGGTCAACAGCTCCGGAGTAAATGTGTACATATTTGGACGAGGTTCGTGTGTCACTGTGACTGTCAGAATAGGTCCACAATAGATCATGCCATGAATCTCTACGCCAATTGACGCCTGTGCTGCTGGAGTAGATATTCGTGGCATGATCTACATGTAGGTCCACGGGAACTTCGAAATTTATTAACTTTCAACCTATTGTTGATATGAAATACATGGGATACGTAACCGCTTTCGCAGATATCTGCTTTCAAGTTCCACAAGAAGAGTACGAATTACGTTTATGGCTGAACTATCAGAAGGGCTTCTTGGGCGGCTATGCTGTCTACTTATCTGCATGTATCATCTTTGTGAAAATGATTTTAATATGATCAAATAGTGAAATACAGATCTATACAGTATACTATGGCTTCTTCCATTCATTGAGTTGAAAAAGTAAATACTGGAGTGTTATTACGCTAAATAATATAATATCTATGTTTAGGGTAATCATACCAGCCCCTCCCAAAATGGACCGCATCCTCACCATTGTATGGGGTTCAAGTTTTTTTTCCAATTTTGCTCCGACTCATTCTTTTTTCATTATAATATACAAAAATGTGACAACGATAACGACCAGAATAAGCGTTTGCTTTAAAAATAGTCATTATGTTGTCATTTTATGCAGATTAGTTCCATACATCACCTTCTCAGGAGAAGTCTATTTTTGCTATTTCATGACTATAAAGCAAAATAATCAATAAAACCCCAAGATGATTTTTTTGTCATGTAGGTCCTGGACTTCTTCCCCTCCTAGCCTGGACATCTTACCCCCACCCAAACCCTGACTCAAACAACTTTTTCTCGGAAGAAGTTAATTTCTCGCTGTTTCATGACTATATAAAGCAAAATAAGCACCTGGGTTGTGGGTCACATAGCTATCCAGACCTGGACATTTGAACAAATTAAATTAAATAAAAACAAATTTAAATCTCAAAAGTCATTTTTCTCGCCATTTCAGGATCAAATAATCAATTGTGTGTTAAAAAATTTTGTCGCTTGGAAAAAAATATTTTAATAAAAAAAGGGGAATTATAAAAAAATATTTTTTCTGGCCATTTCAGGATCAAACTAGGAAAAGTGGGGAAAAAATTTGTCACTTGAAAATCATTTTTTTTTAAATAAAAACAAAATTAAAGGGATAGTACTCAGATGACCGGTGGTACGTCGATCGCAAGTTGCAAAACAGAGTTCAGTCCCCTCGCCACGCGATGTCCTCCGACTGCGTGACTTTAAGCACTGTCTGATTTGTTTACCTCCGGGTTGGGGAAAACCCATAAATTGTAACTTCCGCATTTGTTACTTCCCAAGTTAACGACGTTTGTTGTGAGAAATTCGCACCACAAAGAGAGCATATATTGCAGAAATTATACTAGCAACGCTTATGTGATATGGAAATACGACATTCCACGGTCAGTGTCCGTTTAATCGTACCGGTACTCAAGTAATCCTAGACAGTTGACAGCAGCCAGCAGGTTAAACTTGGAATGATCTGGAATGGAAGACGAGTCACAAACAAGTTTCCATTATTGGCATGAACTGATGGATGAATACGTTGCAGTATATCGGCTGATGTCAACCCCATGCAGACTTGGAAGGTTGCGTAAGTTTGTGTCTTAATTGTATGGGAAAGGGAGCCCAAATTCACATTTAAATATCAGGTCTGGGTGAACACCAATTGATCGAAATCCAATAAAACATGGCTGACACTGACATGCCGAGTCAGTCACTGTCAGTAGCCGAGAGGTGCTTTCTCCAATTCTTGAATATTTAAATGGTGTTTGTTTGAAGATTTTTAAACGTTTATTTATATTCTCATTCTCTCAAAAGAAATCCAAATGTTTTTAAGTATACAGTTACCAAGTTGAACGATATCATGGAACAGTTTAGTGTGACTCCCCTTATCTCAGATGCATCTAGGTGGTGTAAGACCAGTCTATATTAGATCGATTAGTCTAAATAAAGATCTATTGGTGGTTCACCCAGACCTGCATGTTTATTAATAATCGCATTGAATGTACCGAAGCTCAACAATCATATGCAGGTCTCGGTGAACCACTGGTTGATCTGTATAAAACTGATCAGTCTATCTTTATATTGAATATATTCACTAAATAATTATTCCGTGTCTTTCAACAGAAATTATAATTATCTCTTTTTAAGTATTGGATGTAATATAATTACCAATATAGAACAGTTCAGATTGACTCGACTTATCCCCAATGCCTGCATATGATGAATGACCAATCGGTCTATTCTATAGCGATTAGTCTAATAAAGGTCGATCGTTGGTTCACCATGACCTGTTCATTTGCACTTAAGTGCAAATTATTTAAACAGCGTAAATCATTTGCACATTTAAAGTGCTATTAAAGGCATGAGGCCTTAGTTGTCGAAAATATTGATATTTGTTCTAATCACCGTAAACAGAAAAACATTAAAACGCATACAGTTTCGTTCATATATACCATGACCATCACGTAAACAGCATGTTATCATAAAGACCTACAATATTTTACCTAAGCAAGAGCCAATATTAATGCAACTCTTGAACTGGCTAATCACACACACAAATGGCATAAACGCTCTTTATTAGTTCCATATCAGGAATTCACCAACAAAGAACGCTCTTTATGTTTACCATCATAATATAAACAAACACCAGAAAAGTAACTTTTTATGCTTTTGTTTACATAACAATGGTCAAACATTTGACAATAACATACTGTTTATGCGATATTTCTTATTTGTATATGGACAAAGTCTACATTTTGATGTTCTTTATTTTTGTGGCGGTTTTCGAAGGGTGGAAATATTTTCACAGGATACCCACCGCCAAGGCCAACCATACCTTTAAATTATCTGTATCTGGAATATGTACCATACATGAAAGGTGTTCATAGACCCAATCATTTAATTATGCTCTATGTAAAAAAAACATTTATTTGAGCTCAATTAAGAGCACATCAAATCTGTCAGATTATCACTTGGCCTTACATATGGGTGTCTTTTGTTTTGTTATATCTCCTCCCAAAATATGCATTACCCCAACCAATATCATAAGAACTGCTGAACATATGCAGTTAACAGGGATGGGTATATATCCTGTGTACCTGTTAGGAAATTGTGGACTACAAGTGGAACAATTTTCCTCTACCAACATTGGTATATCCCACCCACATAATATTTTTCCACTTATTTTACCCTCACAATCACATATTTTGCTTTATATAGTGATGATATGGCAAGAAATTAACTATATCTGAGAAAAATTTGGTTGAGTCTGGGTTTGTGAGGGGTGGACTCTGGGGAGATACCCAGGACTGAGAATCTTCTCCGCCGCCCATCTAGTAGCTGCATATGACCAAAAAATCATCTATAGCTTATTTTGCTTTATATACTTCATCCGAGAAAAAGTTTATTAAGTTGGGGATTGGGGGAGATACCAAGTCCTGATTATCACTTATTTTGCTTTATATAGTCCAAAAATTCTCATATGTAGCTCAGGGAAGAATCCAGAGATAATTTGGGGACACCTGTTTCCAGCAGAGGAAAATACGGCTTCTACACCGAACCAACACAGATACAGACACATATATTATAAATAGGACATAATATTTCTGATTTAAAAATTCAACATGCAAATGAAGGCTGTATTGCAACTGCAGATTTTTTAATACAGCGCTTATTTTTGAATTGCCTTGAAAATTCAGGTTGATTCAATACTGTCCACTGGGAATTTGGGGTCATTTGGGCTTCTCAAGTTTGGGCACCCATACCTGTAACAGCTATCAAAACAGCCCTGGAAATTTCCCTGATGTAGCTTCTGCGTGAGTGGGGGGATTATAATCAGCCTGCTCATACTTGGGTAGCACCCATCCATCCAAACACCAACACAATCAACTCAATAAAGTTAATTTCTCACCATTTCATGACTATATAAAGCAATAATAAGCAATAAAATCATAAATTTATATTTTCTCATATGTAGCTACTAGGTGGTAATTGGTTACTCAGGTCCTTTTATCTCCCCCCCCCCCCCCCCCCCCCCCCCCCCCTCCCCATACCTGTTCAGTGACCTGTTAGGAAATTATCGAGTACCGGTATATGAGACATAGGTTTGTCATGATATTTTAAGTTTAATATCTTTGTAGAAGTAAGATGTTCAACTATCAAGGTGAATTTCTTCGGGTTAACCCTTTCATGACTGCATCTTCTTGAAATTTTGTGAAAACCCTGTTCCAATGCATTCTCTTATATTTAAGAGAATTAATGCATTCTCTTATATTTAAGAGAATTCATTGGCTTAACAATATTTACCTTGACCTTGTAAGCCAGTGCATTCTCTTATATATTCGAGGCTCCATATATAATAGAATGCACTGGCACAGGATCATTAATTAAAGGATTTAGTCATGCAAAGAGTAAAATCCAAGATGGCTGCTGGTGGCCATGTTTTTTGCCGAATGACCCCAAAATGACTCGTTCCCATCTACATGTCAATGCCAACAGCTATGACAAATTTTATAATGATCCAATTTTATAATGACCAAAGGTACGACCTGTAGCCCGTGCTAGAGGAAATTGTTGACGAGTCACACACAAACACACACACACGGACGACGATACCAAGCCATGGCAATAGCTAAAACTTTACAAAGTAAAGTTGAGCTAAAAATGAAAACACCACCTTCCCACCTGGGCCACCCATATTTTTCAATGACCGTTTATTACCAGAAACACAGGTATAGTTTTCGCCCTGAAGAATAAATGTGAAATGGGCCTCTCTGGCTCACATATATGTTAGTTAAGACTAACCCAACCATTTGTTTTATTAGCTGAACTTTACTTTGTAAAGTTTGAGCTATTGCCATGGCTTTGTCGTCTGTGTGTGCGTATGTGTGTGATTCGTCAACAATACAGGCTACAGGTGCTACTTGTGGTCGGATCATTATGAAATTTGACATAGCTGTTGATATCAACATTTAGACCAAAACCGTTCATTTTGGGGTCATTCTGAAGAAAAAAAAACATGGCCGCCAGCGACCATCTTGGATTTCAATATTCAATCCATTAGCACGGGCTACAGGTCGTACTGTTCTTCTGATTATCATGAAATTTGTCACGGATGTTAACAATGACATGTAGATACGAACGAGTAACTTTGGGGTCATTCGGCCAAAAAAATGGCCACTGGCAGCCATCTTAGATTTTACTGTTTGCATGACTAAATTCTCTGGCACAGCCTACAGGTCGTAGCTTTGTTTGGATCATCATGAAATTTGTCACGGATGTTAATATTGACATGGAGATGGGGAATGAGTAATTTTGGGGTCATTCAGCTACATTAGTGGGGTCGGTCGGCCAAAAATCATGGCCGCTGGCAGCCATCTTGGATTTTACTCTTTGCATGACTAAATCCTTTGGCCAGGGTTACAGGTCGCATCTTTTGTCAGATCATTGTGAAATTTGTCATGGATGAGATCGAGTCATTTTTTGGTTATTCGGCCAAAATCATGGCTGATGGTCAAAAACTCAAAATGGACAAAATGAATTTTTATTCCAAACCAATTGCAGCACATCTCACACCATGTCATATGATGCACATTCTTTATTCAATATTCCAATGATGTTATAGATATTCTTTTCTGACAGAAAAGTATTTAAAAATGTATGCCGTTTCATGTTAAACCAAAAATTAAATAAACTTTTCTTATATTTCAGATCAGTTGTTCATGCACTTGTAGCCCAGTCCAAGCACAGAATATGAATAGAAGGAATGAAAGAATGATTGAGACCGATGGGTGTCAGCATGGTTTGAGGATTGCACCACTAGAATATTGACAGGTACATACATGTACATTAGAATTCTGAGAGCGGACATTTGAAACATTTTTTTGTTATAACTGATGTAGTTTATATCTACATCTTAGCTTGTCAAAGGTTCTTTACTAAATACTCAGTGACAAGTAGTTCCCTTAGGATATTTTCTATCTGTTGGTGTATCCTGAATTCCCTCCAAATGAATAATAGACATACAGTAATGCCCTCAGTAATCGACCTCTTAACCAAAGCAGAATTATGGGTAACTTTTCAGGATTTAGTCGGAAATATGGCTCTCGGGAGAGCTTTCCGATGAATGGCAACAAGCCATATTTCCGACTAAATCCTGAAAAGTTACCCATAATTCTGCTTTGGTTAAGAAGTTAAAAGGCACCACTCAACAGACATTTCCGTCACTAGAAATATATATTGTGGGACAAAAATATTACGATGTTTAGAACACAATTTATTTGGCAGTGGCACATGTATTTTATTTGATTCAATATCTAGGAATGAATATATGAGACAGCATATATGTTTCTTTCATGTTTTGATGATAACTGCACTTATATAATCATGTTATCAAAACAAGTTTCATAAAATGTCTGTTGTTGTAAAAAAAATTGTCTGAGGGCCAGTATAGATTAGACATCAAACTTTACAATTTTGCCAACCTTAATATATAACATTGCTGGTGGATTGATATTACAAGAATTGTTATTTTATAATTTTAATGAGAATAACAATTAAACTAAACTGAAAGTTATTGTATTTTGCACTGTTTGTTGGCCTCGACTGAAACTATTCACTTTTTCTGGTTACTAACATTCAAGATCTGCTATCCAAAACTTGATGCCAATTCCAGTGAGTCACACACTCCATGAGTTAGGCAGCACCAGTCTCCTTTATATAGTGATGTTGGTTTCTATAACATAAAATATTATTATCGTTCTATTATAGGTTCTAATGGAGAGAGAGATGTAGATATGGCTGGAAGGACAAGACTCCAAGTAATTGCACAACTGCAGTTCATTAAACACACTTGAATTTAGCGAATTGCCACATGTACAATCATTACATTCTTACAATGTTACCAGCAGTTTTGTGAAGTAACACAATAATGACAATGATATTGAAAAAGATATATTGCTATGTTCGATGCACTTTCTCAGCAATGCCATGAAGAAAATCTCATTCCTGATTAACATGCAGATCAAGCAATGTTAGTTCAAATGATGTCATACTGTGCTTTTCAATTTAAACTGTGTCCATCTTGGTTATCGGAATGATTCTGGAAGAGAAAGCTCTATGGCTGAGATGATATAATTGTCTACTACAAATTAAATATGCTATATATTTTTGGAATAAATATACATGTACCATATACATGTACGATATTTAAATACTAGTACACATCTTTTCATTTAGGAATTCTGATTCCTTATTCATGCCCAATACTGACTGAACTACTAGGATCCCCTGTATATCAATTGTATACCTTACTCATATTTGAATTTGTGCAGTACTTACTATGTTTCGCTCTATTTTAAATTCTGAGCGACTTCTAAACTTACAAATATTTTTGTATATGATGACAATTTCAGTTCTTCATTATCGCTGAAAACACTTGTGCATATTAAAGATCATCTTGACAAAAATTCCTTCAGTCTGGAATATATATATTTATATTTTAGAAGAAATTCAACTTAAAATATCTAACCCTGATTTAGCTATACACATGTGAATAATAAATGCACACTAGCGAAAAATAGTACAATGTACTGCACAAATTTAAATATGACTGAAGAATATATTCTATAATCTGACAGGATACTTTGACCCTGAGAATGTGACAAAAGTAAAAACAGTCTATATACCACATCATATATATTTACTTCAGCAGATAATTGTAGTCTCTGGGATTAATATAAAAAAGTAAAATTTTTTCACCAAAAAAAGTCATTATCACTAATATTGGTATTAGTTAGTAGTTTAATCTCTTTAATATATCAACAAAAGTAGATTATATAGAAATATGTTTTTATCCCAAAAGTCATTGATTTATGGCTACATATACAGCTACATGTACATTGTACAGGTTCTTTTGTAATAGTGTGGTGAAGGAATTTTTTCACCCCACCGTCCCATATGCAAAAAGACATAGATTAATGTCATCTCCGCTGCACTAAGGCCCCAGCCCCCCCCCCCCCCCCCCCCCCCCCGGTATATAATATCTGCCATTGAAAGATTCTACTGGTATGCAGACAATATATGTGGTTGCATCAATTTCAGCTTGAGGGGATCTCTATGGGAGTGTAATTATTTATGTATAAGCATAACTAATTTACATTTAGGTATAATTGATCTACACTTAAGCATATTTTATTTACCCTCATTCCTCAAGCATTTTCACATTTATTATTTATTTACGCTTAAGCTCAAAACATTGATTCCCCCATGAATTAATTTCAAATGGCACAGGCCTAAACACATCAATAAAGTTTATATAGACCCACCATATGATGGAAACAATCCCCCAGTAACCCCAAGATGTTTTATGACCATGGGAATGGTATAGATCTGTGCAGGATATGTCTCTTTTATAAAAATACTATATCTCAGGGATGGAGACACAAATTCTTGGGGACAGGGATGCTGATATTATGAAAATAGGGGTTTTCCCCCTATTTCAAGTCAATTAAGTACACCATATATTAGGGAAGCAAACCCACAGTAACCCCTAATTGCCTATATACGGCCATGGAAATGGTATATATCTGTGCAGGAGATGTCCCTTTAATAAAATATACTACAGCTCTGGGAGTGAGGCACTTATTAGGACACCAGGGACAGAAATTTTCTTCAACTATTGAGTCTGTGTGGGGGCTACTACTTTGGGCCCATGATAACATACTATGAGATTGACTCAAATCAGTCACAATCAGAGGGAAGTAAGGGAGAGCAAGTTTGGTATTTAATTGTTAGACGCATATTTGTACTTGAGTGCAAATGATTTATGCTTAAGTGCAAATATTTGCAAATAAATAATAAATATGAAAGCCCCCCCCCCCCTGCCCCGCCCATCATTTCAGCCCCAGGGGAGTTTTGAGATCTGGAATTTGATTTATGCTTAAGTGTATGGGAGGCCAAATTCACATTTAATAATTAATTGTGCTTAAGCACAATCAATTGCACTTAACACTTGAGCATAATCAATTGTGCTTAAGTGAAATTAATTGCGCTTAAGCGCAAATAATTACGCTTCAGTGCAATCATTGCGCTTATGCGCAATTCATGGTTATAGGTAACTAAACACCCCTGGTGAATAAATAGGTTTCTCCATAACTTAGCATTAACTCCTATTGACATATCACCTCTTGGTTTCATAGGTTTGGATGGGTAGGGAGCTAGCCCAACTTCTTTATCAAAATGGCTGACTCGCAATAGTATCACCTTCTGTTTTAGTTGGAGCGACTCGTGATAGCATTATAATATCTTCAGTATATATTAGTTATTCTGTATTAGTCGGGGCGACTTTGATTTTCCTCAATTTTCGAGTATACAGGCACACTATATGAGGGAAGCAAGCCCTCGGTGGAACTATATGACCATGGCAATACTATAGATTTGTGCAATAAAAAGAACTAGAGCTCGAGGACTGAGACACCAAAGCTCCAGGAATGAGACACCAATCTTTTTTGACAGGGATGCTGATAATATGAAAATAGGGTTATTTCCTCTGATTTAAGTCAATAAGTAAACCATATGAGGTAAGCAAGCCCTCATGCAGTGACACCACATGCATGCTATAGTATATGACCATAGTAAGGGCCCAAATCTGTGCAATAATACATTAAAAAACATCATACAAAAAATTACTAGAGTTCCGGGAAGGAGACATAAATTCTTTGGATAGATGGATGCTGATAATATGTAATTAGGGATTATCCTTGTTGAACACACACTCACAGTTGACTGTTGAGTACTCAGGCTAATTAAAACAGGTTAAAATTAGCCCAAATGCTCCTCTTGTGTTGCTAGTTGATACACCAGGTCATGCCAATAATTTATGGGTAAGTTAGATAGTAGTAACCCTTAATTCCCTTTTTATGGCCATGGAAATGGTATATATATGTGCAGGAGATATCCCTTTAATAAAATATACTAGAGCTCTGGGAGTGAGACACCAATTCCTGGGACACCAGGGACAGAGATGCTGACATGGATATATGTTTTTTCTTCAACTTCGAGTCTGTATGGGGCTATTACTATGGGCCCATCATAATTTACTATGAGATGGACTCAATCATTCACAATCAGAGGGAAGTAAGGGAGTGCTAGGTATTTGCGCTTAACCGCAAACTTGAATGATTTGCGCTTTAAGAGCAAATAAATTGATAGACACATATTTGCGCTTTAGTGCAAATGATTTGTGCTTAAGGGCAAATTGTTTTATGCTTTTAAGCGCAAATGATTTGCGCTTAAGCGCAAATAAATAATAAATGTGAAAAGGGCCTCCCATAGTTGCCCACTTCCGATCAACTTCGTCTCAAAATTATGGACTTACAAAAAGTTACATGTATTGTGCAGATAAAATACTGTTAATCAATTAGAGAACTTATATATTTGATTTTCCGTTGATAGTAACTAGCCCATCTGAGAATAACTTTTGGAAACTCATGTGGGAAAAAAAAATCCACCCCTACTAGTACTATTATTTGGGCCTGTAATTGATTCAATCTGGGAAAATTTTCCACAATCATGGTCATGAAAAATATTACAGTATTATTATTATTTTTGGTAGGCCTACTAGTACTAACAGCAACACTGCACATGCTACATATACTGCTAGTACTATTTGAATGGTGAATAACGAGACCTTCAACTTCAAGACGACAAGAGTAAGGCCTAAATTATTTTTTTTAATATTGCCTGTTGGAATTTGTGTGGATATCAATTTCAATTTTATAGCGAAGAGTGATACAATTTTTTACCTCTTTTTTTTTCACAACGACATCTTCGACATTTTCACCATCGGCATCGTCTTCGCTACTTGACAACCCAAGTTCTGCCGACAAAATCGACCCTTTCTTCTTCAAGTTCTTGCCAATCTTCATTTTCCTGGGCTGGTTCTGACACTCAGTGACAGCTCATTTTGCTTGTTCCACATTTGCAGCCTCTGCTGCAAAATGTCCCCGCATCCAAACAGGGACACGATGTCCGCAACGAACGAGACGTGGCCGACTTCCTCCACGCGCATAGATTCCCGCATGAACAATTAACAGCCCCCGGATCGCTTCCAAATCTATTTTTTAAACATTCCGCCATTTTTATATTATTAATGCGTGTCCGTCAGCATTATTTTTAGATCGATGATGCATTCTGGTCTTTCTGACCCTTGACCCTTCGACCAATGCTTGCAATATCTAAACACCGATTTACGATGAAAGCCTGTGTTTGCTGGTGCGCGCGCCACCATGGCAATCCGATTATTCTGGGCGAGAATAATTTCATATAAAAATAACAGTACTATCACTTTAAATATCAAACAATTTTCTGGCCATTCCAGGGTCAAACGTTATCAAATGAGTGAAATTATTTTTAGTCATATATGGGGGGGGGGGGGGGGGGGGGGGGAGCTATCCTGGGTGGGGGGATATCCTGGGGGGAGATGACGTGTTACACCGGGTACCTGATCTAGTAATTCATTATTCATTGGTGGTTAAAGTTTAGATAATAAGTTCAGGTCATTTGTTGAACATATTAGCTGAACATTTCCTTTGGAACTACTGAACGATGGAAGGGTTAAATTATGTTTTTTGCTGAAAAATATTGAATGTCATTTTGTTGTTGGTGATGCCAAATAATTAAACTTATATCGGGTAAGTCCCTAGATATTATCCAAAAGTTTATATATATATGTCAATTATTAGTTGAATCAAGAAAATACCAGTTTTCATTCGGCATGTTTTAGTCTAACCCCTGTCATGAAATAGATTTTTTTTCTGGAGAACGAACACATAAAAAAGTAAGTTACCCCCCTGACATAAATCACTTTGATAAATTTCATAACAATTAGATTATTACCATGGGAGAAAGAGTGATTTCTGTCTGGGGATAACTTACTTTTTTGTGTGTTCATTCTCCAGAAAAAAAATCTAAATCTGAAAAAAAAGCAAACTTTCAAGTACCGTAAGTGGCGCTCAGTAATGTGTTAATTTTGTGAGTAGAAACTCTCCGTTCATGCTCCATTCGCCATGTGTCCCATCTTTGATACATTTCATAACAATTAGATTAGTACTGTGTGAGATACAAAGATGTGACATGTAGCAAATGGAGCATGACCTGAGAGATTCTACTCACAGGAAGAGTTAACCCATTTCTGAGCGCCACTTACTTGAAAGTTTGCCATTTTGTTATATAACACTTTGATATTTTATCGATGCATTTTATGGGAGAAGAAGATTAGGGAGATACATTGTAACAATAATCTATTATGATTTCATTCATTTATTCATTCATTCTCCAGCTCGATCGGGCAAACGAAAGCCCCTGTAATTTCCACCATCATTTGGGAAAGCATGCCTGATGCCATTCACAACACACGATGGAAGAGGTCTGCGGTTATGCAAACCAAGGTAGCCATAGCACCACCAAATAAACTGTCTGTATGCTATATGCCTGTATTTGTTGTGCAGAGGTCCATTAAACGGATGACTATACTGTTGATGGTATCCTAACCATGCAACTTCAAGTACTCATGGGTCCAGGCACACACTCCTGAAGGGGCCAGTCTCCGTGATACACTTGAAGTGTCCTTCTTCCTCTGAAAACGCTTTTGTCACTTCCTTCAGCTTGGTCTCTAACTTTTTCAATCTCATGGCAACAACTGCACTCACAGGTAGTCTCCATCACTGTACATAGGCCGCATGAACACCTGAAATGACAAGGGAAATACATGTATTATGGAAACAACTCAGAGTTAACATTCAATTCCTCAATTTTGTTGATGCAAACTTTGACAATGTGTAACAAACTCGACATACAGTAATGCCCTAAATAATCGACCCCTTAACCACTTCAGAATTATAGGTAAATTTTCAGGATTCAGTCGGGAAATATGGCTTGTTGAAATTCATCGGAATGCTCTCATGAATGGCAACAAGCCATATTTCGGACTAAATCCTGAAAAGTTACCCACAGTTCTGCTGTGGCTAAGGGGTTGAATGTTTAGGGCATTGCTGTATGTTCTGATGAATGACAGTGGGCATGCGTCTGTCCGTCCACTTGTTTTCATGGATACATGTATCTTGGACAAGTTCCGCACAAATTTGTTATCAGGAGTTATACCTGCTGAATTGTTTACCAGGTATCTATCTCATTATCCAGGTCTGTTAATATCTTGTTTTTAAGGATTCACAACTTATGGTTTGCTTACCTGGTGTACATGATATCTCTCCCAGTGCATCCCCCCTTTTTACTATTTTCAGTCTGTCAAATGCTCACACCCACCGATAATTCAACATATGACAAAATATAAATGTACATGTATTAATTTATTGCTTATTTATTTTGATGTTATAGTTATTAAATGGCGATAAATTAACATGTTACAAGAAAAAGTTGTTTGAGTCAGGGTTTGGGTGGAGAGGGGGGAATTAGATACGCAGGTCTGAGTATCCCCCACACCCAGCATCTGCATATGACAAAAATAAACTAATTATTTTATCGCTTATATTGCCCTATATATCCATTAAAATTTTGATTGAGTCAGATTTGGGGTGGGGAGAAATTACACAGGCCTGAATATCCCACGTGATGGCTGAATAAATGTGCTGGCTTACATTTACCCCTAAAATTATTAATAGTGCTGGCATTTTCACTATATATATAATATAATAATAATAGTGATGGCCAGCATATTCTTCCAAAATTAATAAGCGTGCCAGCACATTTATTTGGCACCCAAGAGTACATGTATATTGCTTTATATAGTCATGAAATGGCGAGAAATTAAATTTAATCGAGAAAAATTCATTGAGTCAGGGTTTGGGGTGGGAGGGGGAAATACCGAGGCCTGAGTATCTCTCGCCATTTCATGACTGTATGAAGCAAAATAAGCAATAAAATAACAAGTTCATTTTTGTCATAAGTAGCTGCTTGGTTGGGGAGTGGGGGCGATAATAAAGCCCGGGTATCTTTCTCCCGCCCGAAATACTGACTCAAACAACTTTTTCTTGGAAAGTTAATTTCTTTCCGTTTCATGACTATGGGTGGATACACACATGCATGTAATGTCTGCATGTAAAATACATGTATTTTACATGGCCACACCAATAATTGACAAAATTAATCACCTGCGCGCGAGAGGTCAATTTCACCAGTGAGTAGTTATAAGCCATTATCAAACAAACTGCCATCAAGAAATTTCAGGCCAGTCATAAACATGTCTTCTTTCATGGATGCCGAAATGAGTAATTCTTGTCTGATATATGATGCTGTTTTTCACGAGTTATAATTCATTTCGAAAAGTGGATTAGAGCCGGTCGATTTTATACTTGATTTGTTTCTGTCATTTCTTGGAAACAGGGTCATCCAAAACAAAAATAAAATATGCAGAATTCTTTTATAGGATGATACCGGCTTGTTGAGATTTCTCTGATAATTTGAGAGCGAGCTCATGTGATAACATTAATTCAATTGGGATTGCAAATATTCATTATAGCGCCAAAAAATAATGCAGGTACAGCGTTGAAATTAAAAAGAGTGACACCCCCCCCCCCATTTATATATATGTTTCTCAAGCCAAAGGTTGAACAAGCTCCTACCTGTCACAAGCTTGAATTATAACATTTTCGACCATAATCCATGATTGGGGGAGGGGCTGGTTCTCGAAAGCTTCCAATAACTAAGAGAGTTAATTGAATGTATCAGCCGGAATTATCTGGGCAAGAATTACAATATAATGTTTTACTTAAATATTCCATAGTTGTAAAATTTGCGTATACATGTATAACTGTATAACACAAGAGAGGAAAGGTGACGTAGTTGGGAACTCGTAGCTAGGCAACCCTTTCGCCGAATGAAGACAAACAGCAACACCATGCATTCAAATTTAAAGCTGTATAATATGTTCATAATTATATGAATAGCATAAATTGCTGCATATTAGTTTAATCACTCGTAGAAAACAGACACGACAGACATGACTAAGATATTTATAAAGCAGGGTGTCAGGACTCAGGGTGCTGCGTGCACACCCCCGTCGAGGAAATATGCAATGGTGAATTCGGTAGCTTCTGGGATAATATAGCTCCCCGTGCATGTTGGGGGTCATATCCCCCTGCGTTGGGGAAGAGGCCACCACTGGTATTAACATCAATAGAATACTGACAATGATTTAAACAGAACGTCGACCATTTCAGTTATCGCGCGAATAATTATTTTAAGCGGCCTGACGACTTCGTCCCAGTCAACGGCTCTTCAGCGGTTCAGAGTTTAACTCACTGTGGTCAAACACAGTCGCAATGATTGGGTTGTCAGCGGACACATATTACACGGTGTGTATAATCCATGTAAAACTCAAAATACACGATATTTACAGAGATTACATGCATGTGTGTATCCACCCTATATAAAGCAAAATAGGGGATAAAATCATAACATGATATTTTGCCATATGTGCGCTACTGGGTTGTTGTGATGGGTTAAAGATATATTATGGAATTTTTCGGGTACGTGAAACTGATGAGTTACATGTAGTAGTCAGGTGCTATGCCAACTGGAAGTCAGGAAGAATACAGCATTCTACGAGCATCACTGAATATTTCAAGCAAATCCACGGTGCCACTCCATAGAAAACATCGTCTGAACTATGCTGAATTGTAAATATTTACATCGTGATTCGGGACGCAGCTATCAGCTATAAAGTAACGAAAACGTTTTCATCATCGAGATTCTCTTTATTAAATTAATATGTAAAAATGACGATGTCTGTTGTCAATTTGCATATAATATTTGTAAAAATATCTACTTTTAGCAAGATTATTCTCCATTTATATTTAATCACCCTACCGGGGTGTTTCAGATCACTAAACTAATGATGAAAAAATATATGGGTGGGGGATACCCATGGTGAGGGATAAACTGTTACACCGGTATATGTTTTGTTGTAAACGCAGTAATTATAACAAGTATAATACAATTTTGGCCATATACAGTAATGCTCTAATTAATCGACCTCTTAACCAAAGCAGAATTATGGGTAACTTTTCAGGATTTAGTCGGAAATATGGCTTGTTGCCATTCATCGGAAAGCTCTCCCCGAGAGCTTTCCGATGAATGGCAACAAGCCATATTTCCGACTAAATCCTGAAAAGTTACCCATAATTCTGCTTTGGTTAAGAGGTCGATTAATTGGAGCATTACTGTATGCTCTGTTGCTTTTCTACGAGGACATGTACATAGTGGACGTTCACTTTTAAAGTTATATATGTAGCTTTCATTACAAACTTTCAGATTTATAAATGATTAGATGCATGTTTGGTATTGTATTGTATGTGAAAAATACTGAAGAAATTGCCTTGATGAAATTAGCTGTTGGGCAGATCTGACATAATAATTGTGGATATTTGTGATAATTGGTTGATCAATACTTTGTTACAAACATGTAGATGAAAACATAATAGTAAAAAATATTATAATGTTCACTTGTGTACTTTCACACCATTCTTACTCTTAGGCATAGCCAAATGTTTCACATTCACTGTTGAGTTGTGTCACCAACTTGTGTGGTACACCAATGTAATTTTATGTAGTCTCTTGAACAATCTCATTTGCAGAATAAGGTCCCCAAAAGGTGAATTTAATGACACTATTCCGCAAGGCAGGCTAGCATCACGGAATTCACCCTCAGTCTGATTAGGCCTCAATTGCCACCTAGAAACAGATTGAAATTCTACAGTTGAAGTTGGTGATGCACACCCATTGAGCACCTCAATTATGCATTTTATCTTCTGCAAAACAGGGGACATAGAAACTGAACATAAGGGATAAAGTAAAAAAGTAACTAAAACAAAATTTCAATTTGATACTATCAAGGCAGGGCTTAAAATCTGACGAGAAACAGAATCATGATTCTTAGCTTGATTCTCGTAAAAGCAGCTGTTCACTGTAAAATGCTATATTTTGAATCTAGCAAAATTTTATGGATTTTAAGGCCTGTAATGACCATCCCTTGTAGCTACCGGTACAATATTGTATGCTTCAGAAATAGCATACATTGGCATGTATAGACCAAGTCTTCTCAGTCCACAACAATTAACATGTTGAATATTCAAGACACTTTTTTTTCTTGGACAATGTCACAAATCAAGAGTTACTGTAGCTCATTTTTGGCAAATTATTATTTATTTTTTTAGCCAGTGCAAACACTGTCACTGATTGTGATAGTACTGATACTGATAGCTGAATCCAATGTCAATCCGTGAGCAGCCATGGACTGGCAGAGGTCGAGTCCAGAATTTCAATACATCACAAAATTGACATTTTTAGTAAAAAAATTACTATATTTCTAGACTAACATTTCGGCAGACACACAACTTTTCCATGAATTATATTTCATATTTCGATGTATTGAGTATGCGTTATGATTATTACACATGTCCGCTTGAATAAAGGGGGTTTTCGCTAGTATTTTCTTCAATTTTATTTTCACATGTTTTGCCAGTGACCGCGACATTTTGAATAGACACTCAGTGACTCACCATTCTCGTATGCGATTTTCATCTCTTAGCCATTCAAGGTCTGGATTGTTTGATGGTCTCACACCATGCTGATTTTGTGGTAATTCCGGCTCGTGCATGTACGCTCCCATTGTCAAATCTAAAGTGTCTTCTGCTGACGAATCAGACGAGGAAGAATCAGAGATCGCAAAATTGTTGCTGTCCGCCATACTGTCGGAATGCCCAGAGGTCCCTCGTGACATCACACGCTTTCTCGCAAATAACTGGATCCGTTAAAATAGATAATGAAGTGAGGCATCAGGCTATCACCCAGCCACCCACAGTCGTAAACACTCGTATTTTTCAGACAGCGGGGGATTGTTTTCTTAAATAAGTTTGCATAACTTAATACAAATATGAATATATGAACATATATTGAGAATTTTCGCGACTTTAGTCAGAAATATGGCTTGTTGCTATTCATCAGAAAGCTCTCAGTGGGAGCTTTCCGATGAGTGGTAACAAGCCATATTTCCGACTAAATCCTGAAAAATTACCCATAATTCTGCTGTGATTAAGGAGTCGATTATTTAGGGCATTACTGTATTATCAGAAACAATACTTTGTGTAGTGACAGCAAATTGTCAACCAGGTATCAGTAATGTGTGCACTGGGTCAAGGAATATACCAACTCACTTTTCACTTTCTCCTACCCATTTTGAAACAAGATCAGATGATGATACAGAGAAGAATGTAGAGAAGTCTGCCTCTGTGGCAACAGCTTTGGCTAGATATGATTTTCCTGTTCCTGGCGGCTGCAAATAAGCAAATCACGTCAATTAATTAACTGCATTGTAATACCGGGGTCAATATTTGGAAATAACATAGTTTAATTGGCCTTTCTAAAATTCAAGGAAACGATGTCGGGCGTTTAAACGGACATGGCTCATTCGAGCTTCCATATTTTGTCATCGTAATTTGGAAGAAGGAATAAGATAGGTTGACAAATACACGACATATTGACATAACAGCTTCATGTGCTCTGAAAAATACTTGCCATGGTCACAACCATTTTACAGCTGTTTTCAATTCTTTGCATAGAATTGAAAAAAACGCTCTTTATTTCTACCATATCAGGAATAGACTAACACGGAATGCTCTTTACTGTTCCTGTCATGCAAATGGCTGTTTTTTGTTTGGTTCCCAAACATCGTGTTCAAAGTTGTATTTTACAATTCAATGCATCTTTCTGGGACACAGAATGCTCGTAGAAAGGTAGCTTGGGTATTTATCAACCTATTTCGATGCCGGAAAACATTCAAAAGCGAATATCATTAGGTGTATTTTGGAGCGCAAACTGCCATGTGGCTATAAGTCATCAGCAAGATTTCAGCACACTTCAAGCAGCCAGGTTTGAGAACAAACATATTACCCAAACAATGAATGAATCTGGGTGACTTTTATCAATCCAAAACCACTGTATTCAAGCCTGAGAAGACTGTCATTAGCAGAATGAGGTCCCCAGAGTGTGAATTTAGAGATGATATCATGCACAGAAGGCTAGCATCACCAAATTCACCCTCTGGGAACCTAATTCTACTTAGGCCTCATCTTCTGGGAAGTATCTATAGTCTCAACTTAACATTGTTTTTAGTTACATTTTCCCTTCTGCGAAGTTTCTGTATCCCCTAATTTGCAGAATATAAAATGCATAATCGAGGTGACTAATGGGTGAACATCACCAACTTCAACTTGAGAACTTCAATCTTATCCTAGGTCTCCCATAGCAGTTGAGGCCTAAGCAGATTGAAGTTTCAAGAAGGTGAATTTGGTGATGCTAGCCTGCCATGCGGGATAGTGTCATTAAATTCACCCTCTGGGTACCCCATTCTGCAAATGACAGACACACTATTTGCAGACATGACTGCATTAACCCTTTGATTACTGAATGGATTCTCCGATCAGATCTAACAAGCAGTCGCAGACGGAGGTATCACCCACCGAATTGTGCAGTTGGGGAAGTGCATTCTCAATAATGTTTGCATTCTCGTTCTAGATACTGGTCAAGTGAACTCATATACCAAATATCTTGGAAATCTGTTGACATTTGTGGAAATGAGCCCTGTGACATTGTCTATTTGGTAAATTCGACAAAAATTATAAACAATGTCTGAAAATATCCGGCCGGATCTGGTTTGCGAACTCGTTCTAGATACTGGTCATGTGAACTCATATACCAAAAATCTGTAAAACTGTTGACATTTGTGGAAATTAGCCATGTGACATCATCCATTTGCACCAAAATAATAAACAAAGTCCAATAACTCTGCTGAAAATATCCGTCGGACCTGGTTTGAGATTTGTGGAAATGAGCCCTGTGACGTCGTCTATTTGCTATTTGGTAAATTCGACAAAAATAATAAACAAAGTCCAATAACTCCGGTAAAAATATAATGCCAGACCTGACTTGCGAACTCATTCTAGGTAATGATCAGTTGAACTCATATACCAAAAATCCGTTGACATTTGTTCAAGTTATGACTTCGGGATGGATGGATGGATGGACGGACGGATGGACGGAAACCATTCCTATATCCCCCGCAAATTTTATTTGGCGGGGGATAAAAATTATATACATATATAATGATCCATCCCTAAAAGGGACCCAAGGCACTCACAGTGGGTAAATACGTAAAAGTTATAAAAGTATGTAGAAACAGCACCAAGAAGAACATTGGGAAGATAAACTCTTGTTTTTTAAATATTGATAGCTCTCCAATAATGAAATTTCATGTGTTGAAACCACTGTCTTGTAATAAAAACTGTTTCAGTCATTTGTCAGCAACAATCACTAATCGAGTAGTAAGTAAAAATATTTTAGTCTAAATATGATTTTCAGAATATTTCTCAATGCAATGTATACTGTTATGTTTTGATTAAACTTCAGTATCTTATAAATTGAACTTTGATCAATAATGCCACTGCAACAGTAATGTTTATATAACTATGGTTTCGATAGGTGAAATATCATTATTGGGGAGTTATTAATAATGAAAATCTATTATTACATTTACTTGTCTATGCTAGTTGATTTACAGACTTTTTTATAAAATTGATGCTAATTCGCATGAACCAACTGTGAAAGACTTGAGTCCTTTTAAGTTTATGGATGTTCATATACAAGCAGAGAAACAATCTAAGGTTTATTTGTAAAAAGGTTCAAATAAGTTCAACAAATGCTGAAAAGTCTGTTTTTATTTACCTCATCTGTTGAACGTTTCAAGGAAGTCTGCAAATAGCGTATCTGTCATTTGCAGAATGAGGTCCACAGATGGTGAATTTAGTTATGCTATCCCGTATAGCGGGCTAGCATCACCAAATTCACCCTATGGAGACCTCATTCTGCTTAGGCCTCATATTATGGGAAGTATCTATAGTCTCAAATTAACATTATTTTTAGTTACGTTTTCCCTCTTGGGAAGTTTCTATATCCCCTAATTTGCAGAAGATAAAATGCATATTCGAGATGCCCAATGGGTGAATATCACCATCTTCAACTGGGGAACTTCATTCTGATCCTAGGTCTCCCATAGCAGTTGAGGGCCTAAGCAAAAAGAGGTCCCCAGAGGGTGAATTTGGTGATGCTAGCCCGCTGTGCGGGATAGCATCAATGAATTCACCCTCATTCTGCAAATAACAGACACGCTATTTGCAGGCTTGATTCCAAGAAATGAATGAGAATCAACGAGAATTTATCAAATGGATAATTTGCAGGTTTGATGAATGCAAACTGCAGTTAAGAGAATCACTAGTTCATGTCAAATATGCCTCTTACATCAAGAAAAGTTGACAAAGTTATAATGGTGTGTGTGAAACTTCATGGACCTGCATGAAAATGGTATCAGATGCTAATTTTGTTCAGACACTAAAAGAATACATGTGCCGTTTAGACAAACTGTAAGTTAACCCTTTCATGATGGGAGCTGCGCTGGTGCAGCATTAAAGATCCAGTGCCAGTAAATTCTCTTAAATATGCGAGTCTCCCATAGGGTACCTCACATATACAAGAGAATGCACTGGCTTATAACTTCAAGGTAAATTTAGTCAGAGCAATGTATTCTTTTATATATATCTCCTTATATGAGACTTGCATAATTATATAAGAGAATGCATTGGCACAAGGTTTTTGCAAAATTTCAGGAAACTTCATGGAAGGCTTAATAAACATTAGTCCACTGAGTACATTTAAAATGATAATATGCAAGGCATATAGAAAGACCCCATCACAATAGTAAGAATTATATTTTATTGAATACGGGTGCTTTAAATAATCATTATGATATATAGTTAAATTGTTATATATGAACACCATTGATATGAAGTGGGAAGAAGTAAACAAAAACATCGTATTGGCTGCTGACTTCAGAAAAAATCAACACTTCACTGCATGTACATGGACAACTTGATGTGATATTATAATTAACTCAGATGATATGTGTATGAGCATGGCTTCACCCGTGGTTTGTGGATTTGATGTTTTTCTGCTTTCATTCTGGTATATACATTGTATGTGTGATTCTTACAAGCATTTGCCATATCTTATTTTCCCCCTGGAAATATGGTAAACTTTAAAGTCATATTATTTTTCACTCAGTTTTAAATTCGCGCACCAATGGGTGTGCAAAATATAGTACTGCGTGAATTTAAATACTAGTAAGGTAGCTAAAATTTAATACACAGTACTAAATAAAACCGGTATAATATAACTAGTAATTGAAGCGTGTGTCTGCGTTTATATGTCCAGTATGGTCGTGATATATGCCATATAGCGGCTAAAACGATGTTAAACTCTCAATTAATAAATGAATCAATAAATGTCTAGTCTATAGTGAGGTGAAATCAGTTGCCTGCGAAGACAACATGACCCATTCAGTCATGTCTGGATTCTGGCCCGCAGAAACAAATGATGCTTTGACATCATGACACCGTAACTGACTTCATTTAGCAAACAAATGAAACTGATCTAATATGACCCTATGCAGGACATATTCATAACAACTTACTTTTTATAAATAAATAAATACTTCAGTTGTCCATTGCCACATATCGGAAGCAAATTTGTTTCATTGCTGATTCCGCGATTTTGTGAAACCACTGCCGGAAATCACGTGATTTTTTCACGAAAAAGTTGTCTCGCTAAAAATTTCACCTGCATGGTATACTGTAAATTATGTGTGACGTCACAAGTACGTATGACCGCCTGTTACCTACACACGACCCGAGCTCGGCGCACATAATAACTTACCCCATACAGCAAGATTCCTCGCCATGGTTTCCGGTTGCCTGAAAGATATACCTTATACATTAGAAAGTATAACTAGAGAATTTCAGTTCAGATTGGCTATATATAGGATCATGCTCTTATAAGAACTGAAAGAAAACACAAGAGTAGATCACCCTCCTCTAAAATTATTTTACTTTTGAACAGTGGGAAATTTAAGACAGGAAATGAAAAAACTCCGCAAAATTGACTCAATGACTGAAACTCAAAATCGCAGGTGTGCATGTCCCCATGCTGGTTGACATCTGTGACAAGTTTTTAAAAAATTGACTGGAAAATGACGAAATACAGGCTTGGACAAATGATGCGTCCCAGGGTGTACGATTCTATGTCGAAAAAATGCAATAACTCCGCCAAAATGAGTCCAACCGAACTCAAAATCGCAGGTGCTAAGTTTCCCAAAAGTTGATATACTGTATATATGTGCCAAGTTTTAAAAACATTTACCAGAAAATGACAGAATACAGACTTGCACAAAGTTCCGGACGCACGGATGAGGGTAATTACCATAGTCCTCCCAACAGAATGTCGGGGGATAAAATTGTTGTATAATTAATATTTTCAAATCAATATTTAGTCTCGTTATAAGATGTTTAGACCAAGAGTTAACTATTGCCTTACTTCCGATCATAATTTAAACTTACCAGCTAACAATTTATTTATTTTTTTGGAGTAAAGATATAATAAATACACTGATAAAATCTTAGTCTTACCTGTGAACAGATGTGGAAATTTGACAGGTAAGAATACAGCTTCTTTTAGGGCTTCCTTCGCGTACTCCAACCCAGCTACATCATTCCAGCTCACATTTGGTTTGGTCATCACAATAGCATCTGAAATTTCAAAGAATTGGAATACATTGTCAGACATATGCCAGGAGGGAAATAAATGAAAATGTCAATGACACAGTAGCTCAACTTGAATGGGAGCTAATTTCATGTGCTACAGTCAATAAAGCGGTTAGGAATGAGGAAAGTTTAAATGTCAAAGTAACTATCAGTTGTCAACATGAAGATATATATATAAAGTAAATTCCAAGATGGCTGCAGGCGCAAGCCTTGAAATAGTGTGTGTCATTTGCAGAATGAGGTCCCAGAGGGTGAAATTAGTGATGCTACCCTGCATAGCGGGCTAGCATCACCAAATTCACCCTCTGCGAACCTCATTCTGCTGAGGTGTAAGCAGAATGAGGTCCCCAGAGGGTGAATTTGGTGATGCCAGCCCGCTATGCGGGGTAGCATCACTAAATTCACCCTCTGGGGACCTCATTCTGCAAATGACAGACACTATTTCTAGGCTTGTGCAGGCGTTTTTTTTAACGAAATTCAGAAAAAAATTTGATGGCTCCCATCTAGAGGTCACCCAAAAGATCCATATGAAATTTGGTGACGATCGGATGAGGGATGTGGTCTGTAGAGTTTGCCAAAGGATTTAGTCATGCAAAGAGTAAAATTTTCAAATTCGACAGCTCCTATTTAGAGGTGATCCTAAAGTTACCTAAACATGCCTGTAAATTTTCAAAACAATTTTCCAATAAATGAGAGCTGCAGGATGTGTTGTTGGGATTTAAATTTGTACTCCAAGATGGCTGCTGGCAGCAATGTTTTTTAACGAATTTCAGAGACTCCCATCACCCCGAAGATCCATATGAAGTTTGGTGATGATCGAATGTAGGAGTTGGCCACTGGGACCCCCCATATGTTAAATCTCAGTTTTCACACTTGCCCAAGAAGATCCATATGAAGTTTGGTGATGATCGAATGTGGGAGGTGCAGGCCACTGGGACCCCCATATGTAAAATCTCAGTTTTCACACTTGCCCAGGATAAAACAAAGCAGACAGTAAATACTTCACACCTGACTGGAGGTGTAAAGGGTTGTCACATTCTTTCATGTTGATTAATTTACTAACAATGGGAGAAGATTAGAGGAGTAAAATAGTGTACACATTTTTATTAGTGAGGAAACACATTGGAAAAAATAACAAACAGAACTTTTTGTATTCTCTTTGTATTTTTATAGTGAACAATTAGCAAATTGCAAATCAACCAAGAAACTGTTCAACATTACCAACACTATGCTGGGCAAAGGTAAATGTTCTACTCTACCTAGTGACATTCCCATGGATACACTCCCAGAAACATTTGCCACATTTTTTCAAGACAAAGTTACCAAAATTCGTGCGAATATACAACAAGTGTCTGCAGGAGAAGCTGAGTTTGAGGAATTCACTGGAACCAAATTTGTTAAGTTTGAATGTGTTACAACAGAGACGGTTAAACGTGTTCTCATGTCAATGCCATCAAAATCGTGTTCTCTGGATCCTGTACCATCACTCATTCTTAAACAGCATAGCGACCAACTAGTAACGTTTCTTACGAGGATAGTGAATACATCCCTGGAAGACGGTATAGTTCCCACTTGCTTCAAACAAGCTGTGGTTAAACCATTGCTGAAAAAGCCAAACATGGATAGGAACAATCTCAAGAACTATAGACCTGTTTCTAACCTTCCTTTTATATCCAAGCTTCTTGAGCGCGTGGTACTCTATCAACTCAGACAACATCTGGAGGATAATGACATGAATGAACCTTTCCAATCAGCTTATCGACGACACCACAGTACGGAAACTGCACTTGTCCGCGTCACCAACGACTTGCTTTGTGCAGCAGATGATCACAATGTCACTATAGCCTCATTTCTCGACCTCTCTGCTGCCTTTGATACTTTGGATCACAACATCATAATTTCACGCCTTAACAAAACATTCGGAATTTCAGGGAAAGTTCTCCAATGGTTCAAGTCATATCTATCAGGCAGAATCCAGACTGTTCACAGTGGAGAATTCTGTTCCAAACCATATGAACTATCATTTGGTGTCCCCCAGGGATCAGTCCTTGGGCCCGTGCTTTATCTCATGTACACTAAGCCATTGGGGCAAATCATCACACAGAGAAATCTACAATACCACATGTACGCAGACGATACACTGATTTATATGCCCAGCTCACCATCAGAGTTCGCAAACAATATCTCAGAAATGCAGCAATGTATAACGGCAGTAAAAAATTGGATGGGCGCAAACCAACTGTGTTTAAATGATGACAAAACCGAGATAATGTTATTTGGAACAGATCACAGAATTAAGAACACCCCTTTGGACTGCATTCGTATAGGTGATTCCGACATAAAGCCATCGTCGTGTGCCAGATATCTGGGCATTCACCTGGACAGTACTCTGTCAATGGAAGTGTACATAAACAATTTATGCAGAAGTCTATTTCTGGATATAAGGAGAATTTCTCACATCAGGCCATTCATAACCACCGATGCTGCTAAAACTCTTGTTTCGTCATTTGTTCTTTCCAAGATTGACTACTGTAACCCACTTCTGGCTGGCTTACCAAAGACAGAAATTGATAAACTTCAACGTATGATGAACATTGCTGCTCGTGTGATTCTTAAGAAGCCTAAATTTTCTGACCTGACACCAATGTTCAAAGAACTGCACTGGCTACCAATTCAAGCCCGCATTGACTATAAAATTGCTGTCTTATGTTGTAAGAAATTTGACTGTCTCTCGCCCCTCCCTGTATATATCGAATCTCTTCTTTCATGCTATGTACCTGGTAAACCAGGCTTAAGGTCAGCTGATAAAATATTACTTGCTGTCCCCAAACGTGACCTTGTTAATTATGGTCGTCGATCTTTTGAATGCTACGGCCCAAACCTTTGGAATTCACTCCCGCTTACACTTAGGAATTTTGCTACTTTGGAATCTTTCAAAACAGAACTCAAAACGTATCTGTTTAAACTTCACTATGGCAACGACGACGACCAAAGCTGAGCACACATTTCCTGCATTGTTTTATACAATACACACAGCCTTATCCTGATTTGTATATGAATTGTTTGATTTATTTCATTGTAGTTATTGTTTGTGTGTACATGCGTATATGTGTTTAAATGTGCTGGAACTCGGTCATCTGTTGTATCATTGAGCGCTTTGGGCCTCATGGGATAAGGCGCTTTAAAAATGCTATACATTATTATTATTTGATTGTGTCATATTTCAATATTTATTGTAGACTAGCAGGGTTACCCGGCATTGCCCAGGTTAAATTGATGTGAAACGCTCTGCATGCTGTGGATATTTGGTGGGAATAGAGGATACACTTGCTCAAAGTGTTACACGTATTCTCATAAATTGTATATCTATATAGCATCACAAAACATGATTCTTAAACATGGAATATAAGTTGTGGCTCACCTTGTCGATTGTCACTTTGTTTATCGCCATTAATCCGTACCACCAATAAAGAAGTATTTATTCATATACAACTGCGTATACGCCAGACATTATGGGATGGAACATGAACATCATAAACACATTAGTTCGCAAAAATAAAAGACGACCATTAGGTTTTACATATATAGAGATGTATCAACCAATCTAGTGGGTTAGACTAAGATTTTGAGGACACCTGGCTATATCGGCATGAAGACACAGATGTTTTAAAGAAATGTCCAGGTGCTCCTCTGTTCATAGCGCTATATATTGACGAAATATGTTGCTATGCATATATCAGCTACATGTGCCCGACACAGAGTGAGATTTTGAGTGGTTTATTGTATATGTTTGTGTGGAAACTATATTGAATGGAACAGACTCAATTGTGTTATAATATATACATGATCCATTCTAATATGCAATCCTCTGACGGTTCGAGGTCTCCCAGTTTGCAAGAATATGTGTATATCTTAAATAAAATGATAAATATACATTTAATGCTTTCTTCTATCTATCAGTTTTGCTAGCTCATTATACGTTTTAACACGCACGATTAGATTCCTCATACCATTTGAGAAGGACGTGTATGAATTTGATGGTAATTGGCACTAAACATATTTTTTTTAATATCAGTTTTGGTGATCCTCCCATCCCTATTTCAGACTGAAGCCACGCCACTTTTGTCATCATTAAACCACACACTTAGACTTATTGTGGAAATCCATATATATAAAATTGGTGAAAATTGGCGAGTATACAAATTCGTATCAAATTCAGGGCCCCCACATCTCTCGCCCAAATGGCACCAAGTTGGCTTGGCGTATCTAAACCACACAATTAGATTCCTCATATCAGGGAAAAGAATATGTATCAATCTGGTAGAAATCGGCGCTAAACATACTGTTTATCTTTTTTTGTGTGTGTCCCTCTCACCTTACGCATTCCTGACACGAATTGCCCCACTTGTGACATCCTTAAACCACACAATAGACCCCTGATATCATGGAGCTGATTATTTATAAGTTTGGTGCTAATCGGCAACTAATATTTTTGTTTTAAATTTAGTGCCCACCCCATCTCTCACCAAACATCACAAATATGGCGTCTGTAAATCACACAATTAGACTCCTCGTATCATGGATAAGTATGTGTATCACTTTGGTGGAAATTGGCGCTAAAAATATTGCGTATCAAATTTGGTGCCCGTCTGCCTTTCAGTGCACCCCTGACTCGAATGACGCCACTTTTGACAGATTTAAGCCACACATTTAGACTACTCATACCATGGGGATGATATTGTATACGTGTGGTGGCAATCGGCGACTGAACCTATACTTATCAAATTTAGTGCCCCCCACAATCTTTCATCCAAACGACAGCAATTTGGCGTCTTTAAATCACATACTTAAGATTCCTTGTATCATGGAGATGAATATATATCAATTTGGTGGAAATCGGCGCTAAATTAGTTTTATCAAATTTTTTTCCCCTCTCGCCTATTCATCCCTGATGTGAACGGCGCAACTTTTGACATTTTAAAACCACACCATTAGATGCCTCAAATCATGGGAATGATTATATATAAGTTTCGCTGCAATCAGCAACAAACATTTGTTCTGCCCTCCCCATTTTCTGCCCCTGACAACAACGGCGTCACTTTAGAGCATTCTAACCCGCACCATTATCTTTCTCGTAAAAAGTTACCCCTAGTAGACCCCTTTAGTGCCATCTAGATGCCCCCTCAGCGCTAAAATTAGTTTATGAGTTTTGGTGCCCCTCTCTCCTTCCGTGCATCCCTTAATCGAACGGCGCCACTTATGACATATTTAAACCACAATATTAGAATCCTTATATCATGGGGATGATTATATATAAGTTTCGTGGCAATCAGCGACAAACAATATTTCTGCCCTCCCCATTTTGTGCCCCTGACAACAACAGCGTCACTTTAGAACATTCTAGCCTGCACCATTATCTTTCTCGTAAAAAGTTACCCCTAGTAGACCCCTTTGGTGCCATCTAGATGCCCCCTCGGCGCTAAAATTAGTTTTGAGTTTTGGTGCCCCTCTCCCCTTCCGTGCATCCCTTAATCGAACGGTGCCACTTTTGACATATTTAAACCACACTATTAGAATCCTTATATCATGGGGATCATTACATAAAAGTTTCGTGGCAATCGGCGACAAATAATATTTCTGCCTCTCCCCATTTTCTGCCCCTGACACCAACGGCGTCACTTTAGAACATTCTATAACCCGCACCATTATCTTTCTCGTAAAAAGTTACCCCTAGTAGACCCCATTGGTGCCATCTAGATGGTCCCCTGTGAATTTCTATAGAATAGAGACAGACAGACATTCGCAAATATAGATATATATAAAGAGAGCATATCTGTTTGATGTGTATGTGGATATGTGCTGAACATGTTTGTCATCTGGATTCAGAGCTAACCTGACGTCAATGTATACTCACCCTCTAAGTTCTAAAAATGGGCTTGGCTTATCTTCAAGGACCTCCCCATGATAGTTTTGGGAGCAAAAACACAGACTGGGCTTATCCTCAGAGATGGGCTTACTGACGGGTGTATACAGTAAGCGACACAATGCGTAATTTAAAATGCGAGCGGCTGATTACCACTCAACTAGCAGATTGTTGAAAACAGTGATATACAGTATTTGATTGACAAGGTCTTGAATGTCATGGCAAGAATCACAGTAGAACTAATAATTTTTGTTTCTAAATGCATGGTAAATCTTGCGACAAAATAGGCGAGCAGATAACAATTTGTTATTCAAGGAAATTCCTGACATTAGCTGGAATCTTTTTTGGTGTGAAAGCCAACCATGAGGTATTGTCTATTACATGGTTTGAAGCCCAGAGGGTAAAGTTACAACCACAGATCTTTATACCTGATGCTAAACTAGCGCAAATTCAACACTATTACTACATGTTCCAAACTGTGCATGTAAAGGCGGTACTGCTGGGATGGTTGTCCGGATATCTGGTTACGATTCGGTTACGCGTGTCAACCGGTTCGAGGAGGCCACAAGCGGATAACCGTACTATTGATAACGATCGTACTATCATCATAGTACTCCGTGTAAATGTTGCCGAAATCATTTACGGAAGTTTAAGTAATGAGAGTAAGTAATAATAAGCGATTTGGACAGTTGATTGTGTATTCTTCATATACCTCACAACACATGCCCGTTTGATCAACGGCGGCTTTTCTAGACATGAAACCAACAACTACAGTCTGCGAATCACTTGCTACACATTCGATGCCAATTTCCTTTGGTGGCCTTACATGAAAGGTTGCATGAGCACCGCGGCATAAATCAAAGCAATCAAGTCTAGATAGACTTTTACTATGTCATTAATAATATTTCGTCGTGGAAGGTTTTGCAAGCAAGCGTTGTTTATGCGGAACTCCTGTAAATATCGATGTACTAGCGACCAATTGCTCTAACACAAACCATCAGGAAGTGGGAATTATTGTGGACTACTAATATATATTATATTTTAGTTTGTTTGGGCTCAATTAATTTAGACAAATTTACCACTATTTAATCGCCGTAACGGGACCGCATTGTATGACCAAGACATCGTTTGTGATCGCAGGTATATCAACATTTCTGGGACGCGTAATCAACACTTGTTTTGCCGATATAGTGACAAATATCAACACGCAGGGTTACAATTGTCCGTCTGAGAACGGTGATATGTCCCGCTTTCAAATCGGAGCACTGCTCCGTGACCACATGTCCTGAGTTTTAAAGATACTAAGTGTATCTCATCCTAGCAAGTTTATGTAGATTTCGGAGTAAAAAATAATTGATATGAATCGAGAACACCTGTCTGGAAAAGCTTCTAGATATATCGTTAATTATGGTCTATCTCTTTTATACATGTGTTATAGTTAACGGGGTATGAAATATTAGATATGAATCGAAGACCCATGTCCGGAAATGATTCTATCTATTAATATTGATTATAATTCGAATATTTTCTGGTCTAAAATGTGTGGTTATTTAGTAGAGATCAGAAATTTTATTGTGTAATTTTGTCACAAATAAAAGTTAATTATACTGATTATCGCTTATAACTATGTAATAATACAATCTAGGACATATTACGTCGGAGCATAGCTATGGGAACACCATATTGATATCTATCGCTATATGGTATCGCCTGAGTGGTCTGTTCTAAAAGTAGAACAATAAAGTGTCCCACTTAATCATCTCATTTTATAGTAAATATTCGAAATATAATAAATATTACAAGATTAAAATTTGGCAAGGGAAGCCTAACTGTCTTAGTATAGCGTTTGTAGAGTTGAGTCTCATAAATAAATTGCTTGTTAAGTATGATAACTTAGGTAATAAGTATTTGGTATACTTGACTATGTTTATAGTTTAGTAGGTTTACTGATTTCGCTTGGGTTAAGCTCTTCAGGTGTTTGTCATGATCAGCAATCGATAATGTTTTCTGAGTAAGTGGTTCGAGGTCTTGTGCTCCCGCGTTTATATAGAGAAATTCCGGGTGACCGGGTGATGACCTTTGGTCTGACCTTGACATTAACCTTGACCTTCTTTGGGTAAACCCAAAATGTATTTTTTTTTTTTTGGGCAAAGGTTACATGTACTTTTAGGTAAGTGCATAAGTTCACATTTTGTTTGTCTGTGACGTCACAATAGATTAGGGTATATATAAGAGTTGAGTTTCTTATATACTTCATTAATAATTTTTATTAATTAATTCAGACTGACTTTATTAGCTTTTAATTTTTTAATTTTGGAAGTCGTAGAAGTTCATATAATTAATGGAACTTCAGAGGGGATTTCCCGTTTTGGTACTTTTCTGTGACGTCATAATGCGTTGGGGGAATTATTATTTATGTGGTAAATGTCACATGTACTTTTAGGTAACATGAGTTCACAATAATTAGAGTTCATGGATAAATACTGGGGGGATTTTCCGGTTTGGTACTTATCTGTGACTTCACAATACGTTCGGGGAACGTACTGTGAATTGAGGTTGTTTGTGTACAATGGTAGTGTTTGCGGCGGTTGTTTTGCCTATTGGATATGTTATTTGCGTTGCAAGTTTGGTTTTTATAGATATTCATCCGTAGTGGGCATGAATAGATGTTTAAACTAGGTTTTCCGTATCTATTTGTGTAGAAAGGCGCGTGGTGTCCATTTGCAATCACGTGATTGTGTGTTGTCTAATTGTTTGTGCGTGGGAGTGAAGGTGAAGGTCAATCGTCAAGTGGTGTATTGTGACGTAGTGTGGTGTGGGGGAAATCCTGTTTTGGGATATTATGGGTTTTTCCTAATAATGGTTTGTTGTGGTGTGTGTGTTTGGTGTATTCTCTGTTAGTAAACGGTTCGTTTGAGTACAGATGTAAGGTTTTTACATTAAATGGAGAGACGACGGATGTGCTTATGTGCACTAGCAATTATGTTGGAAGGGTTTTATTGTAGAGCATAGACGGGCATTGTTTGTCCGATTTCGTCCATGTTCTAGAATGATGTCTTCATGTGCTGGGGGCTTGCGTATGGTATGTTCTCCGATTTGTTCCGCTTCCAGTGGCTATATGTCAACCATCTACCCTTGAGTACGATGTAAGTTGACTGGCCTGTTGTCAGACCCTCATATGTTTAGGGGGTCATTTTCTCTTCAGGTAACGCAGGTAACTACGTGGAACAGGTTGTGTATGAAGAAGAGATTAATATTATTCACCATAAGGTGTCTGACCTGTTCATGCCCTCTGGATATATTGTCCTTAGTAGGAACATCCAGTTTTATATTGTTTCGCCGACGTCGAGTATTGTGCTCGATGTCTGTGTCAGTGTTTGAGACATGTGACATGACGTGAGTGGTAGATGTGTTTGCTGGCTAGCTTTAGTGAGCATTTGGTATATCCCTGATGTGTTGTTGAATTCTTGTTGTAAGAGTTTAAAAAGATAGGTGATGGGTCCTGGCCTTGTATAAAGGACTTTTGTGAAGGGGGATATTGGTTTCCATGTGTGGAGGTGTATCATGTTTTCTGGCGGGATGTGATAGGACACGCCTTCGTTTTGCGTTTTGCGTTCCTATTATCCTTGTTCGTGTTTGGTTCACCTGTGTCGGATTGTTCCGACTTTTGTGTCTGTGGTGAGCCGTAAATCGAAGGATGATTGTGCGGGTGTGATATGTGTAGTCATATAGTAAGTAGTCGGGGTGATTAGTTACAAGATTAAAATTTGGCAAGGGAAGCCTAACTGTCTTAGTATAGCGTTTGTAGAGTTGAGTCTCATAAGTAAATTGCTTGTTAAGTATGATAACTTAGGTAATAAGTATTTGGTATACTTGACTATGTTTATAGTTTAGTAGGTTTTCAGTAAACCTACTAAACTATAAACATAGTCAAGTATACCATGGAAACCAATATCCCCCTTCACAAAAGTCCTTTATACAAGGCCAGGACCCATCACCTATCTTTTTAAACTCTTACAAAAAGAATTCAACAACACATCAGGGATATACCAAATGCTCACTAAAGCTAGCCAGCAAACACATCTACCACTCACGTCATGTCACATGTCTCAAACACTGACACAGACATCGAGCACAATACTCAATAACAATATAAAATATAAAACAATATAAAACTGGATGTTCCTACTAAGGACAATATATCCAGAGGGCATGAACAGGTCAGACACCTTATGTTGAATAATATTAATCTCTATAATAAATATTAATTGATAGAAGCATTTCCGGACATGGGTCTTCAATTCATATTTATTATGTTATATAACCACGAAACTATTGTCATATGAAGAGATAGTCCATCTTTAATAGTAATAATCGATTTTATGTAGAATGATTCTCATATAATAAAGTGATGTGAAACACTCCGGTCGGGTGACCAAATAGAAATGGAGAATAATCTTGTAAGTAGTAATAAGTAGTTTTTTTTACAAATAATATATGTAAATTGACAACACACACCGTCATTATTATATATTAATTAAATGCAGTGACTGTCAGTGGTGAAATCGTTTTCGTTGGTTTATTGCCGATAGATGCGTCCCGAATCGAGTAGTAAATATTTACAATTGAGCATCGTTCAGACGATATTTTCTTTTGAGTGTCACGGTCGATTTGGTTGAGATTTTCGGCGATGTTAGTAGAATGATACATTCCCCCAGTTGGCATAGCACCTGCATACTAACTTATCAGTTTCCCAAGTTCACGCACCCGAACAAGTATATACTATGTCTTTAACGTTTTAACGGTACTGAATCCGAATCGATGGTCCCCATATCATCAGATTCCAACAACTAGAGCAACATTTTTTTGAAATGCCCCTTCAGTTGTCAGAATAGATTAATTGCCCAAAAATAATGCAAACCACAGTCAACTATAGTAGAAAATTGTCAAAATGTGTTATTTATTCCCATTTTGTTCAACGAAATATGGCCAAATATAGCTAACGCCAGAGCTACCTAATTTTAGAGTTATCAATCTTCATCCGCAATTTGGTCCGAGACCGTCGGTTTTACCAAACCACCAATAACTACACATTTCGAGAAATAACAAATTTCAAAAATAGATATCTGATCACTCTGAGCTTTGATGGGTGGGTTCCTCGACTCAAATCAATTATTTTGTTTACCCCCGAAACCAAAGAAATAGTAATTTGGGAGCGTTAATTCGAATTATGCATCTTTAAGATGAGTCTTACCTGATAACTGACTCTTCATCGCGTCGGCAGCCTCTTCGGCTTGTGATCGTGAACCTCCTTGATTCCTATAATTACAAAAACTTAATGTTGGAGCGAATTGAAAAAACAATCAACAAATAATCAGGATCTCGGTATAAACTGTTTAACCCTTTCTTTACTAAATGGATTCTCCCATTCAGTTATATCAGTATACATGTGAATGGTCTATTATTCATCTGGAGGGGTGTCCAGTAATAAAAGCTGATAACAGACAGAAAAACAGACAATACAAGAGCTGAATGTGGTTCATATTCATTGGTGGAAATGCTCAGATAATATTGTCGTTTGTTGAATTATTATTTGAACATTTCCTGAGGGAACTACTCGCCAATGAGTATTTAGTATAGAAATGGTTAAAGTTAAAAGGTTGTTGGTGAATTCGATCAATGCTTTATTTTAAAGCCAGTTTAACTGTCATCTGAAGCCAGTTTCACATCATAACCTGGTTTAATTATATGTATTCCCATTCATATTCGATGGACACAATAAATAATATATAAATAATACGTACATGTGCAAAATTTATCAAAGTCTATGAAAACATCCTCACCAAAAAGAACATGGAGAAATAGATAATTTTAACATTACAATTGTTAATTTATATTAGTTTTTGATATACAGCGAAATTTCGCATGCTGAATCATTGCTATGTAAACATTACTGTTACATTGCCAGTCATTTAATCAACAAACATCACCGATGGAAATTGCAATTCAAATGTATTATTCCAAAATACGTTTTGCTGAATAAGTTTCAGTGGTCTGGCCTTTTCAATCGTATACCTTCAAGTTATATGATCAAACTGAGACCAAGTTACTGTTAGTGGATAAAATGACTTGCGCTTAACAGTACAAATATATACTATTGTTTCAACGTGTGAAATTTCTTTATCCAAGAATTGATAATGAACATAACAAAGTCATTCTATTTTTCAAAGTTTTTTCTTGGTGATTATGGTTTTAGACATTTATTATTTTTCGCATATACACACTGCGAAGACCATGTGTTACTTTAAAGCTCCTCGCATCACCTTTTCAAAGGCGCTGTCACTGGAAACGTTTCTGTGGAATGTATTGCTATGGTTTACTAACTTTTTGATCGGCTTATCCTCTGGGATTGGAAGGAATTAGTCACACCTACAATTAGGATTGAGGTGTGAGTACCCATTAACTTTTATAAACAAATATAATACGGGATATTATGTCCATACTTGAGATAGGTTTTCAGTTTCTCTGCTCTTTGGAGATACGACTGACATTTCTCTCGAATGTCATATTTTACTTTCTCTGTCAGTGTTTCGTCTGCAAAGGAATATTGGAATGTATATACATATATTGTTTTTAGAAAACGTGGGTATAGTGAAGTGTCCCTTATTACAAAAAACACTCTGGTAAAAGCCAGGTAAACCATGGTTTACATAGCTCTACTCTAGTAATATATGGTAAAGTCAGGTAAAAAATGATTACTTTGGTGAAAGCCATGTCAAGTCCATGTAAAAAGGACATACCCTTGTAAAGTTCAAGTAAAGGCATGGAGTACCCCACTGATGGAACAGGACATACATTGGTAAAACCCATGTAATCCCATGTAAATCAGAACATACTCCAGTACATTCTTGATGAGCGATAATTCAATTTCACAATAGCACATTACGCAGCTTATGTGTTTTCTGTCTCTTATGTGATAATAAAATCTTTTTTCATCTGTTCATCAGCGCAAACAATTGTACCCGGTATCATACTCAAAAGTTAACAGAATGGGACAAGAATATCACTATTAATACGTCAGCTATATAAGTACATAACAGTTGAAAACCTTATGTAATCACATGTGCCATTCATCAATGACCTCAAATCTGTTGTCCCAAATTTTAAGGAATCTAAAACCGTACCCCGTATTACCGTCGTAAATTGCCTTGAGGTAAATTGCCCTGGTAGAATTACTCTAGTAGAACCAACACATACATATAACTTACATTCCGGTAAAATACATTGGTGAAATACATGGAGTAAAAATACATGTATGGGTCTACATGGTGACGATTCACTGGATAAATTTTACACCCTTGTAAAATTACATCATTTTACCTGTTCCAATCGCCACGTTAAATAAACTCCACATAAATATGCAATCAAAACAGGATGAAGAAATATTACAATTCAGATATCAGTTCTCGAGAAAAACAAAATCTTAGTCTTAGAATATATATATATATATATTTATATATATATTCTTTAGTAAACACTTTGTACTCACTCACATTTGATAACATGAAGGAAGTATTCCGTGGCTTTCTGATACAATCGGTAAGCTTCTTCATATTTCTTGTTTTTGTCGTGGTCTGTAGCCTGGGTCGCAAAGTCAATTGCTTTCTGTCAAATATAACCACCACACGTCTTATTGACAAAAAATGAAATAGGGAGGACTTGCGTGCAAAAAAAGATTCTGGTTTCATAAAAAGCGCTCGAAGCCGCTTGTTGTGAACATTTATGATGCGAAAAAAACTATTAAAGAGGGATCACTCTATGCAGCTACTTTATTGTGCTATTTTTAGCAATGACTGTCTGACGTTTTGTAAACAAATTAGAAAATGGTTCTTTGCAAATAAGAGAATCGATTCTAAAATAGCTGTTGCATTGAGATCCATAAACATTACTTCTCTGTGAAGATTGAAATTCATGAATGAATTTCTTCTACTTACTAGACCTTAGGAATAAAAACTGAAAACGTGAATTTAAAATATTTGCCGCTGTCCATTTTAAAATATGTCCAATTTTAAATATTTGCCGCTGTCCATAGCCGTACACATATATTATAATTACACAGTAATTAGTACTTACCTTCATGTATTCGCTATTTCCTGATTTTACAGCCATTATCACTCCTCTCTGAGTAGGAACCGATCTATTGGATTGAAGAGTGGACTCTAAAAAATGGCATGGTTGTGTAATATCACTATAAATCAGGGGCTATTTGCGGAGTTTACGTACGAACTCGTGCCCATGAGTCACGCCATATATGGATCCTTGTGTATTGTGATGTAGCCGAATGACTTAAAGTGACATTAAACTATCAGATGGAATTTTTTATAACACATAATATAAATTCCAATAGCAAATATCTAAATTCGACCGAGGACGGTTTTTGACACATGCGCACCATATATTAATAATACCCAAGCATTGTATTAACGCTGCTGTTCGTGGAAGCTGTATAATCAGATATTGAAATCACCTAATGACCATGCATGCATCTGATTCTGCTGTCTCGGCCCCTTGACCGATTTGGGTGAAATAAAGGGTGTTACAGAGTGGCCCCCAAGCCAATCTAAATACCCACCATGGCCGACCAAAATGGGCGCCGTCCAGAGTGGTTGAAATATGACACCCATGCCATTTCTCGACCTTGGCCGATTTAGGTTAATCAAAGGGTACTGTATTGTGGGCCCCAAGCCATTTCAAAATATTCACACTGGCACCATACCCTATCCAAAATGGCCACCGTCCAGATGGGTTCAAATAGGGTACACATGGCATATTTCTCGGCCTCTTGACCGATTGAGGTCAAACAACTGGTGGTGTATGATGCCCCCTCCAATAAACTCTTTACAAACACCCACCCCGATGCAAATGGCCACCGCCCAGATGTGTTCAAATAGGGTGCCGATGTTATATATCGACACATTTAGGTCAACCAAAGGGTGTTGTATGGTGGCACCCCCCCTCCCCCCAAGCCAATTTAAATATTCACTCTACGCTGATCCAAAATATCCGCCATCCAGAGGGGTTCAAATAGGACAAAATGCCATTTCTTGGTCCCTTGACAGCTTTAGGTCAAACAATGGTGTTGTATGGTTTCCCCCAGACACTCTTTCCACAAGCACCACCGCCGATCCAAGATGACCATCGCCCAGATGGGTTTAAATAGGGAACCTATGCCATTTCTCGACCTTGACCATTTAGGTCAAAGAAAGGGTGATATATGGTGGCCCCCAAGCCAATTTAAATATCCATCCCACTCACCACATTCTCACCTTATTGTTGACTGCTATCATTAACTTAATATTAGATGGACTGATTTGAGTGTAATGATGGGCACACAGGCTTTCAGAGTGTGGTGAAGGGTACACAGGCTTTCAGAGTGTGATGAAAGGTAGACAGGCTTTCAGAGTGTGATGAAGGGTACACAGGCTTTCAGTGTGTGATGAAGGGTACACAGGCTTTCATAATGTGATGAAGGGTACACAGGCTTTCAGAATGTGATGAAGGGTACACAGGCTTTCAGAATGTGATGAAGGGTACACAATATTTCGGAGTGCAATTAAGGGTACAGAGTGTAATGAAGGGTACACAGGCTTTCAGAATGTGATGAAGGGTACATAGGCTTTCAGAATGTGATGAAGGGTACACAAGCTTTCAGAAAGTGATGAAGGGTACACAAGCTTTCAGAATGTGATGAAGGGTACACAGGCTTTCAGAATGTGATGAAGGGTACACAATATTTCTGAGTGCAATTAAGGGTACAGAGTGTGATGACAGGTACACAGGCTTTCAGAATGTGATGAAGGGTACACAGGCTTTCAGAATGTGATGAAGGGTACACAGGCTTTCAGAATGTGATGAAGGGTACACAATATTTCTGAGTGCAATTAAGGGTACAGAGTGTAATGAAGGGTACACAGGCTTTCAGAGTGTGATGAAGGGTACACAGGCTTTCAGAATGTGATGAAGGGTACACAGGCTTTCAGAATGTGATGAAGGGTACACAATATTTCTGAGTGCAATTAAGGGTACAGAGTGTGATGACGGGTACACAGGCTTTCAGAATGTGATGAAGGGTACACAGGCTTTCAGAATGTGATGAAGGGTACACAGGCTTTCAGAGTGTGATGAAGGGTACACAGGCTTTCAGAATGTGATGAAGGGTACACAGGCTTTCAGAATGTGATGAAGGGTACACAATATTTCTGAGTGCAATTAAGGGTACAGAGTGTAATGAAGGGTACACAAGCTTTCAGAGTGTGATGAAGGGTACACAGGCTTTCAGAATGTGATGAAGGGTACACAGGCTTTCAGAATGTGATGAAGGGTACACAAGCTTTCAGAATGTGATGAAGGGTACACAATATTTCTGAGTGCAATTAAGGGTACAGAGTGTAATGAAGGGTACACAGGCTTTCAGAATGTGATGAAGGGTACACAATATTTCTGAGTGCAATTAAGGGTACAGAGTGTGATGACGGGTATGGGATACCATTTTTTTTTATGTGTAAGCAATATTTGCTAAGTGGGTGTCTGACCAGGTAACACGTTGTCCAGACGTAGTGAACACCAAACCTGGCACACCAGAATGACAAAAACAAGTCAAAATGAGATGCCGGCAGGTAGACCAGAGGCCTTTTGGAAAAGTCAAATGAGGATAAGAGCAAAAAAACGGCTTAAAACATATTTGTCAAAAGAATCGTTCACGCAATACTGCTGGACACATAATACACGGGCTATATATGTTGCAATGTCTCCTCTACACAGGCTTTCAGAATGTGATGAAGGGTACACAATATTTCTGAGTGCAATTAAGGGTACAGAGTGTAATGAAGGGTACACAGGCTTTCAGAGTGTGATGAAGGGTACACAGGCTTTCAGAATGTGATGAAGGGTACACAGGCTTTCAGAATGTGATGAAGGGTACACAATATTTCTGAGTGCAATTAAGGGTACAGAGTGTGATGACGGGTACACAGGCTTTCAGAATGTGATGAAGGGTACACAATATTTCTGAGTGCAATTAAGGGTACAGAGTGTGATGACGGGTATGGGATACCATTTTTTAAAGTTATTAATTCTATATTGTGAGCATGAGTAATAGTAAATATTTGTTCCATCATTCCCTATATTATTATTGACTTCTATCGTTCAAGGAACATGTGTTTGAAATTTCAGTTTTTTTATATTTAATAAAAAGTCCATTTACAGTTGGGTTGGTAGATCTCCTTTTACATGAGTATATAAAATAAGTCCAAACTTGTCAAAGAGCTGGTGTCAATTAGAGTGCAAAATCTAATAATCTGTACCCTTTCCAACTTTTGACAAAGGCTTGCCCTAGACTAGCCCTTGGCTCATAGGTGAAACACTACGACACTACCCTGCCATCTTTAAGTAGATGACATCATTTGCAGCATTGATCCAAATATGACAATTGAGAGTCAGCCATCAAAACACAATATATTGCATTGTGTGTTCTGCAAAAATTGTTTACATATTTAAAATATCTCTTCACATATACAAAGTAGGATACAAAAAGTTTTGATAATTTCTTCCCGTCAGAGATAGGTGGAATCATGTTAAACTTGGGTCTTTGGACACAACATACAGATCACTTCAGCTTCCATTGTTCTATTTCAGTACCGGTCAGAATTCCGACCAGTGGTCCAAGAGTGCAATGAAGGGTACACACTCTTGGCCCAAACCGATCTATATGATACCCAAAGCAGTGTGGTGGCAAGATTTCTAGTCTGAGGACCAGTCAAAGGCTTACCCTTCCCCTTTTTTTTGGTGAGAGTGACCCCTTCAGCATCATCATACGACATGGAACACGGAGGACATTTATGGTCATCCTCTTAATTTTAAATGTTCAGTGTCCAATGGGCCCGGTGATTAAAATAGAACAAAGAATGGAATTCACACATTTGAAATGCGGTTTATTCACATATAGCTTATTTTATACATAATATAATTACAACTCATATAAACACATAACAAGTGTGACACACTGATTAAAGTGGGTCGTTCAATTGGGGTAGGTTGCAGTAGTTCTGCACATAACCTATCAAGAAGAATGATAACCAGAGAATTAGCTTCAATCAAGCCTGCAAATAGTGTGTCTGACATACCACATAATGGACTAGCATCACCAAATTCACCCTCTGGGGACCTCATTCTGCTATACCTCATCTTCTGGGAGGTATATATAGTCTCAAATTAACACGTTTTTAGTAACTTTTTCCCTTTTGGGCAGTTTCTATAACCCCTAATTTGATTAAGATAAAAGGCATAATTGAGGTGACTTTAACTGGGGAACTTCAATCTGATCCTAGGTCTCCCATAGTAGTTGATGCCTAAGCAGAATGAGGTTCCCCCAAGGGTGAACTTGGTGATGCTAGCCTGCCGTGTGGGATAGCATCAATAAATTCACCCTCTGGGAACCTCATTCTGAAAATGACAGACACACTATTTGCAGGCTTGACTGAATAATAAACAGATGAGAATGAGTGATGAATTATGGGAAATGTTAATATATGTTTGAGCACTATTCTTAAAAAAGCACTTCCGAACTTCCTATATCTGGTACTGTTAAGAGAGGATATGGTATTAAATTAAGACGACTCACGAGTCAGCCATGAATGCAGAATGTACATTAGAATAGGGTGTCTCCATGGTGATAATGTAAACATTGTCAATTGTCATTGATGAATGAATCTTGCACAATCAATGCAAGCTAGATTTAGAATAAAGGTCAGATAATTACAGCACTCAAATAATAATAAATAACGATTTGTCTTGAATTATCGACCTATACAATTAACAAGCAGAGTTGTGAGCAATATGAGAGAAAACTGATGCAATGCCAGGGTCTATGCTGGCCCAATATTTACTTTGTTAAATCCAGTAGCAGCATGGACCCTGGCCAGAACGGAATCTTTAAGAATTATTGTATAGTTTTATAGACACAAAACAGCACAAAATATTAATAAACCACAAAGTCCTGTCAGTTGGGAAGAGAACTTTATTATCACCAAGATTATCATCTTGTCCAGTGCATACAATTTGAAGTGAACAATCCCTTCATTTGCAAATGGATTACGCAAAATAGCAGTCATGTGAACAATGAATGGGTTAACAAGACTGGGATGGCCAAAAATTCTCACCTGTGCTCTTGTGATGCATGTATGTCATCCATTATTAAAATATCTATACATTGGGATTCTCCCGTTCAGTTATGAAAGTATGCAATAGAATGGTCTATTCTTTATGGCAGGGGTGGAGGGGGTGGGTTGTGAAAACAATTCAGGATACAAGGTCAGAGGTTCTGAGCCCCGATCTCAGATTTTTCCAAAGCCATGTAAATTATGTTCCAAATCAATGTTTAAAGACAAATTATGACTAAAATGATTTTAAAAGGTTCAAAACTTAAAAACTAGACCAAAATAGAGCATTACCGTACTGACCCGGTTCAAAGCCCATGCCCGTGTTTAAGCCCACCCATATATTTTGGCCAAATTCCATGCACAGGGGTATATTCGTGTTTAAGACCATCCCAAATTTTGTTCAATTTCAGCGGTGGTAAGTAAGTATTTGCTAATGATACTTCCCAAATAAATAATTCCAATATAACGGGAAGTATATTCACAAACGATCGGTGACGGCGAGAATGCCACGAAAAATGGAAAGTTATACTTCGTAGGTAAGTGATAATAATAAATAAAATAAAATATAGTGAATCTTAAAATCTCATTTGTTAATTTAATTATACTTCCTGGGGGAAACTAATCGTCAACAGACATCAAATACAAAAGAATGCACTCGCTAACGGCGTATATCTGAGAACGCGGTAATCATCAGTCACTTCAAAGAGCACGTGCGTGCATCGCGCACATGTCAACAACAGTACTGTAAAAACATATTCTTTGTATGTCGGTATGTTCCTACATGTGGCCAAACACAAAAAGAACTCATTCCCTGGTTATGTAAACACACGGTGGGTATAATAATGGGGCAGAAGGGGGACTTGTCATCCACAACACCCCAACAGCACAAGATGCCTTAAAAAAAAGAGAAACCGATGTCGTATTGGTACCCGGTGGCGGGGGTTAGTGTATAATAATCATTATTAAAATTTTTAAACTGCTATTTTTCACGTTTTACGGTATAGACTATAGTATAAACATTAATCTGTGTCAACGGTTTGGGAACGATAACTGGATAATCTGGAAGCCATGTATATTTCCCCGAAACTCTGTGTTGGATCGACTTTATTTTATGGATCTATTTCTTCAGTTTTAACTTTTACTGTCCCGATTTCTTGGGATTTTTGGTTTGCAAAGGGTCATATCCGAGTTTAAGCCCACTTGGATTTTTGAGCTCAAATAAAACAAAGGCCCCTGGGCCTAAACGCGGGTCAGTACGGTAACCAAGAAAGGGGGGGGGGGCTCGGAGTTTCAATATTTACTCAATATTTTTTCTTTAAATTGCACTGAAAAAAAAAGAAGCAATACCATCAGATCTCACAGGTTTTCATTGTTGATTTAGACCTTCAATTATCCCTGTGATGCCAACATCAGCTCATTTAATTCTTCTAGTGGTTTAAATGGTATGAATGTTGAAAGATATAAAGATTTCTTATAATTGTATGATGTTCATCCTCTGGCTGAATAGTCACCGTGGATTTCTGAGACCTACCAATATAATGAAAAGCTAAGTAATTGGAACATAACATGCCAATTATTACAAAATAAGTATTCACCGGGGCCGTGGGTCACATAACATTTAAAAAAAAATGAAAATTTCAACTTGAATCATGGAATTATTTTAGCAACCCCCTCCCTGATATACCAAATATTGCCATGGAAAACAATGTAGTAACATGAAGAAAAAAAATATGTGGTAACTATTTACGGAGATTGGACAAGATCTTTGTTTTTCAAATTCCCATGCAAACAAAACTGTGTTATGATTATTTAATGTGGCCGAATCATTGCACATATTTCTCAGAATTTTATATGCAGCAATGGGGTTAAATTTAAATTGTGTGTTCATAGGCCAGCAGTCTTCAGATTAAAATGAGCTGTTTTTGTGTCATGCGTGTGGCAAATATATCTGATTCTCAGTGATACCTTGTTTAATGTTATGAATCGTTTATATTCCATAAAATTTAAGCTACAATACTGCACTTACAATGTTGTTATTCTACCAACTTTAGTTTACACTGTGAAAACTGATATACCCAACAATTAATAAATGACAATCAGCAGCAATCAGTATAAATAATCACCCAATGACAGCTGAAAATAAATGACAGTTCTGTAAATTGTACCAAGTGAATGTCACCTACTGGTAACTTTGGGAGGACAATTTCCGAGTTTGATAGGAAAACTATTCCCGGAAGTGTCCACATTTCCTAATAACTGCACCTGGAAAGTCACTGTACCCAGCTAATCTTGAGTAAATTACCAGAACGTCTCAGCTCAGAGTATTTTCAGGCAAAAACTTGGTACTGATAGGATTAACGCCTTTTGAGGCACCCACAATGACTTTGAGGGCTAAAATTACTAGGAGTAGACAAACCCACACATAGAAAACATTTTAAAATAGGCAAACTTTGTTCTTATTTTCATATTACACACAATTCTGAGAATTATATAATTATTGTTTGTCTGGGTTCTGTTACAGATTTCGCTTTTGGTTACAAAAAATAATTTTTAAATCACCGTTGCTCAGTTGGTATCAAAGGTGCATAGTGCATTAGACCAACACAAGCCATCCAGAGCTTCCTAAGCATGCTCGATTTAAGTTAAGCTGGATTTGTAATCCACGTAAAGGAAAGGTACTCAGATACTGTAAAGTAGTGTTCAGACAAGTCCGTTGATTGCGTTCCATTCAAATTTGGATTACAGACAATAACACTAAGGCGTTCAGATGGCTGCGATGTGTCAATTACATTGTATCTGTTAATGTGATGTGAAACACTCCGGTAGGGTGCTCAAATATAATGTAAATGGAGAATAATCTTGTTCAAAGTAGTAATTTTTACAAATATTATATCCAAATTGACAACACACACCGTCATTCTTATATATTAATTAAATGCAGAAATTTCGATGGCGAAATCGTTTTCGTTTGTTTATCGCCGATAGATTCGTCCCGATTCGAGGAGTAAATATTTACATCTGATCGTTGTTCAGACGATATTTTCTATGGAGTGGTACGGTCGATTTGCTTCAGATTTTCAGCAATGTTAGCAGAATGCTACATTCCTCCAGTTGGCATAGCGCCTGGATACTAACTGATCAGTTTCATGCAACGTAAGGTATGCCTGGCAAGCATCATGCCTTTTCTTGTTTTTAATCGATAAAAGATGCCGAATGTTTTTGAAACGAAGGAAAATCAACTTGTATTTATGTCAATAATATGTTAGTTGTTGAGATTTGATAGGTTCGACATTATCGTAGAATTAATTTATTACAGATAGATTGATTTGCAATCTTGCATTTATTCCAATATCAAACTTAATTATTAGCTACAATTAATAAATGCATTATAACACAACATACGTGCAACAAAAATAATCATCATAAGAACAAAGTCTCTCTATTTTCTCATTTCACTTGTTAACAATTATAAATTTGAAGTTGGAACATCCCACTCCCCTTGTTACGCCCCTGATACTGATCTGGCTGGTTTTGGGTTCTGGTTAATAAGCCCAGGAAGCATTCCGAAAGGAAGCCAGCACGACTGCTTCGAAGTACAAAATTTTATAAAAGGCTGCTAGACCAAACATCGCCCATATATAAAGGAGGCTTTATTTGACCAGTGATTTTTTTTAAATGAAAAATGTGAATCTGGGAACAAGTCGAAAAAGGGGCACAACTCCATCAAATGTTCAGACTGAACCCAAATTCGATCTTGACCTGTATTTTCAAGTGATTAATCAACATCCTAATTTAAAAGCTATCGGATAATCATAACTTGAGTTATCACCCGAACAACAAAATAATCAGCAAATTATAAGTCGAAAAGGGGCATAACTCAGTCAGAAAAGGTCAGGCCTGGACCCAAATTTGAACTTGATCAGGACTTTCTCATATGAAGGCCACATTCCAAGTTTCATCAAATTCTGTTGAATATTATTCAAGTTATAATCTGGACAACAAATGTTTCGGAGGGACACGTAGACTGACAGATAGATACGCAGAAGGACGGACGGACACGGTTCATTTCTATAGTCTCCCGAAATTTGTTTTCGGGCAACAAATATAGAGGCTAGCCTGGGGCTTACTATGCATATAAATTCACAAGCCCTAAATCACTCAACCAGGTAGATCTAACTCACTCAGCCAGGTAGAAAAGTCTCGTCCTGGCCAGCAGGAGTAATCACAGTAATTTTTATCAACACAAATAAAGTACAACAGACGTTGTGATCTTTTTTGTGCAAAAAACATGTAAAAATCAATGGCATCATTAAATTTATGCTACCGGTATCTTCTCAAACACAGGTGTCATCCTTCTTGACCAAAATCTTCTGTGAACTGTCGACACTTATCTAAATCTTTTTCATTCACTGTTGGTTTTTGTGTAGAAAGAGAATTTAACATATCAGACTGAAAAAAATAAAATAAAATATATTAAAATGTTTTTCATAAATTTAAGAAATAGAGGATCTCTAATGAGTTGATTTTCGATACAATATTTAGTAATAAAATTTAGTGGACGACGTTTATAAATTTTGTACAGAGCTGTGGGGATCTCTAATGAGTCGATTTTCGATAACAATATTTAGTAATCAAATTTAGTGGACGACGTTAATAAATTTTGTACAGAGCACCGGGGATCTCTAATGAGTCGATTTTCGATACAATATTTAGTAATCAAATTTAGCGGACGATGTTAATAAATTTTGTATGGAGCTCCGGGGATCTCTAATGAGTCGATTTTCGATACAATATTTAGTAATCAAATTTAGTGGACGAGGTTATTATATTTTGTACAGAGCTCCGGGGATCTCTAATGAGTCGATTTTCGATACAATATTTAGAAATCAAATTTAGTGGACGACGTTAATAAATTTTGTACAGAGCTCCGGGGATCTCTAATGAGTTGATTTTCGATACAATATTTAGTAATCAAATTTAGTGGACGAGGTTAATAAATTTTGTACAGAGCTGCAAGGATCTCTAATGAGTCAAAATTCGATACAATATTTAGTGATCAAATTTAGTGGACGAGGTTAATAAATTTTGTACAGAGCTGCGGGGATCTCTAATGAGTCGCAATTCGATACAATATTTAGTAATCAAATTAAGTGGACGACATTAATAAATTTTGTAGAGCTGCGGGGATCTCTAATGAGTCGATTTTCGATACAATATATAGTAATCAAATTTAGCGGACGAGGTTTATAAATTTTGTACAGAGCTGCAGTGATCTCTAAAGAGTCGATTTACGATACAATATTTAGTAATCAAATTTAGTGGACGAGGTTAATAAATTTTGTACAGATCTGCGGAGATCTCTAAAGAGTCGATTTTCGATACAATATTTAGTAATCAAATTTAGAGGACGAGATTAATAAATTTTGTACAGAGCTGCGACAATCACATTTTAGCAAGGAAAAACGATCTTGTAATGGCTGGGGTTAAAAAACATTAATATTGATTTCCTTATCACAACCAAAGAGGAAGTAAAGACACATTCAAGAAAAATATACAGTGAAACCTGTTATGAGGGACCACCCATTTTGCCAAGGAAAAATGGTCGTTAATGACAGTTGGTCGGCGACGACAGGTGTGGACCAGAGTCTCGATTTTGAGCAGATTCCTTTGGGAAGACTGCCACAGCCTCCAGTGTTCAACATGATTTTGAATGAAAAAAAAAACATTATTCTTTTTTACTTCTCAAATAAAAATAACAACAAATTCAATAGACATTTATTCAAGAAGCAACAGGTAAGGCTGAGGTAAATCAACAGGTAAAATAGTTTTATAAATTTATGCTGACCATGCTTTCGAGTCGCCAGCAACAAGTTTCACAGGCGTAATTGTATAATAAATCATTCTTATGCTGGCGTAAACAAGATTAAATATTGTCTACGTGTGTGATTGAGATGTATAATTAAGCTTATCCCCAATATGGAATAGATATGTCTAATTTTGGTACGCAGCAAAACAACACAACTTTTGTACCCTGTTGTTACGTCGGGTACATTGGTTACATTTTATAAGCACAAATTTAGAAACTTAGAAAAAATATTTCCTGAACTAATTTCAGGACCATGGGTACACGGGGTACAAATGGTTACTTCTGGTTACTTTAATGTTACATTTGTTACTTTCTTTTTCTTAGGAATCTCAAAGTACCCCGTTACATTGGTTACAAATTAGAAAACATATTTCCTGAACTAATTTCAGGCCCATGGGTACATAGGGTACAAATGGTTACTTCTGGTTACTTTAATGTTACATTTGTTACTTTTATTTATTTTTTCTTAGAAATCTCAAAGTACCTTGTTACATTGGTTACAAATTAGAAAACATATTTCCTGAACTAGTTTCAGGCCCATGAGTACACGGGGTACAAATGGTTACTTCTGGTTACTTTAATGTTACATTTGTTACTTTAATTTTTTTTTCTTAGGAATCTCAAAGTACCCCGTTACATTGGTTACAAATTAGAAAACATATTTCCTGAACTACTTTCAGGCCCATGGGTACACGGGGTACAAATGGTTACTTCTGGTTACTTTACCTATTAGTTAATGTTACATTTGTTACTTTTATTTTTTTTTCTTAGGAATCTCAAAGTACCCTGTTACATTGGTTACAAATTAGAAAACATATTTCCTGAACTAGTTTCAGGCCCATGGGTACACGGGGTACAAATGGTTACTTCTGGTTACTTTACCTATTAGTTAATGTTACATTTGTTACTTTTATTTTTTTTTCTTAGGAATCTCAAAGTACCCTGTTACATAGGTTACAAATTAGAAAACATATTTCCTGAACTAGTTTCAGGCCCATGGGTACACAGGGTACAAATGGTTACTTCTGGTTACTTTAATGTTACATTTGTTACTTTTTTTTTTTCTTTTTTCTTAGGAATCTCAAAGTACCTTGTTACATTGGTTACAAATTAGAAAACATATTTCCTGAACTAATTTCAGGACCATGGGTACATAGGGTACAAATGGTTACTTCTGGTTACTTTAATGTTACATTTGTTACTTTCTTTTTCTTAGGAATCTCAAAGTACCCTGTTACATTGGTTACAAATTAGAAAACATATTTCCTGAACTAATTTCAGGCCCATGGGTACATAGGGTACAAATGGTTACTTCTGGTTACTTTAATGTTACATTTGTTACTTTTATTTATTTTTTCTTAGAAATCTCAAAGTACCTTGTTACATTGGTTACAAATTAGAAAACATATTTCCTGAACTAGTTTCAGGCCCATGGGTAGACGGGGTACAAATGGTTACTTCTGGTTACTTTAATGTTACATTTGTTACTTTTTTTTTTGTTCTTCTTAGGAATCTCAAAGTACCCTGTTACATTGGTTACAAATTAGAAAACATATTTCCTGAACTACTTTCAGGCCCATGGGTACACGGGGTACAAATGGTTACTTCTGGTTACTTTACCTATTAGTTAATGTTACATTTGTTACTTTTATTTTTTTTTCTTAGGAATCTCAAAGTACCCTGTTACATTGGTTACAAATTAGAAAACATATTTCCTGAACTAGTTTCAGGCCCATGGGTACACGGGGTACAAATGGTTACTTCTGGTTAATTTACCTATTAGTTAATGTTACATTTGTTACTTTTATTTTTTTTTCTTAGGAATCTCAAAGTACCCTGTTACATTGGTTACAAATTAGAAAACATATTTCCTGAACTAGTTTCAGGCCCATGGGTACACAGGGTACAAATGGTTACTTCTGGTTACTTCTGGTTACTTTAATGTTACATTTGTTACTTTTTTTTTCTTTTTTCTTTTTTCTTAGGAATCTCAAAGTACCTTGTTACATTGGTTACAAATTAGAAAACATATTTCCTGAACTAATTTCAGGCCCATGGGTACACAGGGTACAAATGGTTACTTCTGGTTACTTTACTGTTACATTTGTTACTTTTTTTCTTCTTCTTAGGAATCTCAAAGTACCCTGTTGCATTGGTTACAAATTAGAAAACATATTTCCTGAACTAATTTCAGGCCCATGGGTACACGGGGTACAAATGGTTACTTCTGGTTACTTTACCTATTAGTTAATGTTACATTTGTTACTTTTATTTTTTTTTCTTAGGAATCTCAAAGTACCCTGTTACATTGGTTACAAATTAGAAAACATATTTCCTGAACTAATTTCAGGCCCATGGGTACATAGGGTACAAATGGTTACTTCTGGTTACTTTAATGTTACATTTGTTACTTTAATTTTTTTTTCTTAGGAATCTCAAAGTACCCTGTTACATTGGTTACAAATTAGAAAACATATTTCCTGAAATACTTTCAGGCCCATGGGTACACAGCGATAGGTTTCTTTATAACAAGGTTCACAACAGGGGCTTCCATGTCAAAAGCACAGCGAATCAACTCATGAATATTGATGAGATGTGTCTGCTATAACCGGAAGTCGACTTTACAATGGTTTCTTTCGAAAACTATCGAAATATTGACTTTTGGACAATAAAGTGGGTATAAGGGTATATTTTTCTGTTTTTGCCCACTTATACCGCTCGTTGGTCGCGTTTGACAGGTGGCCGCTCACGAAAGTTCATTTATATAATAAAAACAGTCCGTACATCGCCAATAAGGCCGGTAAAGACAGGTGGTCGTTCTCAACAGTGGCCGCAGATTACAGTTTTCACTGTAGTTCCATTTCAAATATGTCTTTTCATGTTGACAAAATTGTTCAACCACCCTTATCACCCACGTTTATCTCACAGTCAACACTAAATAACCCAACACATAATTATATTGTAATTAACATAATAATAAAGTTCCGGCATTGACATCGATATCTTTGCACTAAGCTCTTACATCACGGTGCATGCCTATAATACATAATATATAAAAATATGAGGCCGGGTTTAGAAGCTAATTATGTGATAAAATATGATAAATTTCTTGTTCATTCTAGCAACCAATTTTCAAAATTCAAGACAAAATCTGCCAATTCCAAAATGAAATACTAGCATCTACACATTACACCTAGAAAACCAAGTTGATGAACTTGACAAAATAGCAAACTGGATACAATAGGTAGTTACTTAGAAATATATCCTCAGCCAATTACGTTCATGCTGAAAAACAGGGTCGACTCACCATTCCAACAATAGGTTCTAACAATTTTTCACCATCAACTTGTGTCCAGTTCATCTCCACAGCTCCTCGATCACCGGGAGAGCAGGGTGTGAGAAGGTCATTGGCGATTATATTACTGTCGTTCCTAGATGGCCCTGATGCCTTAAAAAAAATTCAAATTAATGTATTATTGACCTTGATTACATCAAACTTTCACTCTTGTAGACTCTGTGATAAAGTAAAGGGCGATTCATTGCCGTATATGAAATCATATGAAATTAATATTAATCTTGCTGACCCTCACATGACACTGTAGACGACAACTAAGAGTTCTGTAACGTTTTTATCATTTCTTGCATCGGAGAATTTATAGTGCAGGTACGAAGTTCATCAGTTTTGCTAAGCTAAATGTGCCAAAACATTATGAAACGTCACAGTCAGTGTGATAGACATCAACAAATTCAGTCAATAACTTGTCGCCAGACGTGTGGTAACAAAGAGAGATTGACAGTTAAAGGCACGGAATGACCTTCGCGATGGCATTGTTGTTAAAATAGTCACATCCATTAAAACTGCAATAAACAGAAAGAATAGTAAAATATAGATGTAGCTTTTGATCTCATACCAATCATAAATATCGCATAAATGACAGGTTATTGTCAAGATCGTATGCATGGTTAGTAAACAAAAGCCATGTTATGATTTTGTAGAGTACGTAATGAATGTGCGATATGCTGATATACTGATATAGCGTTCTCAAATAATCGCACTCAAGATTTCGGTGTTGAATGGGTCACCGTGAATTACTCTCCCAAAACAAATTGCCACAGTGTTAAGTGTTTTTGCTCATCGGACACTCTTTACGTGCTGTATATAAACAAATTCTCAGCTCAAACAAAGTTTGTTTTGTGGATAATATCACATTGATGCTATCATTATACTATAATATTAGTATATTCTTGAGGAAATTCATAATTTGGTAACTTTTATTTCTAAATTAAAACCCTACAACTAAAGCCATCCATGCCTTTAATTAGGGACACACTATAAAGTGTATACCGAGGCCGAGGCCGGCTCCAAATAAAAGGTGTAAACGGGATGCTATGTAGTGTTTGGTCCGTTGTTTCTCAATGGATATTAATGAAATTTGGTGTATATATGTCCGGACTGGGACATGGATATAATAACGTGTGAATTGTTTTTTAAATTCACAAATTTGTTTGATTTTATTCAACTTTTTCGTTCTGAAACACACTATAAAGTGTAAACGGCCGGCTCCAATTAAAAGGTGTAAGCGGACTTGATGTCGCATTATCTTCTTTGTTTATAAATGGATATGACTGAAATTTAGTACATATGTCCGGGTTATGGCATGGAATACATTGGCGTTTGAATCGTTTTTAAAATCACAAATTTGTTGATTTTATTAAATTTTTCGTTCTTTCATTCTGTAAAGTGTAAGCGGTCCGCTCCAATTAAAAGGTGTAAGCGGCTTATGTGCTTAGCGTTATAGGTAATCGGATTAACTAATTGGCGACTCTAGACTATTGTGTTTTGGGGCATTTGAGGTTTTGGCGAAATAATAATTTAAATACATTTATTTTAAATGATAACTTTATTTAATCATAATGCATATATAATAAACACATAAAATATAATAACAAACATGAGACATATATGAATATGTTAACAAAAGATATCAAACTCAATGAAGTTGCACATTGATATTCAAATAGTGGTCTCGGTATCAAGCCCCAAGTTCCGACCACGTCACCATCGCCTCCGTATATAAGATACGTGCCAATAACGTTGACAAAGCAATGGCGACAATATGGAGACGTACCGAGACAACGATCTGAATATTAATGTCACAATTATGACATAATAGCCTACATAAAATGATAAAGAATATCAAACACCTCCAACCTACAATACAATACAATACAATAATTAATTTGTATAGCGCTCAATATTATGAGTACATATTCAACGGCGCTTTACATTACATCGAGCTCATTGCCTAATCAGCATAATACATGTACATGCACATATATCTAGGAATTAAATGCTACATCAAAGAGATATGTTTTGAGGCCGGTCTTAAACATATTTAAATCAGTGAATATTTTCAAGTGAGGTGGAATGCTATTCCATAGATGTGGACCTGCAAATGAAAATGCCCTATCGCCAAACGTTTTCTGTTTGTTGAAAGGAGTGTACAAAAGCATACTGCTATCAGATCGTAATCCATATGTACACACATTTCTGTCTTTGATCATATCCTGTATATACAATGGTGACATGTTATTACGAGATTTGAATACAAGCAAAATAATTTTGAACATGATTCGATACTCCACTGGCAGCCAGTGTAATTGCTTGAGAACTGGAGTTATATGTTCATGCCGAGGAGTGTATGATACAACTCGCGCCGCAGCATTTAGCACTTTTTGCAGGCGATCACACTGGTAATCCGGTAGTCCATACAGTAAAGAATTACAGTAATCTAAGTGTGACGTGACAAAAGCATGGACCAATGTCTTAGTTGAGTCTACATCGAGGTATTGTCTAATTTGTCGGATTTTGTATAAACCTCTGAACGCCTTCTTACACATATTAGAGATATGGTTATCCATTGTCATGTTTGTGTCAAAATACGATCCCAGGTTGCGAACAGTGTCCTTTGTTGGTATGTCGGCGTCTCCCGATGTAATATACATCTCTATCAGCCTGAGAACAAAGATCAGAATATCGGAATCGTCCGATATAAGAGGACAATTGAACATATTCTGAGAGGTGCCATCCAGCACCGAACATGAAACTGTAGGCCTATGCTGTATGTTTGTTTTATTCTGTGAATTTAATGTCTTTATATTATTTTATGCGTTGTGAACTTGTGATTAAATTTATTTTATCATGTATTTCACTTTCTAAATTATTATTTCCCCAAAAATCTCAAATGATACAAAACACCCAAGACTAATAGTCTAGAGTCGTCAGTTAGTTAATCCGATTACCTATACCGCTAAACTGAATTCCACGGAAAAGCAGCCATGGAGATCGAGCATGGGTATTTGCATCATAAGCATGTCATCGGAGAATGTTGTTGCTTCTTCTGTATTTCATTATTACTATCCAATGAATATATTTTGGAATGGTCATTGCCCACACTATACAATCTCTTAAACACCAGATATTGTGTGACTGGGGATCAATGATGCGCGCATGCGCAGTCAACGCATATTTTCATATTTTGCCAAATAAGGTCAAATGAACCCAAATATCATTTTCAAGCAGCTCAAGGGTCATTCTAGGTTAATAGTGAGGCATGTGTGGAAATGTTATTTTTGTCACATTTCCCATATCACAATCTGCCTCAATTACCATAGTATCCCACTTTTGCACATATATTTTGGTAAAATGACGGTTTAACCCAGGCTACCATCAACCCGATTCTAAGGTAAAAACCGTAGCATAGCAACCGTTGCCATGGAAAGTATTTTCGTGATTGCCCCCATATCTGAAAATAATACGTGGGACCTAATATACACATGTGCCAAGTTTTATGCTTTTATGACAATGTCTGCACTTGTTACACAAAAAACTATAGGCCTACCTAAAAAATCGCACGGCAATTCCGTCACGAACACCATCTGGTAAATATCTACACTTCATTGTACATTTATACAATATAAATATGTTGTTTGTCAAGGGAAATCTTTACCCGTTTTGCAAAGAGCCAATTCAAGTATGTTATGTGTAACAATTCACAGAGTTATCTTGATAATGAAGGGTACCCTCGACACAAGGGAACTTTTCGTGTGATTCCGTCACGGCCGAACTTTTGTTTATACCGATGCATTCTTTAAAATGAGTATCAACTTCCGTTATGTAGGGGAGACCCGGGCAAAGCGGATCACGTAAGGGTTTCTTGTACAAAATGCAACCGGCAATCAGAATTATTAGCACTGTCAGTTTCTAACCATGATGGCATAACATTTGACGGATGATGCATTAAGATACATCTATTGGTTTGGTTGCTATGGTGATTTTTAATTTGGATCCGCTTTGCCCGGCCATTGGGCAAATCGGATCACCACATCAGGCAAAGCGTATCAGCAAACGAATCCTTCTGAAAATGCAATAATTTTCAACTATTCATATGCTTTTTAGTTTTATTTATTACAATAATACATATTTATCCCAAATAATTAATACCGCGTGTTTTCAAACGCTCAAGTTTTCCAATTATGGTCATGCTCCGACAAGGCACGAGTTTTGTCGATACATCGGACTAAAATTGTCCAAATTCACTTAATCTACGCATGTGTACCGGAAGTTAGTCATGTCATGAATGATCCGCTTTGCCCGATCCGCTTTGCCCAGATCACATCTTTTTACAGTCCGGCGTATTACGCTCGTGTCCTATCAAATATAGCAAATTGACATATTGTCTTATTCCACATATATATTGCCTAAGACACAGAAAACATTTATTCGGGTAGATGGGTATGTGACCATCGACCTGCGCAATAGATATGCGCAAACGCACAATAATTACAAATTTGGTAAAATCATAAAATGTCGACGAAAATGTTCTAATAGGCTACAAAATTTTAGTATACCTAGTTCTCTGTGGAAATGTATAAAAACTAACCAAATAGTGATGAGCCGATAATCGGGAACGACAATCGGAATCGGCCGATTGTGGCCAATCGGTACTCGGGTTTGAACATCGGGATTTCCGATTGTCTAAATAATAAATGAGTGCTTGTTTTTCTTTAATAAACTGTTTTAAATATGACGATGTTTTGTTGAATAAATGACCAGTAAACATGGGGAAAGTGATACCAAACACAAACTTGATATGCATACATGCCCTCTGCAATACCCCGGCCGTACCTGGGTCTATGTGTGAACAATATATTAGTGGGGGTCGCCGGGAAGCACGTGACACTTTTGAGTTAGAGTGAGGCAGCGAGCATGACGCTGTGATTGCGCATAATAATTCATTAATTATTGGCATACCGGAACAGTCGTTTCAGTCGATTGATTTCTTTAGCATTGTGATGTACACAACGTACATGTCATGGGACTCATGTACGCCCATAGGTAACTTTATTGTTCGTCAACATGTAGACATTTTGATTTATGTATGTCAAACTATAAAAAATCAAAATGTATGCATACGCAGTACAACAAAGCTATATATATAGTACATACAGCGTAACAGGTATAAACACTACTATAGAAACCGAAAGTGTCTGTCACGTGACTTTAAATAGTTGAAGACAATGTCATTCCATCCAGTCAGCCTCGTGTGACGTCACGTATATGTCACCACAAATGATTATTATGATGACCACGCCGAAATCGAATCGTGTCTGTGAAATTGACATGAACATGGTGTAACTTGCAACTAGTTCAGTCGGCTAATTTCCTTTGACTTGATGTCTTTGAATTGGGATCAAAGAAAAATGCCGTTTGATGAATTGTTATCAAAAACGGACCATGGACATGTCGTCATGCACGTGGCTACATCAAATTTTCAAAAAATTTGTTGTGGAATAGCCTAGAATACATGGGTATGTTGCCTGTATTCGATCACTAGTCTGCCCATACCCACCTATCTACTTACCCAAACATATACATATGTATACAGTGTACTGGCATATTACTACGTTTGTTGCTAGCTTCTAATTCTTAGTATTATATAACACATACAACATATTCTGCTATACATTATTGAAATAATCGGAATCGGCACCTGAATCGGCCGATTGTGATCTCAAATAATCGGCAATCGGCGCACGGCTCTATTTAACAATCGGCTCATCACTATAACCAAACATAAAACTATCTTATTCTAAAATACGGATAGAATCGGAATAATTTGCTAGTATTGAAATAATAAAGGTGATCGGCTTTGCCCGGGCAATCCGCTTTGCCCGGGTCTCCCCTATATATTTCGTAATCATATCACTTTGCTCCATCATTCTAAAAAATAGTAGGCGAAATATCATTTGTATGAACCACATACGGTCGGGTACAAGTTGAAAAAAGCTCGGCGATTGGTGATTCCGTCACGCTGGAATTCATGTATAGAAGCACATAAGCCGCTTACACCTTTTAATTTTTATAGTGCGTTTCAGAACGAAAAAGTTGAATAAAATCAACAAATTTGTGAATTTAAAAACAATTCAAACGTTATTGTATTCCATGTCCCAGTCCGGACATATACACCAAATTTTATTATTATCCATTGAGAAACAACGGACCAAACGCCACATAACACCCCGTTTACACCTTTTATTTGGAGCCGGCCTCGGCCTCGGCATACACTTTATAGTGTGTCCCTTTAATTATGATCTTTACAATTCATGAAATATAACACAGGCAGGTTTTGGCACATGTTACCACCGTTTTCAATCAACAAAACATAATTTCTGATGGATCATTCTTTTCTTGGGGGCAAATATGCTGTAAATATGCTTGAGGCAATGAAGTTCCATGAAAAAACAAGATGGTGTCCATCGACCCCATATTTAATCAATATCCCCCCTGGGCTTTTCAATATGGGGTCGGTGTCAATTACAGTCAACCCGATATCCCTTCATCACCTGTTGGTAGATCTCTAGTCTCATTGGTCAATCTTCAGTCTGAGTAAACTCATACCTAAATATTCATTACAACATTGAATATTAGGTCTGACGGATAACATCGCTATCTCATTTCCAAGTCCTCGGGATTCCGTAATCTGATTGATTGCGTAAATTATTTTCCGTCCAATGAAACCGCATGGGTTAATAAACAAGTGTTAGTGGGCGGAGACTCCCATAATGTCACCTCTAAATATAGTAACAGAGTCGGTATTTCTCCGATCGAAAGCGATGCTTGCAAATACAACAGACAGAAAAAATGGCTTCGATACGATTCGGATTAATTTGAAGGATGTGCTAGACCTGATAGATAGGCCTGCGCATGGTACCAACTTGGCCTCCCATAAATATAAATAGAACTCACTCATGTCCGTGTATTTGATTTACTTTATTGTAACATGGTTAGCAAATCAGTATATTTGTCGTAAAAAAGTCATCTGAAAGTTAAACACCGAGGAAATGACTTAATTTTATGCTTTTAAATAGTTCTAAAGCATCATTTTTGATGACGACCTTATTTTTTGCTCTCGGATGCAGCTTTCCGGTTGATGCAGCGAGTTCATCTCCCGAAAAAGAATAGTCGCACACACGACAAATATTATCTTCTGTAAGTTTATGTCGCGACACGGGCCATTGTTATTGCGAAGCACAACAAATAACACGTGGGGACACCTGTCAATCGTCGATGTATTTTTTAAAATCCGTGACGTCATTTTGGGGAAGCTCTTCGCTGAATAGAAATGGTTTTGGCGACATTAGCTCCAGACTCTAGATTTCAAATATAGAGTCGACGTTCACCCAGACTGGTCAATCTTGTGAGTGATAAGTGCACATATATTTCTGCTATTTTATTTTATTTATTTTACAAAAGCTATTTGTATATTGGAGAAATTTTCATTTTTGTTCACAAGCATTCAAATTTTCAATTCGATTAATAAGTACTAATACCTATTACCATTGTATTGTTCTAATGAAAAGCATTGCAATAAAATTCAGGCAGGATTTGTAGTCGAAATGGCTATACCTGAGATCTAAACATATATATTTTTATTTTTATTTTATTCCAAATCCGTCGGGAGATTTGTTTATATTTTGAATGTTGGTTACACCAGTTATTTCCTTGTTTTATTTCGTGAAAATTTAGCAGAATTAAGCATATTGCCACGTAAGATTCCACTCAATACCTGAACACATGGCAAACTTCACAAGTTAATGCAATAGAGTAATAGAGTTATCGCGCTTGCGAAAAATACTTTCGTTCCATCACCACAGTACTGTGAAAACAATCTGGTGGTCACATTAAATGATGCAGGCTGTCACATGTCTATCGAGTATCATATCTATCCATTTCCTCAAACAGTATGATTACACATAACTTAGAACCTTATATATTTGTCTCTGAAAATACTTCCGAAGTTCAGAGACAAAGTGATATAACGTTTTAAGTAATGTAAGGCCATAGGAAGTTGATTCTATGTTTCTCAGACACCGCCGCCCCCCGAAAAAATACGCCGCTGGGTACTTTTTATAGCCTACCAAAAATAAAAAGTATAATTCATCCCGCCGCTCGCAATCCGTGAAGTTCGCAATCGACCATTGTTAACAGGTGTGGATAAAGAGGCGCAACTCTATCTCATAAATCCAATCTTTTAATAGATCGAACAAGCCGATGTCCGGAATCTTAATCGAACGCGCCCGATCTACTTCCGCTAAAACAATGGTTGCAATTCTGAATGTTTGCGTGTGGGACGGCAACAAATATCTTATCCCCTGGACTATAGTGAGTGTTGAGATCGATGAAACATGTCGGAATTTATCGGAACGGATAACGTCCCAACACGGCGGAAGCATCAAATCCATTTCTATTGGAAAAAACAAAACATCAGACTTCGACTTCGTCTCACCTGAACTGAAAGCCACACAGGTTGCAGACATTTTTGGCTTTTATTTTAAGATCACGGTGACCACCAATACTTCTTCAAGTACTTGTCAACGTGCAACTACCAGTGCGGATGCAGCAACGAAGTCTGCATTCAGTGTTCTTATGAAAGTTTAATATATTTTGTTTTTGTCTTGTATTGACACATTCAAAGATGGCTTAGTGAAGCCTGACAAGTTTCAGTATTAATAAAATTTCATTAAAATCAAATCAAGTAGTCATGTTTCAATGTCCGAACATTGGTTTTACAATTTTAGGATAGACAAATAAAAACCTGCCTGCCGGGAAATTTTGGTCATAAAATATGGTAATAAAAACCTGCCTGCCGGTAAATTTTGGCCATAAAAAATAAATATAAAAATCTGCCTGCCTGCCTGCTTTGGGAAAAAAAGTGTCTGAGAAACAGAGAATCAACTTCCTGTGGCCTAATCATACAATTTGCACCAAAAATTACATTTCAGATCAAGTCAGCATTTATGAAACAGTGTAATGTCAAAATATGAACGCTGGCCGGTTAAATCCGGTTAAATTCAACCGGTATGAGAATTCCAATGTACGTAAATTCCAAAAAAAAAGGGATGGATAAAACGTGTGTAGCCTTCATTGTCGGAAAACTTCTCTCGGTTCACTGTAATAACCAATTGCTCAAAACTTCGAGATACAATTCAAAGTGAAATACCTGACCTGATTTTATTCAAGATTTGATTTGAGCTACAAATGCCAGATTCATCGGATTCTATCATCAATACACACAAGAAGCAAGTGGAACTAGATAAAGTAGCATACCCGCTTGAAATGTGTCGCTGTTTGAACTTTCCTAACTGGCTGCATGAGTGCATCTCGGACTACTATGTTGATATCGGCTCCAGAATATCTGAAATCAGACACAAATCTTAATAAAACTACAGGTATTAATTATTAGTTAGAATGAAATTTTGAGGTATGTTGTAATCACAGGGAATGCCAAACTACCGTATAAGGTTACAGTTATGCCACCTCCTGCTAGACAAGCCTGCAAATAGTGTGTCTGTCATTTGCAGAATGAGGTCCCCAGAGGGTGAATTTAGTGACGTAATCACGCATGGTGGGCTAGCATCACCAAATTCACCCTCTGGGAACATTATTCTGCTTAGTCCTCAACTGCTATAGGAGACCTAGGATCATATTGAAGTTCCCCAGTTGAAGTTGGTGATGTTCATCCAGTAGTCACCTCAATTTTGCTTTTTATCTTCTGCAGATTAGGGAATATAGAAACTTCCCAGAACGGAAGTAAGAAAAACAATGTTAATTTGGTACCATAAATACTTCCCAGATGATGAGGCCTAAGAATGATGTCCCCAGAGGGTGAATTTGGTGATAGCCCGCTGATATCATCACTAAAATAACCCTCTGGGGACCTCACTCTGCAAATGACAGACACACTATTTTTCATTCCACCATTTCCCATGTAATATTCTAACAATAACACCGTCTGCACACATGATTAGGTTGTACAACAGAAATGAAATGAAAATGGCAATGACATTGAAGCTCAACTTGGAGATGGGATAGTGTCATGCATTACACTCAATGGAGTGATTAGGAATGCAGAAAGTTGGAATGTTTAAGTAATACCAGAGGTCAACCCGAAGAGCCTTATGAAGTTTGGGAACAATTGGATGAAAAAAATGTTGGCTGTAGGGCATGCCAAAGTATTTATTGTCATGCAAAGAGTAAAATCCAATGATGGCAGCTGGCAGCAATGTTTTTCACTGATAAATTTTCAAATTCAACAGCTTCTAACTAGAGGTGATCCTAAACATGGCTGTAAAATTTCGAAACAAGTCTCCAATAAATGTGGTCTGCAGAGCATGCTGATGAATTAAAATGTGAAATCCAAGATGGCTTCCATGTAATTTAAAGAATTTCAGAAAACATGGGATGGTTCTCATCCAAAGTTCACCCCAGATCAATATAAAGTTTAGTGACGATCGTATAAGAGACCGCTGGGCCTATGTTTTTTTTAACGAATTTGGTTTGATGATTGGTGATGATCGGATGAGATATGTGGCTTGCAGGGTGTGACAAAAGGAGTTAGTCATGCAAAGATTAAAATCCAAAATGCCTGCTGGTGATCATCAAATTCAATAGCTCCCATCTGGATGTGATCCTAACCATGCCTGTAAACAATTCTCTAATAAATATGGGCTGCAGGATTTCAGAGAAAATTGATGGCTCCCATCTGGACTCAGAGGTCATGATGGTTTCGGAGCTAAAATGTAGGCAAAAAATCAAGATAAAACTCCAGAGAAAATCATCAACACTCAGATAACCTGCAGGATAGGTCTAGCGCTTTCGTTAATTTTTAACTTCATCAGGACCGAATTTGGCGTGTGATTTTGAGGATTTTGCTTGCCTTTTATACTGTTTGTTATGGGTCTCCAAATTGATTGGTCAGTGTAGGAGCTAAAATGTGTGTGATTTATCAGTTTGTTGGCAACTAGAAAGAATGAGAGGCCGATCGTTCACGATCGGCAGATGTTTAACCCATGCTTTGGCGATAGTGATCAGCTATTTTCAGTCTGGACGCAGATCAAACTCTATCTGTATTTTGGGCTGAGAAACTCACATACCAAATTTATATACATCTCAATAAAATGAGATATATCAAATGAAAGGTATTTCTACTAAGTATCAGGAATGTTGAGAAGGGTTCATTTTAACTAAAAAAATCCATACCGTACAAGTCAAGGGGATATAATAGAATATAATAGAATGATTACATAAAAAATATACAAAAGCATAAAATTGATGACCATGGTTAACAATTTTAACTCTATAAAATTAGGGGACTGTACCAGACCTGTTTACTTTCCCGATTTCGGTGGGAGTCTCCCGATTTTGTGTCATTTCTCATGTGCTCCCGATCGGGAAACCAAATCTCCCGATTTCAAAAGATAAACCCCAAATTAGCCGACGGCTGTACCAAGTGTTAAGCCATGCACGCTATAGTGTTACAAATCAATTAGGAATGTATCGCCTGCGAGTCAAACAGTGACAAAATGTTGACACAACGTTGACTCTCTTTTGTTTAACAGCGTTGGGTAAGTAAATGCGGTCTTCAATGTCCAGACAAGGATTATAATATATCAAACAAGAAGCTTCCTTTTTTGGCCACACTCAATAAAGTGTTGGTTTCTGCTAGTCCCGACAGACTGCTTTAAAATCGCCGACTAAAATTATTATATTGCCGATTTAAACTTTTTGTTTGTTTTAGTTCCGTTTCCGTCTTTGTAGTATTCCATGTTTTATATACGCAATAACAGAACATGAATCGAACAGACCTCAAACAATTTAAATTTACCGATGTTACCTGATGTTACTGAATATATTTGGCGACAAAATTATCCGAGAGCACCATGTTATAGTGCGCAAATATAGTTTTAATCGTTGAATTGCCTTATTAGAAATAAAATGTGATCCATAATCGGAAAAAACGTAATTTTATTCCCAATGATTTTAGAAATTAGAGGCACTCGGTAATCGGTGTCAAGGCCGTTAATTGTGGCAGATGCAAACCAAATGCAACAAACAGTCTATGTGACATTTAAATGAAAAATATGAAGTTTTTTTCGTTATACTCTTATCGAAAAAATTCTCCAGATTTTTCACAAAATCTCCCCCTTTCTGAGGACAAATCTCCAGATTTCCAATTTTAAAAGTAAACAGGTCTGGACTGTACCCGGTATGTCACTTGAACACTGCATTGATAGGCCAAACCAGAGAGCTATGTGGGAGTTGATAACGGATGGCTATTAAAGTCATTTTATATGTGCAGCAGTGAGCATCAGATATCATTATCAATAATACAGGTTTACTTTTGTCTCTCTTAGAGCTAACTGATATCAGAGGTAATTAATTGTTAGCTGCTAGGTTATATTGTAAGCATAAAAGTTTCATATCTGTTCAATTCTTAGTTCAAAAAGGGCCATAACTCTGGTATAAAAAATCGGATTTAACTCATATCCAAACTCGATCTGTATTTTTAATTGAGAAACTCACATACCAAATTTGGTTCCTATCAGATGAAAAATGGTTGATTTATCGAAGGATGCATGAATTATATGTCAAAGGGCCATAACTCAGTTAAAAATAATCTGATCAAACCCATATTCAAACTCGATCTGAATTTTGGGCTGAGAAACTCACATACCCCGCTGGACAAAACAAGTGTCCACTGCCACCAAGGTGTACTTGCCGTTCGGCCGCGGTGTCACTTTGTGAACCGCGGTCGAATGGCAAGTACACCGCGACCGAACGGCAAGTACACCGCGGCCGAACGGCATGTACACCGGGGTTAGATTTCTGGTTTGTATCGTCTTTTTTCTCGAGTTTAAAACATGTTTTTTATTAGTAGAAATATACGAAAGTTAGTATTTTTAATTAAAGGAAATTTAAATCCGTACATAATATCGGCTTTAAGGTCATTACAAAAAAATGAAGAAGGATTCTAAATTTTGTGAACCTGTGCCAATGCAATATACATGAGAGACTCCCATAGACAGCCTCGCATATATAAGAGAATGCGCCGGCTTACAATGTCATGGTAATTAATGTTACCCAATTATTCTCTTATAAATGTGAGGCTCCCTATGGGAGACTCGCATATATAAGAGAATGCATTGGCACAGGGTTTTCGCAAAATTTCGGAAAGCTCGGTAAATAAATCTAACATAAATTTGGAAAATGATTCTGAAGACAAGTTTGTATTAATGTCTAGGAAAAATACACGAGATACATGTATCTGAAACGTCACAAATTTGATTAATAAGAGAGACATTCAATTGAAAAATAATATATTTAAAGACATATTATGGACTTGTTCGGGTGCATGAAATTGATAAGTTAGTACTCAGGCGCTATGCCAACCTGGGGAATGTAGCATTCTACTAACACTGCCGAAGATTTCAAAGAAATCGACCATACCATTCCATAGAAAACATCGTCTGAATTATGCACAATTGTAAATATTTACATCCCGATTCGGGACGCAACTATCGACGATAATCTAACACAAATGATTTCGCAATCGAGAGTCATTGCATTTAATGATGGTGTGTATCGTCAATTTGGATTACTATTCATAACAATTAACTATTTTGAGCAAGATTATTCTCAATTTCTATTTGATCTCCGTACCAGAGTGTTTCACATCACTTTAACAGTATAATGTTCTAAAAATAGAGAAAGACCACATATTTAAAATTAATGTTTCAGAAATGAATAAGAATATATTGATTGAATTCAATGTAAAACATTGTTTTTGGGGTGAATATTTTTGGGGTGAGTATTCAAATTCAATTATTGACAATTTGTTATGCAACTGATTAACCCTTCCATGACTGGAGATTCCTGACATTTTGCCAAAACCCTGTGCCAATGCAATCTCATATATATGCGAGTCTATAGGGATATATAGGGAGCCACGCACATATAAGAGATTCTTTGGCCTGACAATATTTACCTTGACCATATAAGTCAGTGCATTATCTTATATATGAGACTCACATATATAAGAGAATGCACTGGCACAGGATCTTTGGGGTGAAGGGGAAGATCACTCGATATTTTCCACCATCCCAGGAATGAAAGCGCCCAACCACTCTCCACACAGGAACTTTAATGCTGCACCAGCACAGGATTAAATCTTACCCTTCTGCTTTTAAACCAAGATCTCGGAAATTCGTTTCTGTAATTTCATTCTCTGTTGAACCTAAATGTAGTTTAAACATTATACTCCTTGCTGGGGCTTCCGGAAGTGGAATATAAATTCTTTTCTCAAATCTGTAAATACATAATAAACAATACTTAAAAGCTGCTAGAAACTTCAAAGAAGGTTTGAGCAAAGACAAAAGATAACACAAGAGCATTGCTGGGGTGAATTCTAATTTAAAAAAAAGGCTGAAATCATTTTAAAACAATTGGACGGAACTAGTGATGAAACTATTAGTCGACTAACCAATGTTGACGCGAATAACTCCCAATGTCGACCCTGTATTTTGGTGTCGACTAGTCGGAACATGGTATATATTTCCCATATTAATAAGAGTTAAAAGACTATAATATAGGTACATGTACATGGCACATTGATCAAACACTTGTCACGGATGTAACGCAACGTAGTCAGCATGTTGGGAATGTAGCACACAAGTGGTGCACCAATCATGAGATAACTGGGACACCACGTGGGGCGGGGATTGTCATATAGAACATAAGAAATCTTATTAAAAGATTCGGGACTCAGTTTCAACAGAAGATTTTTATCAATATTAGACATTAATGAATGGTTGAAGAACACTGGTTTATCAAAATCACATGATTAACGAATACTTCCGGTTTAATAGCGGGCGCGAAATCATGTTATTAAGCTGATGTTTTACGCTTTTTTATACCTGTTGTGTTGATCTCTTGGTTTCAACATCTGTGAACATAAATATTGCATGAATTCTTTTATCAGTTGAATCAATTACGCAGATTTTTATCCTGTGATTTGATGAATAAACTGTAGTTTTTCAACTGAATTATTGTCCTTTAAACAACACAAGTACTATAATGGGTGAAAATTGCGACTAGGAGGGGGGTGGAAATAAGGATATCGGTAAAGCTATGTAATTCTCGGCAGCAAACACTGAATTGTTGACTTCGACTTTTGGGGTTTGACTAGTCAACTCCAGAATTCCAGAGTCGTTTCAACACTGGAGGGAACCCATATTAAAATTTGCTCTGTATCTTAGGCTGACAAACACATATAACGACTTTGGTTCTGATAAAAAATTCATAACTGGATTTATTAGTCGAAAACCAAAATTTTATGAAATAGGGTAAATTCTAAGTAAAAAAAGGGTGCCATATTATGACCCTATATTAAAATATGAAAGTGTCCATGACACTGTAGCTCAACTTTGTAAAGAAGGTAATTTTTTTGTGATGAGCAATGAATAGAGAAATTAAAAAGTAGTGTAAAAATGAGCAGTAAAGGATTTAGTCACACACAGAGTAAAATCCAAGATGGCTGCTGGCGGACATGTTTTTTGGCCGAATGACCCCAAAATTACTCGTTCCCATCTACATGTTATTGTTAACATCCATGACAAATTTTATGATGATCAGACTCAAGGTACGACCTGTAGCCTGTGCTAAAGGATTTAGTCATACAAAGGGTAAAATCCAAGATGGCTGCTGGCGGCCATGTTTTTTGGCCGAATGACCCCAAAATGACTCGTTCCCATCTACATGTCAATATTAACATCCACGACAAATTTCATGATGATCAGACGAACAATGCGACCTGTGGCCCGTGCTAATGGATTGAATTTTGAAAACAAAGATGGACGCTGGTGGCCATGTTTTTTGTCCGAATGACCCCAAAATAACTCGTTCCCATCTACATTCCAATTTCAACAGCCGTGACAAATTTCATGATGATCAGACTAAAGGTACGACCTGTAGCCAGTGCTAAAGGATTTAGTCATACAAAGAGTAAAATCCGAGATGGCTGCTGGCGGCCATGTTTTTAGCCCGAATGACCCAAAGATGACTAGTTCCCATCTACATGTCATTGTTAACATCCATGACAAATTTTATGATGATCAGACTGAAGGTACGACCTGTAGCCCGTGCTAAAGGATTTAGTCATACAAAGAGTAAAATTCAAGATGGCCACTGGCGGCAATGTTTTTTTTCCGAAATAACCCCAAAATGACTCGTTCCCATCTACATGTCAATGTCAAGAGCCATGACAAAAGGTACGACCTGTAGCCCGTGCTAAAGAAAATTGTTTACGAATCACACACACACACACACACCCTCACACACACCCTCACGCACGACGGATACCAAGCCATGGCATTAGCTCAAACTTTACAAAGTAAAGTTGAGCTAATAAGGTCATATATAATAATTTATTATAGATGCATAATCTGAAATAACGCTACCAAATTATATTTCTATGGATTTGGGGGTAAAAATAGATAATTTTTAAAATTAAAATTAGTTTTTCCTCAAGGGAAGCCCGAAACTGAACTATATGGATTATTATCCTCGGCCTTGTGTTATCAGGAGGGTTAAAATTTATTGTCCGTTTATTAGCCTACTCCGGTCAATCAGCGACTCCGGTCAATCAGCGGTCGGATTAGCTCACGCATGAATGCGTCCCGTGCAAATCCCGCGCTCTTAACAATTCATCTAGCCAGTTTTATTTCCGACTTTTAATAATAAGATTTGCGAGTCGCGGGGTTGGGAATGGCACCGCCATGGGAGGGATCTATGATAGTTCAGTTTCGGGCTTCCCTTGAGGAAAAACTAATTTGAATTTTAAAAATTATCTTTTTCCGCCAAGGAGAAGCCCTTCAACTGAACTATATGGATTAGAATGCAAGCCCAGGAGGAGGCAACGAGCAATAAATTTAATATTCCAGTTTGACGGGAATGTACTCTTCCAAACAGATTTCATGTAAATGTGATTTAGTCATGAATCAGCTTTGATATGTTATGTGAAAGAGCTCATAAATTCAGATTCCAGCATTGCTCAAGCTTGTACCTCCCCCCTCGTCTTTTGGAATAAACATCCCAGGCAGTGCCATACCATACGCGCCAGCTACTAGTAGAAACCGAGCAGTAGAGACTGCTGCTTTTCTCTCGTGTCCTGCGATGAGAGTGATGGCGGTATTTACTATTTATATCTTCCCAAATACAAAGCGCTATAGACGGTACGCGACAGCGAGTCTTCCTCACACAGAACAGCCTCCAAAGGCTCGGGTGCTATTGTCCCGGAGGATTGGTTGCCCGAATCTCGGAGAACGGCACTCTGCCTGCCACTGTCTGCTGATGCAGGACCAGGGGGCGCGAACTGGTACAGCCCGAGGACTGGTACAGTTGTGCAAAGTTTGTGTAATTCATTGTAACAAGATTTGACACATATCCTGTGATGAAGTTTTTACAAGAGATCGACCCGTGTCGTGTCCGTACGCAAAGCGAGTTCCCTAGGAACGACAGAATCCTTGACCGACAGTGGGAACCACCGTCGGCCCGAGATCCTTGCTCATCGTCGTCAAAGCCATCAGACGCCAGGAAAATTATAGAAACTAGAAAGCATGTCAGGATCGACGCCAGCAACAGAACAGCCTGCATCAGGTTGAGGTAAGGTACTAGAGGGAAGCCCACACTGGGAATGGCTCGAACGAGGAACAATTGCGCTCGCAGTTAGATTATAAGGTGTTATTTCCCACCCCAAGGCCAAAATGGCAGAAAAAAAAAGAAGAAGGAAATTGAAAGGATCCATTTGACCAGGGAAAGCCCCCCACCGAATCTCCCAAATGCAGGTGGTCCTGACACGCTGACATAAACGTCGATGACATACCACTAGGATCCCCTGACGGCAGAGGAGCAGGCCTGGACGTATCACTTGGGATGACGTTTCCAGGATGACAAGACCGACCCTCGTAATGGAGTGGGCCACGGTGCCGTGGGGAAGCGTCAGAAGGCCAGTTGGCTGGTGCGCTTTGTGCGGCACGGGACTACGAGGCTTCCCCACCCAGAACAGTCGCCAAAGGCGCGGGTGCTTGTGTCCTGGAGGATTGGTTGCCCGAATCTCCAGAGGACGGTACCCTGCCTCCCACGGTCTGCAGAAGATGGGGCTTGCAGCATGACCAGGGGGGACCGAATGGTTCCTGCCCGAGTTAAGACTGGTACGTTTGCTCAAAATGTAAAACCATGGACCAATGGGCCCTCAACCAACTATGACAATATCGGGTATATTCCTGAGCAACCCGTACGGCCATCAAAGTCGAATCTCGTTCGACTATAAGCAAGACAAGACATTCTGTTAGTTATTAGCAAGCGTAATATACAAAACATTTGTTAGTTATTGCAAAACAAGGTTAACAAGTGCACCGCTGGGCGGAGGTAACGCCCCCGACTGTACAATCAGAGAGGATTTTTCTTATTTTTGTGCAAATGCTTATTAAATGGCACTTTGTAAAGTTATGTTATTCATGAGTAAACAATCCAAAATCAAGTTATCATCTGGAAACCAAAAAAAGTAGCAGAAAACCTGAATTTTCTAAGTCCAAAAAGGGGCGTAACTCTGGAAAAAATGGGCGGACGAAACCACGGCTATGGGGAAATCTTGTCCCCCTGGCTGGTCTATTAGCATACCAAAGATCAACTGAATTGAGTTAGCGAAACCAAAGTTATGAGTTGAAACGTTCGTACGGACAATTTTCTAAGTCCAAAAAGGGGCGTAACTCTGGAAAAAATGGGCGGACGAAACCGCAGTTATGGGGAAATATTGTCCCCCCGGCTGGTCTATTAGCATACCAAAGATCAACTGAATTGAGTTAGCGAAACCAAAGTTATGAGTTGAAATGTTCGTACGGACGGAAGGACGGACGGAAGGACGGAAGGACGGAAGGACGGACGGACGGACGGAGGGCTCCACTATATACCCCCAAATCTCCATCGGAGATCGGGGGCATAATAAGGTAAATTCCGTTATTTACTATGGCCACGTGATCTTACCTGCTAGAAATTAAACCGCAGGTAAGATACTGTCTTTTCTAGGCGAAGAGGACGATGAGATCCGATTTCTCCTGTGCAAGAACATAGCGGTGTCATTGCTTACGGTGAGGAGAACGTTTTATACACTTATGGACAGTCCGCAGATGGTGGAGCAGGCCTGGAATATCCCGAGGGAGTATGATTCCAGGGGGACAAGACCCACTCTCGTAATGGAGTGGGCCACGGACCGTGGGGAAGAGTCAGAAGTCTCAGTCCTTCCCAGGAGACAGGAGCAATTGTTCACGCAGCCGTATGCAATTGTAATTTTCTAATTCACGAATATTAAACTGTGCACTGTTCCCTCTTGACAGAATGTGCATGGTCATAGTAATCATTGATTCAATATTAAACTATTGGAAGGTATATATAAAATCGTTCCCATCGCAGTTAAATTATGGGAATGTGAAAGTACCATGGAACATGCATGTTTTGAGGTCTATCCCACAATGACATTGAATTTGAGAAAACACAACTGATGATTATACAGGCGCAAGTACATCCGTCTTCTGAATTGCGAGAGCAAATGAGAGCTCGAGCTGCGGTTACATCTGGGAAGAACTGAAGTCTGGTTGGCTGGTGCGCTGTTAGTGGCACATGATGAGTCTTCCCCACCCTAAGGCTCAGGAGCTGTGGCATTCGCCCTTGAAGATTTGTTTTCCAAATCAACGATGGTAGCACCCCGCCAGTCACTGGTACTGGGCAGTGGTCATGCACAATATAAAGGCTTCTTGCGGAACGGCGCTTTATATGTGTGATGATACAAATGCTTTCATTTGTGTTATTCATATAGGTTTTCTATTTACCAGATAATCATATGGATATGTAGTAATAGAAGGAGAAGAGCCATGTTTTGGACTCTTTTGAAATTGGCACTGGCAGGCCTGCCGAATGCAAAATAAATTGGAAGCCGTAACGTATTTGTCGGTTGTCTGGTGGTGCTTAGGTACCCATAGGTTACACAAACTGTTATATTCAGTATCACGAGAGCCACATACAACTTTGACGCGACCTAGATTTCACAACATCCAGGTGAACCGAACCGTCGTTCGCCTCCAATACGCAGGCCTGCAGTGGTCGTGCGCAATATAAATAGAAACGCTGTTCATGTAACTGCACTTGATATGTGTGACAATACAAATGCTGTCCTTTCTGTTATTTGCCCGATAATCAATTGGATATGAGGCAATAGAAGGAAAAGAGCCATGTGTTGGTCTCTGATGTAAATTATAGTGGCAGCTGCCCTGCGCAATATAAATGCATTTCCTGTAATTGTGCTTAATATGTGAGTGAAGGCTATTTGACATTTGATCTTTTCTATATGTGGAAATAGAAGGTAGAGAGCCAAGCGATGGACTCTGTTGGAAAGGCTATTGACAGTGCATCGGGGGCACATGACAATATAAATGCATTGTAGTTCACCTTGACTATTCACGGATTGAAAGCGCAGAAGTATGTCGGTATCAGTGAAAATTTACGCCATATTGATATAGTCAGTTCGTATGTCATTGAGCCTTTGAGGCACTGATACCCTTGTACTAGTATGGAACAATTATGGCTGGCCATACATGTTTTTAAGCTCACCATTTTGTATCATTTAAATTCGTAATTTGAATGTATCTACAAACACTAATATCTGAGGAAAACAGTTCAGATGTTGTCTATTTGTTACAGTGAACACGTGGAAATGTCAAACATCAAAATCATCAAAAGTATAAACATTGATTGACTGAAAATTTATTGAGACACTGGCTAGCCAATGAATCATTTCAACACTGCGACCATGCCAGGTCACACGGATATGGTGACATGCCACAAGTAGGCCAGCCAAAGGCTCGCATCCAAAATTTCTCCAAAGAGATCTGACCACGGACGGAAGTATCCTTGGATATTTAAGCAAACTATAGCTGAAGGTTCAGGCTACTGCATTGGCATATCTGTGCAGTCATGGAACAGGGAAGCCCATTCTGCAAAATACATTGAGTGATTGCAAAGAAACAGACACAATGGTCGCCGAAATAACGACAGAGTACCGATATGAATTGATGGAGATCGCCATTCGACAATGGGAACTCAGGCTTCAAGATTCGACGAGAATCACCGAATCGATTCCCGTAATGATTCTCACAAAACTTTACAATTTTCAGTGCCTCACGACTGACATGATTCAGCATTTGATTCTCGCAAAATGAAATGTATTTTGAGCCCTGGAACTTGAAATGAAAATCCTTGGTGCCCAATCTTGTGTCAGATAATCCTAGTCCCCAATCAAACCAGTTGCACGATTCGTAGCAAGCGGACACTGTCAGTAATACTGGACAGACATGTAAAGAAAGAGACTATTCAAGAGACACAGCATTATTTGAACACAGGTCATATATTGACATATAATACTATATGTTATAACAAACATAATCTCATTGTTTCCAACGATTGTTCCGATAATACAATGAGGGAAAGGAAATGGAATCGCAAGAACAGAGTCAGAATTTCAAATAAATATCTTGAAGTCGATGTAACGTTTGCGACGTTCCAAGTATCCAAATACGAGCCCTCATGTTAATAGTAATACATACGGGCTAGCTAAGATATGCAAAAATTAATCGGTAAGCACAATTAATTATAACGACATGTTGTATATGTACAATGATGTTCTGTGATAATCATTTACCAAATGTCGGTTAAGTTCCAGTCGCTCAACTTCAACTTACAATTAGTTGAGGCAAAAGAAATTTCATTGGATTACAAGTTCTATCTTGTTTATTAATACATGTAAATTATCGCCAAAGGAGACATTTCTGTCCTGGCCAACTTTCTGCGCACAGAGCTGTTGCATATACGATTAGGTAGTGTACATGAAATGAACGTAGCAAGAAGTCGGCATCATGAAATATAGTTAGCACGAAATTAGGAGACTTCGCATACCGTACCACGTGGACTCAGAAATCGGACGATTCATGCCACCGTATATGTTGCACAATAATGCAATATAGGTTCGCTACAAGTAAACGATGTGCGTCTGTAGTCATTGTCAAAATGGCCATCAATGGCGAAGTTCACAACGTGATTTTGTCGATTCCAATTCCAAAAAATTTCGAGATAAAATGGGTCGATAAAAAACGGAATAATTATAAATAGCGTTGCACATACTATGAAACGAAGAGTTTCTGCGCGAACTTAAAAATATTAAACGACCGGGTAAGCAACAGATAAATTGCAAGTTTGTTATCAACAATAAATATTGAGTTGATAAACTCGCAAAAGAGAATACTTCCTTTAGTTAAAACCACGTCTGATAGGTCCAAGGAGAGAACTAAAACTGGCTAGATGAATTGTTAAGAGCGCGGGATTTGCACGGGACGCATTGATGCGTGAGCTAATCCGAGCGCTGATTGACCGGAGTCGCTGATTGACCGGAGTAGGCTAATAAACGGACAATAAATTTTAACCCTCCTGATAACACAAGGCCGAGGATAATAATCCATATAGTTCAGTTGAAGGGCTTCTCCTTGGCGGAAAAATCTGATTTGAGTCAAGGAACCCACCCATCGAAGCTCAGAGTGATCAGATATCGATTTTAAAATTTGTTCTTTCTCGAGATGTGTACTTATTTATGGCCTGGAAAAAAGTCATCAAACAGACAGTCTCGAACAAAATGGAGGATAAGTCTAAAATCAAGTGATAATATGGCCATATTTCGTTGAACAACATGCTAATAAATAACACGTTTTGGGAAATTTTATGTCATATTTGACAGTTGTTAGCATTATTTTGTTGTAATTAATTGATTCTGATAACTAAAGCGTATTTTGAAGAAATGGTGTCATTTGTAACTTGATGATATGGGGACTGTCTGATCGGATTGAGTACCTTTAAGGTCAAAATAAAAAATATTGTTTGATTCTCATCCCACTCCCGACATATTTCTGGTTGCCCTCCTCAATTTTGATGTAAACTTTTCTTCTCATGCCTTGGTCAAAACATAGTTTTATTTCCAAATTAGAATGTCAGATAATAAACATACAATAGAATACATTGGAATAGGATGATGGTATTTGGAAATAGAGGATTAGACAACAGGCAATTGCTTTTGTTAAGTCTTCTCCTCTGTGGTGAATTCAATACCCCACCTTTTATAAGGCCAAACTTGATCAATTTATGTTATTTCTCGATAACCTTAATCGGTATCGGTCACTCTTCCAGAAACCATAGGTGTGTGTTTGGCATGATGCCTAAATTTGGTTTATTGCAATTGGGCCAACCAATGAAAATGACAAGAGCTATGCTGGGCATGGCAAAATATGCCCAGTGTGCTTTTATGACTGTACAAAACAAATAATGACAGTGACACTAAATCGTAGTATTGGTCGAAAAGAGCCATAAGTCAATAAAAAATATTCGTACCGAACCCTCAAACTGTATTTTGGTCTGGAGAACTCACATACCAAATTTGGTTCCGATAAAATGACCCAAATTAAAGTTATCATCCGGAAACCTCAAATATTGAAAATTCTAATTCGAAAAGAGCCATAAGTCAGTAATAAATATTCGGACCAAACCAATAATCGAACTTGACCTGTATTTTGGTCTGGAAAACTCACATATCAAATTTGGTTCCGATAAAATAACCCAAACTAAAGTGTTATCATCTGGAAACCAAAACTGCTAACGGAGGGATGGATGGACAGACCAATCACATTTTTTTAAACGGGCATATAAAAATTAAGTTTCTTTTTAATTAAGTTTTTAATTAAATTATCATCCGTCGAAAAGAGCCATAAGTCAGTACAAACTAATCGGAATGAACCAAAATTCGAACTTGACCTGTATTTTGGTCTGGAAAACTCACATACTAAATTTAGTTCCGATAAAATATTATATAAAAATAACCCAAACTAAAGTTATCATCTGGAAACCAAAACTGCTAGAGACCGAAACCATTTCTTACTGTTTGATAGAATCACATCATTGGCATTAATTTTGACAAGTTGACGTAGGGAATAACATACACAACCACTCAACCAGTGACAACCTCAGAATGAAAAATTAAATTCACAGGTTAAATTCCGCTAATCGGACAATTTTGTTCCGGTAACGTGACAAATTCTGGTTCATACTGGTAATTAGTAAAAGTATTATGTCATCTATGCCAAAACTAAAAGTGTTCTATACTATAGTATCCTTTTCTAACTCGGTATGTTCAACTAAGTTGAGTAAATATATATATGTTTTTCCCGATGACACTTGAGTCGCTTGAAAAATGGAAATGTGGTTACCGGCAAGACAAATTTGACAATGAGGTTCAGTCTTTTAGCGAAGTCCAAACACACGTAGTACAAATGTACATAATCTTTGGAATTCGGCCAAGCAAGGACACCATGTATTGGGAGGGGTTTGAAGCTCTAATTCTATACAATTGGTTTCATCCAATCGCAGTGAGCGGTTTCTTCTAGACGAGAAGAGGGCGGTATCTTTGCCCATTGATTATTTTGATTGATGGTGCATGTGCATCTTTGTGCTGAAGGGAAGTGGCATGGCATAACTGACATTCTTTTCCCATGGTTGCGTAATCACGTAATCGTAGTACCACGCTGTACTGAATAAACTGTGTTCTCCAATTCTCAATCAACACACAAAATGTGGACCATACTTACAGATCTTCTCAAAAGAAGTGTCCCTCCCGACCGCGTTACGACCGCATTGGAGTAACGTTACGACCGCGTTGATCCAACGCGGTCCGAACGTTACTCCAACGCGGTCGTGATTTTTTCTCAACGCGGTCGAGGAAACCGTCAACGCAACATAACGCGGTCGGCATGACCACCAATGCAACAAACGCGGGCTAGATAACCGTCAACGCAACAAACGAGGTCGGGAGAATAGCTTATCAACTGTAATAATAATTATTGAATAACATTGTAAACAAGAACTTTGAGACATGGACTCATTTTATTAAAAAAAATTAAATTGAAGAGAGAAAATGAACGACGGCCACCAATTTTAGTTTCATACAATTTTCTGATAGGAAAAAGAACGAAGTGTTGTGATCATTCGAGACGGTGATAGTGTATTTGGCTTGGGTGATGCGTGATTTATTGGTGATCTTTTACATTTACATTTAGAATTTTTCCGGAAAAATAAATAATAAATAAATGCAGATCAAATTGATCGCGCTGCACGAATTAATAGAGATGCAATTGACATTTCTAACAAACGAAAAACTTTGAGTTCACGTCGCAATGTACGTGTATTCTTTGAATATTTAATATTCAGCGTCACCTCCTAATAAAGGTCAATAACCTGTACGTACGCCAAGGGTCCGATGTCATTTGAAATCTTCGTGAGGATACGATAAAACACACATTGATCTACAGTTACACGCACGTTCGTAATCGACACATGGATATGCATGTACAGTGATGCAAATAATTTAGAATATTAATTATCCATGTGTTGTGAAATACATGTAAAACAAACAGCGTTCAGATTTGGTAACCAGTGATTTGTCTCTTTAACCAACAGACCGCGGATCAAAAGCATGTCGCGAATGATTGACAGCGTTGTCAATAGACGCAAATACAATACGGGGTGTGTCTTCGGTAAAGTTGAAAGTGATACCATGTGACTCGAACGGAATTCTCGATTGAAAACGTGCTGTCATAACTTCGTCGGTTTTTATTGGCTAGTGACCACTCGATTAAGTCGTGTTCTGTGTTCAGGTGTTACTTAATTAATTCATTGATGATGAAATAACGAAATCATTCGTATTCAATGGTGCTTCGAAGAGACCTATAATCCGCTATTGTATAGGCAAGCATATGATCAATATTAACTTTCTTTTTACCGTAGTATATATAAGTTGAATAATTTTGTTAAATTCTGTTTTTTTCACCGGAATTAAATCACTGCAATTCAATTATTTATTTGTCTTCATCAAATATTTGAAAACAAAACATATACAATGTACATTTGAAGATCCAAGCGCGGTCCGACGCAGTCGATACCAAATTAGACAAAATTGTATTTTTTCTAGATTTCCGGGTTATAAAAGAAAAAATTTAATATGGTCACCATCAATTATTATGTCACAGAAATCGCAAAAAAATCTCACAGATGTCCACCGTTTTATTATCGATCTATATTTACATACATTTATGGTTTTACATTGAAAACGAGTACAAACTATCATAATTTAAACGCTCTTTATTATATACCACATTTCGGTGTAAACATGGACGCTCTTTATTAGAAGCGATAATTTGAATTTTTTTGCAAGACTGACAACAAGTGAGTTAAATGTATTCTCTTGAAAGCCGATATCTGGTCATCAAAACCTCATATAATAAAAAGTTCCCAGACTCCTGTGCATTTTATCTTTCGCACATATATTTACAGTATTCTCCGAAATTCGTTATCATTTCTGCTGACAAGTACATCGTAAAATATTAACAATTCAAATCACAAGTCTACACATAATGGCTTTCCCATTTTATTTCAAACGCCGATGCCAGACAAAATATATACGGTAATTTAATGTCCCGCTAGCAAACAAAAAACACACACACACACACCACCACCAGATAATTTTCTGTAACTCCCTGTAACTCCACCCATATTTGAAAATTGATTGATATGTGTACACGCATTATGTAAAAATCGGCATGACCGCCAACGCAACAAACGCAGTCGAGATAACCGTCAACGAAATGGAATGTTTCCAAAATAATACAATATTGTTTGCGTGATGAGAGTAATGCATGCTCGATTAGTGTTAAATGTTTTACATATGGGCCCACATTTAGATTTTTCCGGGAAAAAAAATAATAAATAAATGTAGATCACGTTGATCGCAACGCAGTCAAGTTAACCATCAACGCAACAAACGCAGTCGAGATGACCGTCAACGAAATGGAAAGTTTCCAAAATAACACAATGTTGTTTACGTGATGGGAGTAATGCATGATAGATTTGTGTTAAATGTTTTACATATTGGCCCACATTTAGATTTTTTCCGGGAAAAAATAATAAATTAATGTAAATCACGTTGATCGCGCTGCACGAATTAATGGAAACGTAATTGAGACTGCTAAAACAAACAAAACACATTGATGTCACGTCGCAATGTACATGTATGTGTGTTCTTTGAATATTTAATATTCAGCTTCGTATCCGATTAAATGTCGATTACCTGTACGCTCATGTACGTATAGACCAAGGGTATTGTGTCAGTTCCGATGTCGGCCGAAACTGTGTGAAACAATAAAGCGCATTTATATAGGCCATAAACAAACGCCATGAAAAATCCCAGAAATGTTCACGACGCTCGTTATGAATACCACCATACATGTGCATGTACATGTAGTAGTAAATAAACCAATGAAAGTGTCAATGACACTGTATCTCAACTTGGAAAGGGAATAATTTAATGTGTTACTGTCGATGGAGTGATTAGGAATGTGGAAAGTTGAATGTCTAATACTAGTTTATCAACATGAAGAGATATATATATACATGTATATAAAAGTAAAATCTAAGATGGTTGCTGGCGGCTATGTTTTCCAACAATTCAAAAACATTTGATAGCTTTAGTCATGCAAAGAGTTGAATCCAAGATGGCCACTGGCAGCCATGTTTTAAAGCCGGTTAACCCCCAAAATGACTCGTTCTCATCTACATGTATATGTCAAAAGTCAAGACAAATTTCATAATGATCCGACCAAAGGTACGACCTGTAGCCCATGCCAAAGGATTTAGTCATGCAAAGAGTAATATCCAAGATGGCTGCTGGCGGCCATGTCATTTGGCCGAATGACCCCAAAATTACTTGTTCCCATCTACATGTCAATATTAACATCCATGACAAATTTCATGTTGATCAGATGAACAGTACGACCTGTAGCCCGTGCTAATGGATTGAATTTTGAAATCCAAGATGGCCACTGGCGGCCATGTTTTTTTTCCAAATGACCCCAAAATGACTCGTTCCCATCTACATTCCAATTTCAACAGCCATGACAAATTTTATGATGATAAAGGTTCGACCTGTAGCCCATGCTAAAGGATTTAGTCATACAAAGAGTAAAATCCAAGATGGCTGCTGGCAGCCATGTTTTTTGGCCGAATGGCCCCAAAATGACTCGTTCCCATTTAGATGTCATTGTTAACATCCATGACAAATTTCATGATGATCTGACCAAAGGTACGACCTGTAGCCCGTGCTAAAGGATTTAATCATGCAAAGAGTAAAATCTAAGATGGCTGCCAGCGGCCATGTTTTTTTGGCCGAATGACCCCAAAAGTAATTGTTCTCATCTACATGTCAATATTAACATCCATGACAAATTTCATGATAATCAGACGAACAGTACGACCTGTAGCCCGTGCTAATGGATTGAATTTTGAAATCAAAGATGGCCGCTGGTGGCCATGTTTTTCGTCCGAATTACCCCAAAATGACTCGTTCCCATCTACATTCCAATTTCAACAGCCATGAAAAATTTCATGATGATCAGACTCAAGGTACGACCTGTAGTCCGTGCTAAAGGATTTAGTCATACAAAGAGTAAAATCCAAGATGGCTGCTGGTGGCCATGTTTTTTGGCCAAATGACCCCAAAATGACTCGTTTCCATCTACATGTCATTATTAACATTCATGACAAATTTTATGATGATCAGAATAAAGGTACGACCTGTAGCCCATGCTAAAGGATTTAGTCATACAAAGAGTAAAATCCAAGATGGCTGCTGGTGGCCATGTTTTTTGGCCGAATGACCCCAAAATGACTCGTTCCCATCTACATGTCATTGTTAACATCCATGACAAATTTTATGATGATCAGACTAAAGGTACGACCTGTAGCCCGTGCTAAAGAATTTAGTCATACAAAGAGTAAAATCCAAGATGGCTGCTGGCGGCCATGTTTTTTGGCCGAATGACCCCAAAATTACTCGTTCCCATCGACATGTCAAAATTAACATCCATGACAAATTTCATGATGATCAGGCGAAGAGTATGACCTGTGGCCCATGCTAATGGATTAAATTTTGAAATCAAAGATGGCCGCTGGCTGCCATGTTTTTTGTACTAATGACCCCAAAATGACTCATTCCCATCTACATTCCAATTTCAACAGCCATGACAAATTTCATGATGACCAGACTAAAGGTACGACCTGTAGCCCGTGCTAAAGGATTTAGTCATACAAAGGGTAAAATCCACGATGGCTGCCAGCGGCCATGTTTTTTGGCCGAATAACCCCAAAATTAATCGTTCCCATCTACATGTCAATATTATTATCCATGACAAATTTCATGATGATCAGACGAACAGTACGACCTGTAGCCCGTGCTAATGAATTGAATTTTGAAATTAAAGATGGCCACTGGCGGCCATGTTTTTTGGCCGAATGACCCCAAAATGACTCGTTCCCATCTACATGTCATTGTTAACATCCATGACAAATTTTATGATGATCAGACTAAAGGTACGACCTGTAGCCCGTGCTAAAGGATTTAATCATACAAAGAGTAAAATCCAAGATGGCTGCTGCGGCCATGTTTTTTGGCTGAATGACCCCAAAAGTAATCGTTCTCATCTACATATCAATATTAACATCCATGACAAATTTCATGATAATCAGACGAACAGTACGACCTGTAGCCCGTGCTAATGGATTGAATTTTGAAATCAAAGATGGCCGCTGGTGGCCATGTTTTTCGTCCGAATGACCCCAAAATGACTCGTTCCCATCTACATTCCAATTTCAACAGCCATGAAAAATTTCATGATGATCAGACTCAACGTACGACCTGTAGTCCGTGCTAAAGGATTTAGTCATACAAAGAGTAAAATCCAAGATGGCTGCTGGTGGCCATGTTTTTTGGCCGAATGACCCCAAAATGACTCGTTTCCATCTACATGTCATTATTAACATTCATGACAAATTTTATGATGATCAGAATAAAGGTACGACCTGTAGCCCATGCTAAAGGATTTAGTCATACAAAGAGTAAAATCCAAGATGGCTGCTGGCGGCCATGTTTTTTGGCCGAATGACCCCAAAATGACTCGTTCCCATCTACATGTCATTGTTAACATCCATGACAAATTTTATGATGATCAGATTAAAGGTACGACCTGTAGCCCGTGCTAAAGAATTTAGTCATACAAAGAGTAAAATCCAAGATGGCTGCTGGCGGCCATGTTTTTTGGCCAAATGACCCCAAAATTACTCGTTCCCATCTACATGTCAAAATTAACATCCATGACAAATTTCATGATGATCAGGCGAAGAGTATGACCTGTGGCCCGTGCTAATGGATTAAATTTTGAAATCAAAGATGGCCGCTGGCGGCCATGTTTATTGTACTAATGACCCCCAAATGACTCATTCCCATCTACATTCCAATTTCAACAGTCATGACAAATTTCATGATGATCAGACTAAAGGTACGACCTGTAGCCCGTGCTAAAGGATTTAGTCATACAAAGAGTAAAATCCAAGATGGCTGCTGGCGTCATATTTTTTGGCCGAATGACCCAAAAATGACTCGTTCCCATCTACATGTCATTGTTAACATCCATGACAAATTTTATGATGATCCGACCAAAGGTACGACCTGTAGCTCGTGTCAAAGGATTTAGTCATGCAAAGAGTAAAATCTAAGATGGCTGCCGGCGGCCATGTTTTTTGGCCGAACAACCCCAAAATGACTCGTTCCCATCTACATGTCATTGTTAACATTCATGACAAATTTCATGACAATAAAATGAACAGTACGGCCTGTAGCCCGTGCTAATGGATTGAATTTTGAAATCCAAGATGGCCACTGGCGGCCATGTTTTTTTCCCGAATGACCCCAAAATGACTCGTTCCCATCTACATGTCAATGTCAACATCCATGACAAATTTCATAATAATCGGACCAAAGGTACAAACTGTAGCCCGTGCTAAAGGAAATTGTTGACGAATCACACACACACACACGCACGACGGATACCAAGCCATGGCAATAGCTCAAACTTTACAAAGTAAAGTTGAGCTAATAATCATTATAAAATAAACACGTTTGTGATTTATGTCGAAGAATACCAGGACTTGATTATTCAGACTTTCATTAGCCTCTCGTCGGCAGAAGCTGTTCGTAAACTATTATTCAGATATCAGTGCCCCTTTACAAGGAAACCATAACTTCCCCATCGCGAACCTCTAATGGACCACGCACGCTCCTGAATGGTGACATTGTTCTTTGAAGTTATTATTAAATTTAGATCAAAGGAATTTCTGCAAGATATTTTTATACCGTGTAGCAACTTTGTGAAGATGACTCCTCCTACCAGCTTGTATTCTGTATTGATTGACTGTTATTCATACACAAAATTCTCGACTGGATACGTGCAATCATAACCTTGTCTGTTTTGATTGGCTAGCGGACACCGTGTGCCACAATGATCACTCAATGAGGCCGTGTTGCTTTCATGATGAAATAAACTTACTCAACGTGGCTTCGAAGAGACATGTTTCAGTAATTGTCCGCTATTGTATTGACAAGCATACATGTATGATAAATATTAACTTACATTTTACTGTAGTATATTTAAGTTTAATAATTCATTTAAATCACTGCAATTCAGTTTATTTATCTTATGTGTCCTCATCAAATATTTAAAAACAAAATATATACATTTGAAAACGTGTGTGCGACTGTGCGTTGATCCTTAGTACAACGTGTTTAACGTAAATGCGGTCTGCGTTAAACTTCAACGCAGTCTGCGTTAAACTTCAACGCGGTCCGTTGATTTTCAACGCGGTCGTAACGTATCACCAACGCGTTATCAACGCAAACACCGCGTTACGTTGGCGTTACGACCATGCTGAGGACCGCGTTAAAAGGGACACTCATTTTAAGAAGGTGTGTACTTGATTCAAGCCTAATGCTCGCGGAGCCTCCTTCCCGATCTGACCCTGTTTTCTATTCTGTGTGTTTTGAATGTGAGCCTGGATGTTACGCTGGGATTTTAAAACTTACATAACTTGATTTAGGCTTGAGTTAAATTATTTGTTTGTACACGCTTATGATTGGCTGGCACCCACTGATTGCCGACGATATTACGACTATTTTAGTTTAGACGATATTACTGACGATATTGTAATTTTAACCGGGCATTGACGATTAATCGGGAAACCGCCCAGCACTACTGTGGTGAAAATATACCTGATAGTTATCATTACCTATGGTCTTTTGTTGAATACCCACACATACACCGTTGTATTTTGCTCCTATTCGATATTTGAAACATAACTAATTTCCGTGTGACAGTTTCCTATTTTCGTGTTACTGGTTTACAACTGCGTGAGAATCCAAAATCGGAATAAAATGTTCCAACGGAGGCCATTTTTTTCGATGCGGCTATGCCTGAGAATCAAAACCTTTTTATTTTGGGCCTAAAATCCCCCTTTTTATGGGAAAGCTTATAGCACAACTCGTGAGCATACCTTCTCCTAATAGCTGAATCAAGCACCCACGGAATATTGGTTGCGGCTAGGACTAGTACGCCATCATTATCATTCCCCACACCCTGCATCTGAACAAGGAACTCAGTCTTGATCCTCCTGGCAGATTCTGATTCGTTTTCACTTCTTGACCCACATAAAGCATCAACTTCATCTATAAATATAATGCTGGGCTTGTGTTCTCGGGCCAGAGAGAATAATGATTTCACTAATCTGAAATGATATACAACGGAATTTTGAAAGAAGACAAAACATTTGGCCAAGTAGAATGTAGTCGCGCGATGGTCCTGTGGTCAGCATGCTCGACTCGTAATGTCATAGTGTGAAAACAAGTAACCGGTCGGGAGTCAATGGATATTGTCAGTACTAGTATGCTAAACCTGATATGTTTATTAACTGCTCGGTTTGCTTCTTCCTAAGCGAAGATGGGTAATTGATGCCCAAAGCCAATTACTATATAATTGGTGTACATAGTGGTCCAGTGGTTATCATTAATGTTTTCATGAAATTTGCGAATTTACATATTGGGAATACTGGTTAAATTATCAATTGTTGATATTGGGGAATTAAAGGCCAACTGATAATATGAATCGTAGTGGAGCAACCACACATGATGTGCCTCAAATTTGCCTTTTTTCGGCACATAACGCTAAGAATAATTTATGTAATATAATGCAGTGGTCACGACAGAGACGACATGCCAACTTGACAAGACGTGTCGTGGATTGTAAAATCTTGTCTGGATTCTCGTCATGACTTCTTCATTTTTCGTTTTCATTAAGCTAACCAAAGAAATTGGTCTAAATGAAATTAATAGACCTAAATCACATGTGAAATCTTCGTAAGTTGTGAAGTAGGTACTTTCATTTTTATCGCGATGCTTCATTCCCAATTCTGCATTTTTTGCAATCTCCACACGGTTGCTAACCGGAAGTCACGTGAAAATTTCTCCAAAATCCATACACGCGATCTTTGAATAATCACTGATGGATATAAAAAAAAATATATGATGTCATTCACCTGCGCCTAAGGTATAAACAACCACCTGGTGGTTGCTATAAATCTAGCATTTAGTTGTAAAAAAAGGAGTGAAGAGCAATTATCACAGTCCAAAAAAATCACAGTTCAAAATCAAACAAAAGACTAGAAACAAAAGTGTTTTTAAATGTATTTTTCACTGAATCCAAAATCCAAGTTTAGGGCCGGTTCTTTGTAAAAATAACATTGTTATTAAAGTTGGTTTGTTATTTGCCTGGTGAGAAGAACATTTGAGTTGGAAAATTTAACAGAACTCCTAAGATGTGCATAACGATTCTCAGTTCATACTTGTTGTCTTGTAACTTTATCCAAGTGAACTTTCTGTAAGTTAAGCTAATGTCTATCTGTGAATTACAGTAATGCCCTAAATAATCGACTCCTTAACCACAGCATAATTATGGGTAATTTTTCAGGATTTAGTCAGAAATATGGCTTGTTGGTATTCATTAGAAAGCTCTCAGTGACAGCTTTCCGATGAATGGCAGCAAGCCATATTTCCGACTAAATCCTGAAAAATTACCCATAATTCTGCTGTGATTAAGGAGTCGATTATTTAGGGCATTACTGTACTATCAGAAACAATACTTTGTGTAGTGACAGCAAATTGTCAACCAGGTATCAGTAATGTGTGCACTGGGTCAATGAATATACCAACTCACTTTTCACTTTCTCCTAACCATTTTGAAACAAGATCAGATGATGATACAGAGAAGAATGTAGAGTTGTCTGCCTCTGTGGCAACAGCTTTGGCTAGATATGATTTTCCTGTTCCTGGTGGCTGCAAATAAGCAAATCACGTCATTTAATTAACTGCATTGTAATACTGGGGTCAATATTTTGAAATAACATAGTTTGGCCTTTCTAAAATTCAAGGAAACGATGTCGGGCGTTTAAACGGACATGGCTCATTCGAGCTTCCATATTTTGTCTACGTAATTTGGAAGAAGGTATAAGATAGGTTGACAAATACACGACATATTGATATAACAGCTTCATGTGCTCTGAAAAATACTTGCCATGGTCACAACCATTTTACAGCTGTTATCAATTCTTTGCATAGAATTGAAAAAAACGCTCTTTATTTCTACCATATCAGGAATAGACTAACACGGAATGCTCTTTACTGTTCCTGTCATGCTAATGGCTGTTTTTTGTTTGGTTCCCAAACATCGTGTTCAAAGTTGTATTTTACAATTCAATGCATCTTTCTGGGACACAGAATGCTCGTAGAAAGGTAGCTTGGGTATTTATCAACCTATTTCGATACCGGAAAACATTCCAAAGCGAATATTATTAGGTGTATTTTGGAGCGCAAACTGCCATGTGGCTTTAAGTCATCAGCAAGATTTCAGCACACTTCAAGCAGCCAGGTTTGAGAACAAACATATTACCCGAACAATGAATGAATCTGGGTGACTTTAATCAATCCAAAACCACTGTATTCAAGTCTGCGATGACTGTCATTTGCAGAATGAGGTCCCCAGAGTGTGAATTTAGAGATGATATCATGCACAGCAGGCTAGCATCACCAAATTCACCCTCTGGGAACCTCATTCTACTTAGGCCTCATCTTCTGGGAAGTATCTATAGTCTCAACTTAACACTGTTTTTAGTTACATTTTCCCTTCTGCGAAGTTTCTGTATCCCCTAATTTGCAGAATATAAAATGCATAATCAAGGTGACTAATGGGTGAACATCACCAACTTCAACTGGAGAACTTCAATCTTATCCTAGGTTTCCCATAGCAGTTGACGCCTAAGCAGATTGAAGTTTCAAGAAGGTGAATTTGGTGATGCTAGCCTGCCATGCGGGATAGTGTCACTAAATTCACCCTCTGGGTACCCCATTCTGCAAATGACAGACACACTATTTGCAGACATGACTGCATTAACCCTTTGATTACTGAATGGATTCTCCGATCAGATCTAACAAGCAGTCGCAGACGGAGGTATCACCCACCGAATTGTGCAGTTGGGGAAGTGCATTCTCAATAATGTTTGCATTCTCGTTCTAGATACTGGTCAAGTGAACTCATATACCAAATATCTTGGAAATCTGTTGACATTTGTGGAAATGAGCCCTGTGACATTGTCTATTTGGTAAATTCGACAAAAATTATAAACAATGTCTGAAAATATCCGGCCGGATCTGGTTTGCGAACTCGTTCTAGATACTGGTCATGTGAACTCATATACCAAAAATCTGTAAAACTGTTGACATTTGTGGAAATTAGCCATGTGACATCATCCATTTGCACCAAAATAATAAACAAAGTCCAATAACTCTGCTGAAAATATCCGTCGGACCTGGTTTGAGATTTGTGGAAATGAGCCCTGTGACGTCGTCTATTTGCTATTTGGTAAATTCGACAAAAATAATAAACAAAGTCCAATAACTCCGGTAAAAATATAATGCCAGACCTGACTTGCGAACTCATTCTAGGTAATGATCAGTTGAACTCATATACCAAAAATCCGTTGACATTTGTTCAAGTTATGACTTCGGGATGGATGGATGGATGGACGGACGGATGGACGGAAACCATTCCTATATCCCCCGCAAATTTTATTTGGCGGGGGATAAAAATTATATACATATATAATGATCCATCCCTAAAAGGGACCCAAGGCACTCACAGTGGGTAAATACGTAAAAGTTATAAAAGTATGTAGAAACAGCACCAAGAAGAACATTGGGAAGATAAACTCTTGTTTTTTAAATATTGATAGCTCTCCAATAATGAAATTTCATGTGTTGAAACCACTGTCTTGTAATAAAAACTGTTTCAGTCATTTGTCAGCAACAATCACTAATCGAGTAGTAAGTAAAAATATTTTAGTCTAAATATGATTTTCAGAATATTTCTCAATGCAATGTATACTGTTATGTTTTGATTAAACTTCAGTATCTTATAAATTGAACTTTGATCAATAATGCCACTGCAACAGTAATGTTTATATAACTATGGTTTCGATAGGTGAAATATCATTATTGGGGAGTTATTAATAATGAAAATCTATTATTACATTTACTTGTCTATGCTAGTTGATTTACAGACTTTTTTATAAAATTGATGCTAATTCGCATGAACCAACTGTGAAAGACTTGAGTCCTTTTAAGTTTATGGATGTTCATATACAAGCAGAGAAACAATCTAAGGTTTATTTGTAAAAAGGTTCAAATAAGTTCAACAAATGCTGAAAAGTCTGTTTTTATTTACCTCATCTGTTGAACGTTTCAAGGAAGTCTGCAAATAGCGTATCTGTCATTTGCAGAATGAGGTCCACAGATGGTGAATTTAGTTATGCTATCCCGTATAGCGGGCTAGCATCACCAAATTCACCCTATGGAGACCTCATTCTGCTTAGGCCTCATATTATGGGAAGTATCTATAGTCTCAAATTAACATTATTTTTAGTTACGTTTTCCCTCTTGGGAAGTTTCTATATCCCCTAATTTGCAGAAGATAAAATGCATATTCGAGATGCCCAATGGGTGAATATCACCATCTTCAACTGGGGAACTTCATTCTGATCCTAGGTCTCCCATAGCAGTTGAGGGCCTAAGCAAAAAGAGGTCCCCAGAGGGTGAATTTGGTGATGCTAGCCCGCTGTGCGGGATAGCATCAATGAATTCACCCTCATTCTGCAAATAACAGACACGCTATTTGCAGGCTTGATTCCAAGAAATGAATGAGAATCAACGAGAATTTATCAAATGGATAATTTGCAGGTTTGATGAATGCAAACTGCAGTTAAGAGAATCACTAGTTCATGTCAAATATGCCTCTTACATCAAGAAAAGTTGACAAAGTTATAATGGTGTGTGTGAAACTTCATGGACCTGCATGAAAATGGTATCAGATGCTAATTTTGTTCAGACACTAAAAGAATACATGTGCCGTTTAGACAAACTGTAAGTTAACCCTTTCATGATGGGAGCTGCGCTGGTGCAGCATTAAAGATCCAGTGCCAGTAAATTCTCTTAAATATGCGAGTCTCCCATAGGGTACCTCACATATACAAGAGAATGCACTGGCTTATAACTTCAAGGTAAATTTAGTCAGAGCAATGTATTCTTTTATATATATCTCCTTATATGAGACTTGCATAATTATATAAGAGAATGCATTGGCACAAGGTTTTTGCAAAATTTCAGGAAACTTCATGGAAGGCTTAATAAACATTAGTCCACTGAGTACATTTAAAATGATAATATGCAAGGCATATAGAAAGACCCCATCACAATAGTAAGAATTATATTTTATTGAATACGGGTGCTTTAAATAATCATTATGATATATAGTTAAATTGTTATATATGAACACCATTGATATGAAGTGGGAAGAAGTAAACAAAAACATCGTATTGGCTGCTGACTTCAGAAAAAATCAACACTTCACTGCATGTACATGGACAACTTGATGTGATATTATAATTAACTCAGATGACATGTGTATGAGCATGGCTTCACCCGTGGTTTGTGGATTTGATGTTTTTCTGCTTTCATTCTGGTATATACATTGTATGTGTGATTCTTACAAGCATTTGCCATATCTTATTTTCCCCCTGGAAATATGGTAAACTTTAAAGTCATATTATTTTTCACTCAGTTTTAAATTCGCGCACCAATGGGTGTGCAAAATATAGTACTGCGTGAATTTAAATACTAGTAAGGTAGCTAAAATTTAATACACAGTACTAAATAAAACCGGTATAATATAACTAGTAATTGAAGCGTGTGTCTGCGTTTATATGTCCAGTATGGTCGTGATATATGCCATATAGCGGCTAAAACGATGTTAAACTCTCAATTAATAAATGAATCAATAAATGTCTAGTCTATAGTGAGGTGAAATCAGTTGCCTGCGAAGACAACATGACCCATTCAGTCATGTCTGGATTCTGGCCCGCAGAAACAAATGATGCTTTGACATCATGACACCGTAACTGACTTCATTTAGCAAACAAATGAAACTGATCTAATATGACCCTATGCAGGACATATTCATAACAACTTACTTTTTATAAATAAATAAATACTTCAGTTGTCCATTGCCACATATCGGAAGCAAATTTGTTTCATTGCTGATTCCGCGATTTTGTGAAACCACTGCCGGAAATCACGTGATTTTTTCACGAAAAAGTTGTCTCGCTAAAAATTTCACCTGCATGGTATACTGTAAATTATGTGTGACGTCACAAGTACGTATGACCGCCTGTTACCTACACACGACCCGAGCTCGGCGCACATAATAACTTACCCCATACAGCAAGATTCCTCGCCATGGTTTCCGGTTGCCTGAAAGATATACCTTATACATTAGAAAGTATAACTAGAGAATTTCAGTTCAGATTGGCTATATATAGGATCATGCTCTTATAAGAACTGAAAGAAAACACAAGAGTAGATCACCCTCCTCTAAAATTATTTTACTTTTGAACAGTGGGAAATTTAAGACAGGAAATGAAAAAACTCCGCAAAATTGACTCAATGACTGAAACTCAAAATCGCAGGTGTGCATGTCCCCATGCTGGTTGACATCTGTGACAAGTTTTTAAAAAATTGACTGGAAAATGACGAAATACAGGCTTGGACAAATGATGCGTCCCAGGGTGTACGATTCTATGTCGAAAAAATGCAATAACTCCGCCAAAATGAGTCCAACCGAACTCAAAATCGCAGGTGCTAAGTTTCCCAAAAGTTGATATACTGTATATATGTGCCAAGTTTTAAAAACATTTACCAGAAAATGACAGAATACAGACTTGCACAAAGTTCCGGACGCACGGATGAGGGTAATTACCATAGTCCTCCCAACAGAATGTCGGGGGATAAAATTGTTGTATAATTAATATTTTCAAATCAATATTTAGTCTCGTTATAAGATGTTTAGACCAAGAGTTAACTATTGCCTTACTTCCGATCATAATTTAAACTTACCAGCTAACAATTTATTTATTTTTTTGGAGTAAAGATATAATAAATACACTGATAAAATCTTAGTCTTACCTGTGAACAGATGTGGAAATTTGACAGGTAAGAATACAGCTTCTTTTAGGGCTTCCTTCGCGTACTCCAACCCAGCTACATCATTCCAGCTCACATTTGGTTTGGTCATCACAATAGCATCTGAAATTTCAAAGAATTGGAATACATTGTCAGACATATGCCAGGAGGGAAATAAATGAAAATGTCAATGACACAGTAGCTCAACTTGAATGGGAGCTAATTTCATGTGCTACAGTCAATAAAGCGGTTAGGAATGAGGAAAGTTTAAATGTCAAAGTAACTATCAGTTGTCAACATGAAGATATATATATAAAGTAAATTCCAAGATGGCTGCAGGCGCAAGCCTTGAAATAGTGTGTGTCATTTGCAGAATGAGGTCCCAGAGGGTGAAATTAGTGATGCTACCCTGCATAGCGGGCTAGCATCACCAAATTCACCCTCTGCGAACCTCATTCTGCTGAGGTGTAAGCAGAATGAGGTCCCCAGAGGGTGAATTTGGTGATGCCAGCCCGCTATGCGGGGTAGCATCACTAAATTCACCCTCTGGGGACCTCATTCTGCAAATGACAGACACTATTTCTAGGCTTGTGCAGGCGTTTTTTTTAACGAAATTCAGAAAAAAATTTGATGGCTCCCATCTAGAGGTCACCCAAAAGATCCATATGAAATTTGGTGACGATCGGATGAGGGATGTGGTCTGTAGAGTTTGCCAAAGGATTTAGTCATGCAAAGAGTAAAATTTTCAAATTCGACAGCTCCTATTTAGAGGTGATCCTAAAGTTACCTAAACATGCCTGTAAATTTTCAAAACAATTTTCCAATAAATGAGAGCTGCAGGATGTGTTGTTGGGATTTAAATTTGTACTCCAAGATGGCTGCTGGCAGCAATGTTTTTTAACGAATTTCAGAGACTCCCATCACCCCGAAGATCCATATGAAGTTTGGTGATGATCGAATGTAGGAGTTGGCCACTGTTAAATCTCAGTTTTCACACTTGGCCACTGTTAAATCTCAGTTTTCACACTTGCCCAAGAAGATCCATATGAAGTTTGTTCATGATCGAATGTGGGAGGTGCAGGCCACTGGGACCCCCATATGTAAAATCTCAGTTTTCACACTTGCCCAGGATAAAACAAAGCAGACAGTAAATACTTCACACCTGACTGGAGGTGTAAAGGGTTGTCACATTCTTTCATGTTGATTAATTTACTAACAATGGGAGAAGATTAGAGGAGTAAAATAGTGTACACATTTTTATTAGTGAGGAAACACATTGGAAAAAATAACAAACAGAACTTTTTGTATTCTCTTTGTATTTTTATAGTGAACAATTAGCAAATTGCAAATCAACCAAGAAACTGTTCAACATTACCAACACTATGCTGGGCAAAGGTAAATGTTCTACTCTACCTAGTGACATTCCCATGGATACACTCCCAGAAACATTTGCCACATTTTTTCAAGACAAAGTTACCAAAATTCGTGCGAATATACAACAAGTGTCTGCAGGAGAAGCTGAGTTTGAGGAATTCACTGGAACCAAATTTGTTAAGTTTGAATGTGTTACAACAGAGACGGTTAAACGTGTTCTCATGTCAATGCCATCAAAATCGTGTTCTCTGGATCCTGTACCATCACTCATTCTTAAACAGCATAGCGACCAACTAGTAACGTTTCTTACGAGGATAGTGAATACATCCCTGGAAGACGGTATAGTTCCCACTTGCTTCAAACAAGCTGTGGTTAAACCATTGCTGAAAAAGCCAAACATGGATAGGAACAATCTCAAGAACTATAGACCTGTTTCTAACCTTCCTTTTATATCCAAGCTTCTTGAGCGCGTGGTACTCTATCAACTCAGACAACATCTGGAGGATAATGACATGAATGAACCTTTCCAATCAGCTTATCGACGACACCACAGTACGGAAACTGCACTTGTCCGCGTCACCAACGACTTGCTTTGTGCAGCAGATGATCACAATGTCACTATAGCCTCATTTCTCGACCTCTCTGCTGCCTTTGATACTTTGGATCACAACATCATAATTTCACGCCTTAACAAAACATTCGGAATTTCAGGGAAAGTTCTCCAATGGTTCAAGTCATATCTATCAGGCAGAATCCAGACTGTTCACAGTGGAGAATTCTGTTCCAAACCATATGAACTATCATTTGGTGTCCCCCAGGGATCAGTCCTTGGGCCCGTGCTTTATCTCATGTACACTAAGCCATTGGGGCAAATCATCACACAGAGAAATCTACAATACCACATGTACGCAGACGATACACTGATTTATATGCCCAGCTCACCATCAGAGTTCGCAAACAATATCTCAGAAATGCAGCAATGTATAACGGCAGTAAAAAATTGGATGGGCGCAAACCAACTGTGTTTAAATGATGACAAAACCGAGATAATGTTATTTGGAACAGATCACAGAATTAAGAACACCCCTTTGGACTGCATTCGTATAGGTGATTCCGACATAAAGCCATCGTCGTGTGCCAGATATCTGGGCATTCACCTGGACAGTACTCTGTCAATGGAAGTGTACATAAACAATTTATGCAGAAGTCTATTTCTGGATATAAGGAGAATTTCTCACATCAGGCCATTCATAACCACCGATGCTGCTAAAACTCTTGTTTCGTCATTTGTTCTTTCCAAGATTGACTACTGTAACCCACTTCTGGCTGGCTTACCAAAGACAGAAATTGATAAACTTCAACGTATGATGAACATTGCTGCTCGTGTGATTCTTAAGAAGCCTAAATTTTCTGACCTGACACCAATGTTCAAAGAACTGCACTGGCTACCAATTCAAGCCCGCATTGACTATAAAATTGCTGTCTTATGTTGTAAGAAATTTGACTGTCTCTCGCCCCTCCCTGTATATATCGAATCTCTTCTTTCATGCTATGTACCTGGTAAACCAGGCTTAAGGTCAGCTGATAAAATATTACTTGCTGTCCCCAAACGTGACCTTGTTAATTATGGTCGTCGATCTTTTGAATGCTACGGCCCAAACCTTTGGAATTCACTCCCGCTTACACTTAGGAATTTTGCTACTTTGGAATCTTTCAAAACAGAACTCAAAACGTATCTGTTTAAACTTCACTATGGCAACAACGACGACCAAAGCTGAGCACACATTTCCTGCATTGTTTTATACAATACACACAGCCTTATCCTGATTTGTATATGAATTGTTTGATTTATTTCATTGTAGTTATTGTTTGTGTGTACATGCGTATATGTGTTTAAATGTGCTGGAACTCGGTCATCTGTTGTATCATTGAGCGCTTTGGGCCTCATGGGATAAGGCGCTTTAAAAATGCTATACATTATTATTATTTGATTGTGTCATATTTCAATATTTATTGTAGACTAGCAGGGTTACCCGGCATTGCCCAGGTTAAATTGATGTGAAACGCTCTGCATGCTGTGGATATTTGGTGGGAATAGAGGATACACTTGCTCAAAGTGTTACACGTATTCTCATAAATTGTATATCCAAATAGCATCACAAAACATGATTCTTAAACATGGAATATAAGTTGTGGCTCACCTTGTCGATTGTCACTTTGTTTATCGCCATTAATCCGTACCACCAATAAAGAAGTATTTATTCATATACAACTGCGTATACGCCAGACATTATGGGATGGAACATGAACATCATAAACACATTAGTTCGCAAAAATAAAAGACGACCATTAGGTTTTACATATATAGAGATGTATCAACCAATCTAGTGGGTTAGACTAAGATTTTGAGGACACCTGGCTATATCGGCATGAAGACACAGATGTTTTAAAGAAATGTCCAGGTGCTCCTCTGTTCATAGCGCTATATATTGACGAAATATGTTGCTATGCATATATCAGCTACATGTGCCCGACACAGAGTGAGATTTTGAGTGGTTTATTGTATATGTTTGTGTGGAAACTATATTGAATGGAACAGACTCAATTGTGTTATAATATATACATGATCCATTCTAATATGCAATCCTCTGACGGTTCGAGGTCTCCCAGTTTGCAAGAATATGTGTATATCTTAAATAAAATGATAAATATACATTTAATGCTTTCTTCTATCTATCAGTTTTGCTAGCTCATTATACGTTTTAACACGCACGATTAGATTCCTCATACCATTTGAGAAGGACGTGTATGAATTTGATGGTAATTGGCACTAAACATATTTTTTTTAATATCAGTTTTGGTGATCCTCCCATCCCTATTTCAGACTGAAGCCACGCCACTTTTGTCATCATTAAACCACACACTTAGACTTATTGTGGAAATCCATATATATAAAATTGGTGAAAATTGGCGAGTATACAAATTCGTATCAAATTCAGGGCCCCCACATCTCTCGTCCAAATGGCACCAAGTTGGCTTGGCGTATCTAAACCACACAATTAGATTCCTCATATCAGGGAAAAGAATATGTATCAATCTGGTAGAAATCGGCGCTAAACATACTGTTTATCTTTTTTTGTGTGTGTCCCTCTCACCTTACGCATTCCTGACACGAATTGCCCCACTTGTGACATCCTTAAACCACACAATAGACCCCTGATATCATGGAGCTGATTATTTATAAGTTTGGTGCTAATCGGCAACTAATATTTTTGTTTTAAATTTAGTGCCCACCCCATCTCTCACCAAACATCACAAATATGGCGTCTGTAAATCACACAATTAGACTCCTCGTATCATGGATAAGTATGTGTATCACTTTGGTGGAAATTGGCGCTAAAAATATTGCGTATCAAATTTGGTGCCCGTCTGCCTTTCAGTGCACCCCTGACTCGAATGACGCCACTTTTGACAGATTTAAGCCACACATTTAGACTACTCATACCATGGGGATGATATTGTATACGTGTGGTGGCAATCGGCGACTGAACCTATACTTATCAAATTTAGTGCCCCCCACAATCTTTCATCCAAACGACAGCAATTTGGCGTCTTTAAATCACATACTTAAGATTCCTTGTATCATGGAGATGAATATATATCAATTTGGTGGAAATCGGCGCTAAATTAGTTTTATCAAATTTTTTTCCCCTCTCGCCTATTCATCCCTGATGTGAACGGCGCAACTTTTGACATTTTAAAACCACACCATTAGATGCCTCAAATCATGGGAATGATTATATATAAGTTTCGCTGCAATCAGCAACAAACATTTGTTCTGCCCTCCCCATTTTCTGCCCCTGACAACAACGGCGTCACTTTAGAGCATTCTAACCCGCACCATTATCTTTCTCGTAAAAAGTTACCCCTAGTAGACCCCTTTAGTGCCATCTAGATGCCCCCTCAGCGCTAAAATTAGTTTATGAGTTTTGGTGCCCCTCTCTCCTTCCGTGCATCCCTTAATCGAACGGCGCCACTTATGACATATTTAAACCACAATATTAGAATCCTTATATCATGGGGATGATTATATATAAGTTTCGTGGCAATCAGCGACAAACAATATTTCTGCCCTCCCCATTTTGTGCCCCTGACAACAACAGCGTCACTTTAGAACATTCTAGCCTGCACCATTATCTTTCTCGTAAAAAGTTACCCCTAGTAGACCCCTTTGGTGCCATCTAGATGCCCCCTCGGCGCTAAAATTAGTTTTGAGTTTTGGTGCCCCTCTCCCCTTCCGTGCATCCCTTAATCGAACGGTGCCACTTTTGACATATTTAAACCACACTATTAGAATCCTTATATCATGGGGATGATTACATAAAAGTTTCGTGGCAATCGGCGACAAATAATATTTCTGCCTCTCCCCATTTTCTGCCCCTGACACCAACGGCGTCACTTTAGAACATTCTATAACCCGCACCATTATCTTTCTCGTAAAAAGTTACCCCTAGTAGACCCCATTGGTGCCATCTAGATGGTCCCCTGTGAATTTCTATAGAATAGAGACAGACAGACATTCGCAAATATAGATATATATAAAGAGAGCATATCTGTTTGATGTGTATGTGGATATGTGCTGAACATGTTTGTCATCTGGATTCAGAGCTAACCTGACGTCAATGTATACTCACCCTCTAAGTTCTAAAAATGGGCTTGGCTTATCTTCAAGGACCTCCCCATGATAGTTTTGGGAGCAAAAACACAGACTGGGCTTATCCTCAGAGATGGGCTTACTGACGGGTGTATACAGTAAGCGACACAATGCGTAATTTAAAATGCGAGCGGCTGATTACCACTCAACTAGCAGATTGTTGAAAACAGTGATATACAGTATTTGATTGACAAGGTCTTGAATGTCATGGCAAGAATCACAGTAGAACTAATAATTTTTGTTTCTAAATGCATGGTAAATCTTGCGACAAAATAGGCGAGCAGATAACAATTTGTTATTCAAGGAAATTCCTGACATTAGCTGGAATCTTTTTTGGTGTGAAAGCCAACCATGCGGTATTGTCTATTACATGGTTTGAAGCCCAGAGGGTAAAGTTACAACCACAGATCTTTATACCTGATGCTAAACTAGCGCAAATTCAACACTATTACTACATGTTCCAAACTGTGCATGTAAAGGCGGTACTGCTGGGATGGTTGTCCGGATATCTGGTTACGATTCGGTTACGCGTGTCAACCGGTTCGAGGAGGCCACAAGCGGATAACCGTACTATTGATAACGATCGTACTATCATCATAGTACTCTGTGTAAATGTTGCCGAAATCATTTACGGAAGTTTAAGTAATGAGAGTAAGTAATAATAAGCGATTTGGACAGTTGATTGTGTATTCTTCATATACCTCACAACACATGCCCGTTTGATCAACGGCGGCTTTTCTAGACATGAAACCAACAACTACAGTCTGCGAATCACTTGCTACACATTCGATGCCAATTTCCTTTGGTGGCCTTACATGAAAGGTTGCATGAGCACCGCGGCATAAATCAAAGCAATCAAGTCTAGATAGACTTTTACTATGTCATTAATAATATTTCGTCGTGGAAGGTTTTGCAAGCAAGCGTTGTTTATGCGGAACTCCTGTAAATATCGATGTACTAGCGACCAATTGCTCTAACACAAACCATCAGGAAGTGGGAATTATTGTGGACTACTAATATATATTATATTTTAGTTTGTTTGGGCTCAATTAATTTAGACAAATTTACCACTATTTAATCGCCGTAACGGGACCGCATTGTATGACCAAGACATCGTTTGTGATCGCAGGTATATCAACATTTCTGGGACGCGTAATCAACACTTGTTTTGCCGATATAGTGACAAATATCAACACGCAGGGTTACAATTGTCCGTCTGAGAACGGTGATATGTCCCGCTTTCAAATCGGAGCACTGCTCCGTGACCACATGTCCTGAGTTTTAAAGATACTAAGTGTATCTCATCCTAGCAAGTTTATGTAGATTTCGGAGTAAAAAATAATTGATATGAATCGAGAACACCTGTCTGGAAAAGCTTCTAGATATATCGTTAATTATGGTCTATCTCTTTTATACATGTGTTATAGTTAACGGGGTATGAAATATTAGATATGAATCGAAGACCCATGTCCGGAAATGATTCTATCTATTAATATTGATTATAATTCGAATATTTTCTGGTCTAAAATGTGTGGTTATTTAGTAGAGATCAGAAATTTTATTGTGTAATTTTGTCACAAATAAAAGTTAATTATACTGATTATCGCTTATAACTATGTAATAATACAATCTAGGACATATTACGTCGGAGCATAGCTATGGGAACACCATATTGATATCTATCGCTATATGGTATCGCCTGAGTGGTCTGTTCTAAAAGTAGAACAATAAAGTGTCCCACTTAATCATCTCATTTTATAGTAAATATTCGAAATATAATAAATATTACAAGATTAAAATTTGGCAAGGGAAGCCTAACTGTCTTAGTATAGCGTTTGTAGAGTTGAGTCTCATAAATAAATTGCTTGTTAAGTATGATAACTTAGGTAATAAGTATTTGGTATACTTGACTATGTTTATAGTTTAGTAGGTTTACTGATTTCGCTTGGGTTAAGCTCTTCAGGTGTTTGTCATGATCAGCAATCGATAATGTTTTCTGAGTAAGTGGTTCGAGGTCTTGTGCTCCCGCGTTTATATAGAGAAATTCCGGGTGACCGGGTGATGACCTTTGGTCTGACCTTGACATTAACCTTGACCTTCTTTGGGTAAACCCAAAATGTATTTTTTTTTTTTTGGGCAAAGGTTACATGTACTTTTAGGTAAGTGCATAAGTTCACATTTTGTTTGTCTGTGACGTCACAATAGATTAGGGTATATATAAGAGTTGAGTTTCTTATATACTTCATTAATAATTTTTATTAATTAATTCAGACTGACTTTATTAGCTTTTAATTTTTTAATTTTGGAAGTCGTAGAAGTTCATATAATTAATGGAACTTCAGAGGGGATTTCCCGTTTTGGTACTTTTCTGTGACGTCATAATGCGTTGGGGGAATTATTATTTATGTGGTAAATGTCACATGTACTTTTAGGTAACATGAGTTCACAATAATTAGAGTTCATGGATAAATACTGGGGGGATTTTCCGGTTTGGTACTTATCTGTGACTTCACAATACGTTCGGGGAACGTACTGTGAATTGAGGTTGTTTGTGTACAATGGTAGTGTTTGCGGCGGTTGTTTTGCCTATTGGATATGTTATTTGCGTTGCAAGTTTGGTTTTTATAGATATTCATCCGTAGTGGGCATGAATAGATGTTTAAACTAGGTTTTCCGTATCTATTTGTGTAGAAAGGCGCGTGGTGTCCATTTGCAATCACGTGATTGTGTGTTGTCTAATTGTTTGTGCGTGGGAGTGAAGGTGAAGGTCAATCGTCAAGTGGTGTATTGTGACGTAGTGTGGTGTGGGGGAAATCCTGTTTTGGGATATTATGGGTTTTTCCTAATAATGGTTTGTTGTGGTGTGTGTGTTTGGTGTATTCTCTGTTAGTAAACGGTTCGTTTGAGTACAGATGTAAGGTTTTTACATTAAATGGAGAGACGACGGATGTGCTTATGTGCACTAGCAATTATGTTGGAAGAGTTTTATTGTAGAGCATAGACGGGCATTGTTTGTCCGATTTCGTCCATGTTCTAGAATGATGTCTTCATGTGCTGGGGGCTTGCGTATGGTATGTTCTCCGATTTGTTCCGCTTCCAGTGGCTATATGTCAACCATCTACCCTTGAGTACGATGTAAGTTGACTGGCCTGTTGTCAGACCCTCATATGTTTAGGGGGTCATTTTCTCTTCAGGTAACGCAGGTAACTACGTGGAACAGGTTGTGTATGAAGAAGAGATTAATATTATTCACCATAAGGTGTCTGACCTGTTCATGCCCTCTGGATATATTGTCCTTAGTAGGAACATCCAGTTTTATATTGTTTCGCCGACGTCGAGTATTGTGCTCGATGTCTGTGTCAGTGTTTGAGACATGTGACATGACGTGAGTGGTAGATGTGTTTGCTGGCTAGCTTTAGTGAGCATTTGGTATATCCCTGATGTGTTGTTGAATTCTTGTTGTAAGAGTTTAAAAAGATAGGTGATGGGTCCTGGCCTTGTATAAAGGACTTTTGTGAAGGGGGATATTGGTTTCCATGTGTGGAGGTGTATCATGTTTTCTGGCGGGATGTGATAGGACACGCCTTCGTTTTGCGTTCCTATTATCCTTGTTCGTGTTTGGTTCACCTGTGTCGGATTGTTCCGACTTTTGTGTCTGTGGTGAGCCGTAAATCGAAGGATGATTGTGCGGGTGTGATATGTGTAGTCATATAGTAAGTAGTCGGGGTGATTAGTTACAAGATTAAAATTTGGCAAGGGAAGCCTAACTGTCTTAGTATAGCGTTTGTAGAGTTGAGTCTCATAAGTAAATTGCTTGTTAAGTATGATAACTTAGGTAATAAGTATTTGGTATACTTGACTATGTTTATAGTTTAGTAGGTTTTCAGTAAACCTACTAAACTATAAACATAGTCAAGTATACCATGGAAACCAATATCCCCCTTCACAAAAGTCCTTTATACAAGGCCAGGACCCATCACCTATCTTTTTAAACTCTTACAAAAATAATTCAACAACACATCAGGGATATACCAAATGCTCACTAAAGCTAGCCAGCAAACACATCTACCACTCACGTCATGTCACATGTCTCAAACACTGACACAGACATCGAGCACAATACTCAATAACAATATAAAATATAAAACAATATAAAACTGGATGTTCCTACTAAGGACAATATATCCAGAGGGCATGAACAGGTCAGACACCTTATGTTGAATAATATTAATCTCTATAATAAATATTAATTGATAGAAGCATTTCCGGACATGGGTCTTCAATTCATATTTATTATGTTATATAACCACGAAACTATTGTCATATGAAGAGATAGTCCATCTTTAATAGTAATAATCGATTTTATGTAGAATGATTCTCATATAATAAAGTGATGTGAAACACTCCGGTCGGGTGACCAAATAGAAATGGAGAATAATCTTGTAAGTAGTAATAAGTAGTTTTTTTTACAAATAATATATGTAAATTGACAACACACACCGTCATTATTATATATTAATTAAATGCAGTGACTGTCAGTGGTGAAATCGTTTTCGTTGGTTTATTGCCGATAGATGCGTCCCGAATCGAGTAGTAAATATTTACAATTGAGCATCGTTCAGACGATATTTTCTTTTGAGTGTCACGGTCGATTTGGTTGAGATTTTCGGCGATGTTAGTAGAATGATACATTCCCCCAGTTGGCATAGCACCTGCATACTAACTTATCAGTTTCCCAAGTTCACGCACCCGAACAAGTATATACTATGTCTTTAACGTTTTAACGGTACTGAATCCGAATCGATGGTCCCCATATCATCAGATTCCAACAACTAGAGCAACATTTTTTTGAAATGCCCCTTCAGTTGTCAGAATAGATTAATTGCCCAAAAATAATGCAAACCACAGTCAACTATAGTAGAAAATTGTCGAAATGTGTTATTTATTCCCATTTTGTTCAACGAAATATGGCCAAATATAGCTAACGCCAGAGCTACCTAATTTTAGAGTTATCAATCTTCATCCGCAATTTGGTCCGAGACCGTCGGTTTTACCAAACCACCAATAACTACACATTTCGAGAAATAACAAATTTCAAAAATAGATATCTGATCACTCTGAGCTTTGATGGGTGGGTTCCTCGACTCAAATCAATTATTTTGTTTACCCCCGAAACCAAAGAAATAGTAATTTGGGAGCGTTAATTCGAATTATGCATCTTTAAGATGAGTCTTACCTGATAACTGACTCTTCATCGCGTCGGCAGCCTCTTCGGCTTGTGATCGTGAACCTCCTTGATTCCTATAATTACAAAAACTTAATGTTGGAGCGAATTGAAAAAACAATCAACAAATAATCAGGATCTCGGTATAAACTGTTTAACCCTTTCTTTACTAAATGGATTCTCCCATTCAGTTATATCAGTATACATGTGAATGGTCTATTATTCATCTGGAGGGGTGTCCAGTAATAAAAGCTGATAACAGACAGAAAAACAGACAATACAAGAGCTGAATGTGGTTCATATTCATTGGTGGAAATGCTCAGATAATATTGTCGTTTGTTGAATTATTATTTGAACATTTCCTGAGGGAACTACTCGCCAATGAGTATTTAGTATAGAAATGGTTAAAGTTAAAAGGTTGTTGGTGAATTCGATCAATGCTTTATTTTAAAGCCAGTTTAACTGTCATCTGAAGCCAGTTTCACATCATAACCTGGTTTAATTATATGTATTCCCATTCATATTCGATGGACACAATAAATAATATATAAATAATACGTACATGTGCAAAATTTATCAAAGTCTATGAAAACATCCTCACCAAAAAGAACATGGAGAAATAGATAATTTTAACATTACAATTGTTAATTTATATTAGTTTTTGATATACAGCGAAATTTCGCATGCTGAATCATTGCTATGTAAACATTACTGTTACATTGCCAGTCATTTAATCAACAAACATCACCGATGGAAATTGCAATTCAAATGTATTATTCCAAAATACGTTTTGCTGAATAAGTTTCAGTGGTCTGGCCTTTTCAATCGTATACCTTCAAGTTATATGATCAAACTGAGACCAAGTTACTGTTAGTGGATAAAATGACTTGCGCTTAACAGTACAAATATATACTATTGTTTCAACGTGTGAAATTTCTTTATCCAAGAATTGATAATGAACATAACAAAGTCATTCTATTTTTCAAAGTTTTTTCTTGGTGATTATGGTTTTAGACATTTATTATTTTTCGCATATACACACTGCGAAGACCATGTGTTACTTTAAAGCTCCTCGCATCACCTTTTCAAAGGCGCTGTCACTGGAAACGTTTCTGTGGAATGTATTGCTATGGTTTACTAACTTTTTGATCGGCTTATCCTCTGGGATTGGAAGGAATTAGTCACACCTACAATTAGGATTGAGGTGTGAGTACCCATTAACTTTTATAAACAAATATAATACGGGATATTATGTCCATACTTGAGATAGGTTTTCAGTTTCTCTGCTCTTTGGAGATACGACTGACATTTCTCTCGAATGTCATATTTTACTTTCTCTGTCAGTGTTTCGTCTGCAAAGGAATATTGGAATGTATATACATATATTGTTTTTAGAAAACGTGGGTATAGTGAAGTGTCCCTTATTACAAAAAACACTCTGGTAAAAGCCAGGTAAACCATGGTTTACATAGCTCTACTCTAGTAATATATGGTAAAGTCAGGTAAAAAATGATTACTTTGGTGAAAGCCATGTCAAGTCCATGTAAAAAGGACATACCCTTGTAAAGTTCAAGTAAAGGCATGGAGTACCCCACTGATGGAACAGGACATACATTGGTAAAGCCTATGTAATCCCATGTAAATCAGAACATACTCCAGTACATTCTTGATGAGCGGTAATTCAATTTCACAATAGCACATTACGCAGCTTATGTGTTTTCTGTATCTTATGTGAGAATAAAATCTTATTTTATCTGTTAATCAACGCAAACAAATGTACCCGGTATCATACTCAAAAGTTAACAGAATGGGACAAGAATATCACTATTAATACGTCAGCTATATAAGTACATAAGTTGAAAACCTTATGTAATCACATGTGCCATTCATCAATGACCTCAAATCTGTTGTCCCAAATTTTAAGGAATCTAAAACCGTACCCCGTATTACCGTCGTAAATTGCCTTGAGGTAAATTGCCCTGGTAGAATTACTCTAGTAGAACCAACACATACATATAACTTACATTCCGGTAAAATACATTGGTGAAATACATGGAGTAAAAATACATGTATGGGTCTACATGGTGACGATTCACTGGATAAATTTTACACCCTTGTAAAATTACATCATTTTACCTGTTCCAATCGCCACGTTAAATAAACTCCACATAAATATGCAATCAAAACAGGATGAAGAAATATTACAATTCAGATATCAGTTCTCGAGAAAAACAAAATCTTAGTCTTAGAATATATATATATATATATTTATATATATATTCTTTAGTAAACACTTTGTACTCACTCACATTTGATAACATGAAGGAAGTATTCCGTGGCTTTCTGATACAATTGGTAAGCTTCTTCATAATTCTTGTTTTTGTCGTGGACTGTAGCCTGGGTCGCAAAGTCAATTGCTTTCTGTCAAATATAACCACCACACGTCTTATTGAAAAAAAATGAATTAGGGAGGACTTGCGTGCAAAAAAAGATTCTGGTTTCATAAAAAGCGCTCGAAGCCGCTTGTTGTGAACATTTATGATGCGAAAAAAACTATTAAAGAGGGATCACTCTATGCAGCTACTTTATTGTGCTATTTTTAGCAATGACTGTCTGACGTTTTGTAAACAAATTAGAAAATGGTTCTTTGCAAATAAGAGAATCGATTCTAAAATAGCTGTTGCATTGAGATCCATAAACATTACTTCCCTGTGAAGATTGAAATTCATGAATGAATTTCTTCTACTTACTAGACCTTAGGAATAAAAACTGAAAACGTGAATTTAAAATATTTGCCGCTGTCCATTTTAAAATATGTCCAATTTAAATATTTGCCGCTGTCCATAGCCGTACACATATATTATAATTACACAGTAATTAGTACTTACCTTCATGTATTCGCTATTTCCTGATTTTACAGCCATTATCACTCCTCTCTGAGTAGGAACCGATCTATTGGATTGAAGAGTGGACTCTAAAAAATGGCATGGTTGTGTAATATCACTATAAATCAGGGGCTATTTGCGGAGTTTACGTACGAACTCGTGCCCATGAGTCACGCCATATATGGATCCTTGTGTATTGTGATGTAGCCGAATGACTTAAAGTGACATTAAACTATCAGATGGAATTTTTTATAACACATAATATAAATTCCAATAGCAAATATCTAAATTCGACCGAGGACGGTTTTTGACACATGCGCACCATATATTAATAATACCCAAGCATTGTATTAACGCTGCTGTTCGTGGAAGCTGTATAATCAGATATTGAAATCACCTAATGACCATGCATGCACCTGATTCTGCTGTCTCGGCCCCTTGACCGATTTGGGTGAAATAAAGGGTGTTACAGAGTGGCCCCCAAGCCAATCTAAATACCCACCATGGCCGACCAAAATGGGCGCCGTCCAGAGTGGTTGAAATATGACACCCATGCCATTTCTCGACCTTGGCCGATTTAGGTTAATCAAAGGGTACTGTATTGTGGGCCCCAAGCTTATTCACACTGGCACCATACCCTATCCAAAATGGCCACCGTCCAGATGGGTTCAAATAGGGTACACATGGCATATTTCTCGGCCTCTTGACCGATTGAGGTCAAACAACTGGTGGTGTATGATGCCCCCTCAAAGAAACTCTTTACACACACCCACCCCGATGCAAATGGCCACCACCGCCCAGATGTGTTCAAATAGGGCGCCGATGTTATTTATCGACACATTTAGGTCAACCAAAGGGTGTTGTATGGTGGCACCACCCCTCCCCCCAAGCCAATTTAAATATTCACTCTATGCTGATCCAAAATATCCGCCATCCAGAGGGGTTCAAATAGGACACTCTTTCCACAAGCACCACCGCCGATCCAAGATGACCATCGCCCAGATGGGTTTAAATAGGGAACCTATGCCATTTCTCGACCTTGACCAATTTAGGTCAAAGAAAGGGTGATATATGGTGGCCCCCAAGCCAATTTAAATATCCATCCCACTCGCCACATTCTCACCTTATTGTTGACTGCTATCATTAACTTAATATTAGATGGACTGATTTGAGTGTAATGATGGGCACACAGGCTTTCAGAGTGTGGTGAAGGGTACACAGGCTTTCAGAGTGTGATGAAAGGTAGACAGGCTTTCAGAGTGTGATGAAGGGTACACAGGCTTTCAGTGTGTGATGAGGGTACACAGGCTTTCAGAATGTGATGAAGGGTACACATGCTTTCAGAATGTGATGAAGGGTACACAGGCTTTCATAATGTGATGAAGGGTACACAGGCTTTCAGAATGTGATGAAGGGTACAAAGGCTTTCAGAATGTGATGAAGGGTACACAATATTTCGGAGTGCAATTAAAGGTACAGAGTGTAATGAAGGGTACACAGGCTTTCAGAATGTGATGAAGGGTACACAGGCTTTCAGAATGTGATGAAGGGTACACAAGCTTTCAGAATGTGATGAAGGGTACACAGGCTTTCAGAATGTGATGAAGGGTACACAGGCTTTCAGAATGTGATGAAGGGTACACAATATTTCTGAGTGCAATTAAGGGTACAGAGTGTGATGACAGGTACACAGGCTTTCAGAATGTGATGAAGGGTACACAGGCTTTCAGAATGTGATGAAGGGTACACAGGCTTTCAGAATGTGATGAAGGGTACACAATATTTCTGAGTGCAATTAAGGGTACAGAGTGTAATGAAGGGTACACAGGCTTTCAGAGTGTGATGAAGGGTACACAGGCTTTCAGACTGTGATGAAGGGTACACAGGCTTTCAGAATGTGATGAAGGGTACACAATATTTCTGAGTGCAATTAAGGGTACAGAGTGTGATGACGGGTACACAGGCTTTCAGAATGTGATGAAGGGTACACAGGCTTTCAGAATGTGATGAAGGGTACACAGGCTTTCAGAATGTGATGAAGGGTACACAGGCTTTCAGAATGTGATGAAGGGTACACAATATTTCTGAGTGCAATTAAGGGTACAGAGTGTAATGAAGGGTAGACAGGCTTTCAGAGTGTGATGAAGGGTACACATGCTTTCAGAATGTGATGAAGGGTACACAGGCTTTCAGAGTGTGATGAAGGGTACACAGGCTTTCAGAATGTGATGAAGGGTACACAGGCTTTCAGAATGTGATGAAGGGTACACAATATTTCTGAGTGCAATTAAGGGTACAGAGTGTAATGAAGGGTACACAGGCTTTCAGAATGTGATGAAGGGTACACAGGCTTTCAGAATGTGATGAAGGGTACACAAGCTTTCAGAGTGTGATGATGGGTACACAGACTTTCAGAATGTGATGAAGGGTACACAGGCTTTCAGAATGTGATGAAGGGTACACAGGCTTTCAGAATGTGATGAAGGGTACACAATATTTCTGAGTACAATTAAGGGTACAGAGTGTAATGAAGGGTACACAGGCTTTCAGAGTGTGATGAAGGGTACACAGGCTTTCAGAATGTGATGAAGGGTACACAGGCTTTCAGAATGTGATGAAGGGTACACAATATTTCTGAGTGCAATTAAGGGTACAGTGTAATGAAGGGTACACAGGCTTTCAGAATGTGATGAAGGGTACACAATATTTCTGAGTGCAATTAAGGGTACAGAGTGTGATGACGGGTATGGGATACCATTTTTGTTATGTGTAAGCAATATTTGCTAAGTGGGTGTCTGACCAGGTAACACGTTGTCCAGACGTAGTGAACACCAAACCTGGCACACCAGAATGACAAAAACAAGTCAAAATGAGATGCCGGCAGGTAGACCGGAGGCCTTTTGGAAAAGTCAAATGAGGATAAGAGCAAAAAACGGCTTAAAACATATTTGTCAAAAGAATCGTTCACGCAATACTGCTGGACACATAATACACGGGCTATATATGTTGCAATGTCTCCTCTACACAGGCTTTCAGAATGTGATGAAGGGTACACAATATTTCTGAGTGCAATTAAGGGTACAGAGTGTAATGAAGGGTACACAGGCTTTCAGAGTGTGATGAAGGGTACACAGGCTTTCAGAATGTGATGAAGGGTACACAGGCTTTCAGAATGTGATGAAGGGTACACAATATTTCTGAGTGCAATTAAGGGTACAGAGTGTGATGACGGGTACACAGGCTTTCAGAATGTGATGAAGGGTACACAATATTTCTGAGTGCAATTAAGGGTACAGAGTGTGATGACGGGTACACAGGCTTTCAGAATGTGATGAAGGGTACACAATATTTCTGAGTGCAATTAAGGGTACAGAGTGTGATGACGGGTATGGGATACCATTTTTTAAAGTTATTAATTCTATATTGTGAGCATGAGTAATAGTAAATATTTGTTCCATCATTCCCTATATTATTATTGACTTCTATCGTTCAAGGAACATGTGTTTGAAATTTCAGTTTTTTTATGTTTAATAAAAAGTCCATTTACAGTTGGGTTGGTAGATCTCCTTTTACATGAGTATATAAAATAAGTCCAAACTTGTCAAAGAGCTGGTGTCAATTAGAGTGCAAAATCTAATAATCTGTACCCTTTCCAACTTTTGACAAAGGCTTGCCCTAGACTAGCCCTTGGCTCATAGGTGAAACACTACGACACTACCCTGCCATCTTTAAGTAGATGACATCATTTGCAGCATTGATCCAAATATGACAATTGAGAGCCAGCCATCAAAACACAATATATTGCATTGTGTGTTCTGCAAAAATTGTTTACATATTTAAAATATCTCTTCACATATACAAAGTAGGATACAAAAAGTTTTGATAATTTCTTCCCGTCAGAGATAGGTGGAATCATGTTAAACTTGGGTCTTTGGACACAACATACAGATCACTTCAGCTTCCATTGTTCTATTTCAGTACCGGTCAGAATTCCGACCAGTGGTCCATGAGTGCAATGAAGGGTACACACTCTTGGCCCAAACCGATCTATATGATACCCAAAGCAGTGTGGTGGCAAGATTTCTAGTCTGAGGACCAGTCAAAGGCTTACCCTTCCCCTTTTTTCTGGTGAGAGTGACCCCTTCAGCATCATCATACGACATGGAACACGGAGGACATTTATGGTCATCCTCTTAATTTTAAATGTTCAGTGTCCAATGGGCCCGGTGATTAAAATAGAACAAAGAATGGAATTCACACATTTGAAATGCGGTTTATTCACATATAGCTTATTTTATACATAATATAATTACAACTCATATAAACACATAACAAGTGTGACACACTGATTAAAGTGGGTCGTTCAATTGGGGAAGGTTGCAGTAGTTCTGCACATAACCTATCAAGAAGAATGATAACCAGAGAATTAGCTTCAATCAAGCCTGCAAATAGTGTCTGTCATTGCAGAATGAGGTCCTCAGAGGGTGAATTTAGTGATGCTATACCACATAATGGACTAGCATCACCAAATTCACCCTCTGGGGACCTCATTCTGCTATACCTCATCTTCTGGGAGGTATATATAGTCTCAAATTAACATGTTTTTAGTAACTTTTTCCCTTCTGGGCAGTTTCTATAACGCCTAATTTGATTAAGATAAAAGGCATAATTGAGGTGACTTTAACTGGGGAACTTCAATCTGATCCTAGGTCTCCCATAGCAGTTGATGCCTAAGCAGAATGAGGTTCCCCCAAGGGTGAACTTGGTGATGCTAGCCTGCCGTGTGGGATAGCATCACTAAATTCACCCTCTGGGAAACTCATTCTGCAAATGACAGACACACTATTTGCAGGCTTGACTGAATAATAAACAGATGAGAATGAGTGATGAATTATGGGAAATGTTAATATATGTTTGAGCACTATTCTTAAAAAAGCACTTCCGAACTTCCTATATCTGGTAGTGTTAAGAGAGGATATGGTATTAAATTAAGACGACTCACGAGTCAGCTGTGAATGCAGAATGTACATTAGAATAGGGTGTCTCCATGGTGATAATGTAAACATTGTCAATTGTCATTGATGAATGAATCTTGCACAATCAACGCAAGCTAGATTGAGAATAAAGGTCAGATAATTACAGCACTCAAATAATAATAAATAACGATTTGTCTTGAATTATCGACCTATACAATTAACAAGCAGAGAGTTGTGAGCAATATGAGAGAAAACTGATGCAATGCCAGGGTCTACGCTGGCCCAATATTTACTTTGTTAAATCTAGTAGCAGCATGGACCCTGGCCAGAACGGAATCTTTTAAGAATTATTGTATAGTTTTATAGACACAAAATATTAATAAACCACAAAGTCCTGTCAGTTGGGAAGAGAACTTTATTATCACCAAGATTATCATCTTGTCCAGTGCATACAATTTGAAGTGAACAATCCCTTCATTTGCAAATGGATTACGCAAAATAGCAGTCACGTGAACAATGAATGGGTTAACAAGACTGGGATGGCCAAAAATTCTCACCTGTGCTCTTGTGATGCATGTATATCATCCATTATTAAAATATTTATACATTGGGATTCTCCCGTTCAGTTATGAAAGTATGCAATAGAATGGTCTATTCTTTATGGCAGGGGTGGAGGGGGTGGGTTGCGAAAACAATCCAGGATACAAGGTCAGAGGTTCTGAGCCCCGATCTCAGATTTTTCCAAAGCCATGTAAATTATGTTCCAAATCAATGTTTAAAGACAAATTATGACTACTAAAATGATTTTTAAAGGTTAAAAACTTTAAAACTAGACCAAAATAGAGCATTACCGTACTGACCCGGTTCAAAGCCCATGCCCGTGTTTAAGCCCACCCATATATTTTGGCCAAATTCCATGCACAGGGGTATATTCGTGTTTAAGCCCACCCCAAATTTTGTTCAATTTCAGCGGTGGTAAGTAAGTATTTGCTAATGATACTTCCCAAATAAATAATTCCAATATAACGGGAAGTATATTCACAAACGATCGGTGACGGCGAGAATGCCACGAAAAATGGAAAGTTATACTTCGTAGGTAAGTGATAATAATAAATAAAATAAAATATAGTGAATCTTAAAATCTCATTTGTTAATTCAATTATACTTCCTGGGGGAAACTAATCGTCAACAGACATCAAATACAAAAGAACACACTCGCTAACGGCGTATATCTGAGAACGCGGTAATCATCAGTCACTTCAAAGAGCACGTGCGTGCATCGCGCACATGTCAACAACAGTACTGTAAAAACATATTCTTTGTATGTCGGTATGTTCCTACATGTGGTCAAACACAAAAAGAACTCATTCCCTGGTTATGTAAACACACGGTGGGTATAATAATGGGGCAGAAGGGGGACTTGTCATCCACAACACCCCAACAGCACAAGATGCCTTCAAAAAAAGAGATACTGATGTCGTATTGGTACCCGGTGGCGGTGGTTAGTATATAATAATCATTATTAAAAATTTTAAACTGCTATTTTTCACGTTTTACGGTATAGACTATAGTATAAACATTAATCTGTGTCAACGGTTTGGGAGCGATAACTGGATAATCTGGAAGCCGTGTATATTTCCCCGAAACTCTGTGTTGGATCGACTTTATTTTATGGATCTATTTCTTCAGTTTTAACTTTTACTGTCCCGATTTCTTGGGATTTTTGGTTTGCAAAGGGTCATATCCGAGTTTAAGCCCACTTGGATTTTTGAGCTCAAATAAAACAAAGGCCCCCTGGGCCTAAACGCGGGTCAGTACGGTAATCAAGAAAGGGGGGGCTCGGAGTTTCAATATTTACTCAATATTTTTTCTTTAAATTGCACTGAAAAAAAAAAAGCAATTCCATCAGATCTCACAGGTTTTCATTGTTGATTTAGACCTTCAATTATCCCTGTGATGCCAACATCAGCTCATTTAATTCTTCTAGTGGTTTAAATGGTATGAATGTTGAAAGATATAAAGATTTCTTATAATTGTATGATGTTCATCCTCTGACTGAATAGTCACCGTGAATTTCTGAGACCTACCAACATAATGAAAAGCTAAGTAATTGGAACATAACATGCCAATTATTACAAAATAAGAATTCACCGGGCCGTGGGTCACATAACATTTAAAAAAAAATGAAAATTTCAACTTGAATCATGGAATTATTTTAGCAACCCCCTCCCTGATATACCAAATATTGCCATGGAAAACAATGTAGTAACATGAAGAAAAAAAATATGTGGTAACTATTTACGGAGATTGGACAAGATCTTTGTTTTTCAAATTCCCATGCAAACAAAACTGTGTTATGATTATTTAATGTGGCCGAATCATTGCACATATTTCTCAGAATTTTATATGCAGCAATGGGGTTAAATTTAAATTGTGTGTTCATAGGCCAGCAGTCTTCAGATTAAAATGAGCTGTTTTTGTGTCATGCGTGTGGCAAATATATCTGATTCTCAGTGATACCTTGTTTAATGTTATGAATCGTTTATATTCCATAAAATTTAAGCTACAATACTGCACTTACAATGTTGTTATTCTACCAACTTTAGTTTACACTGTGAAAACTGATATACCCAACAATTAATAAATGACAATCAGCAGCAATCAGTATAAATAATCACCCAATGACAGCTGAAAATAAATGACAGTTCTGTAAATTGTACCAAGTGAATGTCACCTACTGGTAACTTTGGGAGGACAATTTCCGAGTTTGATAGGAAAACTATTCCCGGAAGTGTCCACATTTCCTAATAACTGCACCTGGAAAGTCACTGTACCCAGCTAATCTTGAGTAAATTACCAGAACGTCTCAGCTCAGAGTATTTTCAGGCAAAAACTTGGTACTGATAGGATTAACGCCTTTTGAGGCACCCACAATGACTTTGAGGGCTAAAATTACTAGGAGTAGACAAACCCACACATAGAAAACATTTTAAAATAGGCAAACTTTGTTCTTATTTTCATTACGCATATTACACACAATTCTGAGAATTATATAATTATTGTTTGTCTGGGTTCTGTTACAGATTTCGCTTTTGGTTACAAAAAATAATTTTAAAATCACCGTTGCTCAGTTGGTATCAAAGGTGCATAGTGCATTAGACCAACACAAGCCATCCAGAGCTTCCTAAGCATGCTCGATTTAAGTTAAGCTGGATTTGTAATCCACGTAAAGGAAAGGTACTCAGATACAGTAAAGTAGTGTTCAGACAAGTCTGTTGATTGCGTTCCATTCAAATTTGGATTACAGACAATAACACTAAGGCGTTCAGATGGCTGCGATGTGTCAATTACACTGTATCTGTTAAAGTGATGTGAAACACTCCGGTAGGGTGATCAAATATAATGTAAATGGAGAATAATCTTGTTCAAAGTAGTAATTTTTACAAATATTATATCCAAATTGACAACACACACCGTCATTCTTATATATTAATTAAATGCAGAAATTTCGATGGCGAAATCGTTTTCGTTTGTTTATCGCCGATGATTCGTCCCGATTCGAGGAGTAAATATTTACATATGATCGTTGTTTAGACGATATTTTCTATGGAGTGGTACGGTCGATTTGCTTCAGATTTTCGGCAATGTTAGCAGAATGCTACATTCCTCCAGTTGGCATATCGCCTGGATACTAACTGATCAGTTTCATGCACCAGAACAAGTACATAATATGTCTTTAAAGCACGCAACAGAGAGATTCTATTTTAAAATGCAACGTAAGGTATGCCTGGCAAGCATCATGCCTTTTCTTGTTTTTAATCGATAAAAGATGCCGAATGTTTTTGAAACGAAGGAAAATCAACTTGTATTTATGTCAATAATATGTTAGTTGTTGAGATTTGATAGGTTCGACATTATCGTAGAATTAATTTATTACAGATAGATTGATTTGCAATCTTGCATTTATTCCAATATCAAACTTAATTATTAGCTACAATTAATAAATGCATTATAACACAACATACGTGCAACAAAAATAATCATCATAAGAACAAAGTCTCTCTATTTTCTCATTTCACTTGTTAACAATTATAAATTTGAAGTTGGAACATCCCACTCCCCTTGTTACGCCCCTGATACTGATCTGGCTGGTTTTGGGTTCTGGTTAACAAGCCCAGGAAGCATTCAGAAAGGAAGCCAGCACGACTGCTTCGAAGTACAAAATTTTATAAAAGGCTGCTAGACCAAACATCGCCCATATAAGGAGGCTTTATTTGACCAGTGATTTTTTTAAAATGAAAAATGTGAATCTGGGAATAAGTCGAAAAAGGGGCATAACTCCATCAAATGTTCAGACTGAACCCAAATTCGATCTTGACCTGTATTTTCAAGTGATTAATCAACATCCTAATTTTAAAAGCTATCGGATAATCATAACTTGAGTTATCACCCGAACAACAAAATAATCAGCAAATTATAAGTCGAAAAGGGGCATAACTCAGTCAGAAAAGGTCAGGCCTGGACCCAAATTTGAACTTGATCAGGACTTTCTCATATGAAGGCCACATTCCAAGTTTCATCAAATTCTGTTGAATATTATTCAAGTTATAATCTGGACAACAAATGTTTCGGAGGGACACGTAGACTGACAGACAGATACGCAGAAGGACGGACGGACACCGTTCATTTCTATAGTCTCCCGAAATTTGTTTTCGGGCGACAAATATAGAGGCTAGCCTGGGGCTTACTATGCATATAAATTCACAAGCCCTAAATCACTCAACCAGGTAGATCTAACTCACTCAGCCAGGTAGAAAAGTCTCGTCCTGGCCAGCAGGAGTAATCACAGTAATTTTTATCAACACAAATAAAGTACAACAGACGTTGTGATCTTTTTTGTGCAAAAAACATGTAAAAATCAATGGCATCATTAAATTTATGCTACCGGTATCTTCTCAAACACAGGTGTCATCCTTCTTGACCAAAATCTTCTGTGAACTGTCGACACTTATCTAAATCTTTTTCATTCACTGTTGGTTTTTGTGTAGAAAGAGAATTTAACATATCAGACTGAAAAAAATAAAATAAAATATATTAAAATGTTTTTCATAAATTTAAGAAATAGAGGATCTCTAATGAGTTGATTTTCGATACAATATTTAGTAATCAAATTTAGTGGACGACGTTTATAAATTTTGTACAGAGCTCCGGGGATCTCTAATGAGTCGATTTTCGATACAATATTTAGTAATCAAATTTAGCGGACGATGTTAATAAATTTTGTACGGAGCTCCGGGGATCTCTAATGAGTCGATTTTCGATACAATATTTAGTAATAAAATTTAGTGGACGAGGTTATTATATTTTGTACAGAGCTCCGGGGATCTCTAATGAGTCGATTTTCGATACAATATTTAGAAATCAAATTTAGTGGACGACGTTAATAAATTTTGTACAGAGCTCCGGGGATCTCTAATGAGTTGATTTTCGATACAATATTTAGTAATCAAATTTAGTGGACGAGGTTAATAAATTTTGTACAGAGCTGCAAGGATCTCTAATGAGTCGAAATTCGATACAATATTTAGTGATCAAATTTAGTGGACGAGGTTAATAAATTTTGTACAGAGCTGCGGGGATCTCTAATGAGTCGATTTTCGATACAATATATAGTAATCAAATTTAGTGGACGAGGTTTATAAATTTTGTACAGAGCTGCAGTGATCTCTAAAGAGTCGATTTACGATACAATATTTAGTAATCAAATTTAGTGGACGAGGTTAATAAATTTTGTACAGATCTGCGGAGATCTCTAATGAGTCGATTTTCGATACAATATTTAGTAATCAAATTTAGAGGACGAGATTAATAAATTTTGTACAGAGCTGCGACAATCACATTTTAGCAAGGAAAAACGATCTTGTAATGGCTGGGGTTAAAAAACATTAATATTGATTTCCTTATCACAACCAAAGAGGAAGTAAAGACACATTCAAGAAAAATATACAGTGAAACCTGTTATGAGGGACCACCCATTTTGCCAAGGAAAAATGGTCGTTAATGACAGTTGGTCGGCGACGACAGGTGTGGGCCAGAGTCTAGATTTTGAGCAGATTCCTTTGGGAAGACTGCCACAGCCTCCAGTGTTCAACATGATTTTGAACGAAAAAAAAAACATTATTCTTTTTTACTTATGTTTATTCTCAAATAAAAATAAAAACAACAAATTCAATAGACATTTATTCAAGAAGCAACAGGTAAGGCTGAGGTAAATCAACAGGTAAAATAGTTTTATAAATTTATGCTGACCATGCTTTCGAGTCACCGGCAACAAGTTTCACAGGCGTAATTGTATAATAAATCATTCTTATGCTGGCGTAAACAAGATTAAATATTGTCTACGTGTGTGATTGAGATGTATAATTAAGCTTATCCCCAATATGGAATAGATATGTCTAATTTTGGTACGCAGCAAAACAACACAACTTTTGTACCCTGTTGTTACGTCAGGTACATTGGTTACATTTTATAAGCACAAATTTAGAAACTTAGAAAAAATATTTCCTGAACTAATTTCAGGACCATGGGTACATGGGGTACAAATGGTTACTTCTGGTTACTTTAATTTTACATTTGTTACTTTTTTTCTTCTTTTTCTTAGGAATCTCAAAGTACCCTGTTACATTGGTTACAAATTAGAAAACATATTTCCTGAACTAATTTCAGGCCCATGGGTACATAGGGTACAAATGGTTACTTCTGGTTACTTTAATGTTACATTTGTTACTTTTTTTTCTTTTTTTCTTAGAAATCTCAAAGTACCTTGTTACATTGGTTACAAATTAGAAAACATATTTCCTGAACTAGTTTCAGGCCCATGGGTACACGGGGTACAAATGGTTACTTTACCTATTAGTTAATGTTACATTTGTCACTTTTATTTTTTTTTCTTAGGAATCTCAAAGTACCCTGTTACATTGGTTACAAATTAGAAAACATATTTCCTGAACTAGTTTCAGGCCCATGGGTACACGGGGTACAAATGGTTACTTCTGGTTACTTTACCTATTAGTTAATGTTACATTTGTTACTTTTATTTTTTTTTCTTAGGAATGTCAAAGTACCCTGTTACATTGGTTACAAATTAGAAAACATATTTCCTGAACTAGTTTCAGGCCCATGGGTACACAGGGTACAAATGGTTACTTCTGGTTACTTTAATGTTACATTTGTTACTTTTTTTTCTTTTTTTCTTAGGAATCTCAAAGTACCTTGTTACATTGGTTACAAATTAGAAAACATATTTCCTGAACTAGTTTCAGGCCCATGGGTACACGGGGTACAAATGGTTACTTCTGGTTACTTTAATGTTACATTTGTTACTTTTTTTTTCTTTTTCTTAGGAATCTCAAAGTACCCTGTTGCATTGGTTACAAATTAGAAAACATATTTCCTGAACTAATTTCAGGCCCATGGGTACACGGGGTACAAATGGTTACTTCTGGTTACTTTACCTATTAGTTAATGTTACATTTGTTACTTTTTTTTTCTTTTTCTTAGGAATCTCAAAGTACCCTGTTACATTGGTTACAAATTAGAAAATATATTTCCTGAACTAATTTCAGGCCCATGGGTACACGGGGTACAAATGGTTACTTCTGGTTACTTTAATGTTACATTTGTTACTTTTATTTTTTTAGGAATCTCAAAGTACCCTGTTACATTGGTTACAGATTAGAAAACATATTTCCTGAAATACTTTCAGGCCCATGGGTACACAGCGATAGGTTTCTTTATAACAAGGTTCACAACAGGGGCTTCCATGTCAAAAGCACAGCGAATCAACTCATGAATATTGATGAGATGTGTCTGCTATAACCGGAAGTCGACTTTACAATGGTTTCTTTCGAAAACTATCGAAATATTGACTTTTGGACAATAAAGTGGGTATAAGGGTATATTTTTCTGTTTTTGCCCACTTATACCGCTCGTTGGTCGCGTTTGAGAGGTGGCCGCTCACGAAAGTTCATTTATATAATAAAAACAGTCCGTACATCGCCAATAAGGCCGGTAAAGACAGGTGGTCGTTCTCAACAGTGGCCGCAGATTACAGTTTTCACTGTAGTTCCATTTCAAATATGTCTTTTCATGTTGACAAAATTGTTCAACCACCCTTATCACCCACGTTTATCTCACAGTCAACACTAAATAACCCAACACATAATTATATTGTAATTAACATAATAATAAAGTTCCGGCATTGACATTGATATCTTTGCACTAAGCTCTTACATCACGGTGCATGCCGATAATACATAATATATAAAAATATGAGGCCGGGTTTAGAAGCTAATTAAGTGATAAAATATGATAAACCAATTTTCAAAATTCAAGACAAAATCTGCCAATTCCAAAATGAAATACTAGCATCTACACATTACACCTAGAAAATCAAGTTGATGAACTTGACAAAATAGCAAACTGGATACAATAGGTAGTTACTTAGAAATATATCCTCAGCCAATTACGTTCATGCTGAAAAACAGGGTCGACTCACCATTCCAACAATAGGTTCTAACAATTTTTCACCATCAACTTGTGTCCAGTTCATCTCCACAGCTCCTCGATCACCGGGAGAGCAGGGTGTGAGAAGGTCATTGGCGATTATATTACTGTCGTTCCTAGATGGCCCTGATGCCTTAAAACAAATTCAAATTAATGTGTTATTGACCTTGATTACATCAAACTTTCACTCTTGTAGACTCTGTGATAAAGTAAAGGGCGATTCATTGCCGTATATGAAATCATATGAAATTAATATTAATCTTGCTGACCCTCACATGACACTGTAGACGACAACTAAGAGTTCTGTAACGTTTTTATCATTTCTTGCATGGGAGAATTTATAGTGCAGGTACGAAGTTCATCAGTTTTGCTAAGCTAAATGTGCCAAAACATTATGAAACGTCACAGTCAGTGTGATAGACATCAACAAATTCAGTCAATAACTTGTCGCCAGACGTGTGGTAACAAAGAGAGATTGACAGTTAAAGGCACGGAATGACCTTCGCGATGGCATTGTTGTTAAAATAGTCACATCCATTAAAACTGCAATAAACAGAAAGAATAGTAAAATATAGATGTAGCTTTTGTTCTCATACCAATCATAAATATCGCATAAATGACAGGTTATTGTCAAGATCGTATACATGGTTAGTAAACAAAAGCCATGTTATGATTTTGTAGAGTACGTAAAGAATGTGCGATATGCAGAACACAACAGAATTGCCACCATATTGTTTACAACATACTGATATAGCGCTCTCAAATAATCGCACTCAAGATTTCGGTGTTGAATGGGTCACCGTGAATTACTCTCCCAAAAAAAATTGCCACAGTGTTAAGTGTTTTTGCTCATCGGACACTCTTTACGTGCTGTATATAAACAAATTCTCAGCTCACACAAAGTTTGTTTTGTGGATAATATCACATTGATGCTATCATTATACTATAATATTAGTATATTCTTGAGGAAATTCATAATTTGGTAACTTTTATTTCTAAATTAAAACCCTACAACTAAAGCCATCCATGCCTTTAATTAGGGACACACTATAAAGTGTATGCCGAGGCCGAGGCCGGCTCCAAATAAAAGGTGTAAATGGGATGCTATGTGGTGTTTGGTCCGTTGTTTCTCAATGGATATTAATGAAATTTGGTGTATATATGTCCGGACTGGGACATGGATACAATAACGTGTGAATTGTTTTTAAAATTCACAAATTTGTTGATTTTATTAAACTTTTTCATTCTGAAACACACTATAAAGTGTAAACGGCCCACTCCAATTAAAAGGTGTAAGCGGACTTGATGTCGCATTATCTTCTTTGTTTATAAATGGATATGACTGAAATTTAGTACATATGTCCGGGTTATGGCATGGAATACATTGACGTTTGAATCGTTTTTAAAATCACAAATTTGTTGATTTTATTAAATTTTTCGTTCTTTCGTTCTGTAAAGTGTAAGCGGTCCGCTCCAATTAAAAGGTGTAAGCGGCTTATGTGCTTAGCGTTATAGGTAATCGGATTAACTAATTGGCGACTCTAGACTATTGTGTTTTGGGGCATTTGAGGTTTTGGCGAAATAATAATTTAAATACATTTATTTTAAATGATAACTTTATTTAATCATAATGCATATATAATAAACACATAAAATATAATAACAAACATGAGACATATATGAATATGTTAACAAAAGATATCAAACTCAATGAAGTTGCACTTTGATATTCAAATAGTGGTCTCGGTATCAAGCCCCAAGTTCCGACCACGTCACCATCGCCTCCGTATATAAGATACGTGCCAATAACGTTGACAAAGCAATGGCGACAATATGGAGACGTACCGAGACAACGATCTGAATATTAATGTCACAATTATGACATAATAGCCTACATAAAATGATAAAGAATATCAAACACCTCCAACCTAATATACATCTCTATCAGCCTGAGAACAAAGATCAGAATATCGGAATCGTCCGATATAAGAGGACAATTGAACGTATTCTGAGAGGTGCCATCCAGCACCGAACATGAAACTGTAGGCCTATGCCGTATGTTTGTTTTATTCTGTGAATTTAAAGTCTTTATATTATTTTATGCGTTGTGAAATTTATTTTATCATGTATTTCACTTTCTAAATTATTATTTCCCCAAAAATCTCAAATGATACAAAACACCCAAGACTAATAGTCTAGAGTCGTCAGTTAGTTAATCCGATTACCTATACCGCTAAACTGAATTCCACGGAAAAGCAGCCATGGAGATCGAGCATGGGTATTTGCATCATAAGCATGTCATCGGAGAATGTTGTTGCTTCTTCTGTATTTCATTATTACTATCCAATGAATATATTTTGGAATGGTCATTGCCCACACTATACAATCTCTTAAACACCAGATATTGTGTGACTGGGGATCAATGATGCGCGCATGCGCAGTCAACGCATATTTTCATATTTTGCCAAATAAGGTCAAATGAACCCAAATATCATTTTCAAGGGTCATTCTAGGTTAATAGTGAGGCATGTGTGGAAATGTTATTTTTGTCACATTTCCCATATCACAATCTGCCTCAATTACCATAGTATCCCACTTTTGCACATATATTTTGGTAAAATGACGGTTTAACCCAGGCTACCATCAACCCGATTCTAAGGTAAAAACCGTAGCATAGCAACCGTTGCCATGGAAAGTATTTTCGTGATTGCCCCCATATCTGAAAATAATACGTGGGACCTAATATACACATGTGCCAAGTTTTATGCTTTTATGACAATGTCTGCACTTGTTACACAAAAAACTATAGGCCTACCTAAAAAATCGCATGGCGATTCCGTCACGAAAATCTTGTGATTCCATCACGCTCACCATCTGGTAAATATCTACACTTCATTGTACATTTATACAATATAAATATGTTGTTTGTCAAGGGAAATCTTTACCCGTTTTGTAAAGAGCCAATTCAAGTATGTTATGTGTAACAATTCACAGAGTTATCTTGATAATGAAGGGTACCCTCGACACAAGGGAACTTTTCGTGTGATTCCGTCACGGCCGAACTTTTGTTTATACCGATGCATTCTTTAAACGAGTATCAACTTCCGTTATGTAGGGGAGACCCGGGCAAAGCGGATCACGTAAGGGTTTCTTGTACAAAATGCAACCGGCAATCAGAATTATTAGCACTGTCAGTTTCTAACCATGATGGCATAACATTTGACGGATGATGCATTAAGATACATCTATTGGTTTGGTTGCTATGGTGATTTTTAATTTGGATCCGCTTTGCCCGGCCATTGGGCAAATCGGATCACCACATCAGGCAAAGCGTATCAGCAAACGAATCCTTCTGAAAATGCAACAATTTTCAACTATTCATATGCTTTTTAGTTTTATTTATTACAATAATACAATAATACATATTTATCCCAAATAATTAATACCGCGTGTTTTCAAACGCTCAAGTTTTCCAATTATGGTCATGCTCCGACAAGGCACGAGTTTTGTCGATACATTGGACTAAAATTGTCCAAATTCACTTAATCTACGCATGTGAACCGGAAGTTAGTCATGTTATGAATGATCCGCTTTGCCCGATCCGCTTTGCCCAGATCACATCTTTTTACAGTTCGGCGTATTACGCTCGTGTCCTATCAAATATAGCAAATTGACATATTGTCTTATTCCAAATATATATTGCCTAAGACACAGACAACATTTATTCGGGTAGATGGGTATGTGACCATCGACCTGCGCAATAGATATGCGCAAACGCACAATAATTACAAATTTGGTAAAATCATAAAATGTCGACGAAAATGTTCTAATAGGCTACAAAATTTTAGTATACCTAGTTCTCTGTGGAAATGTATAAAAACTAACCAAACATAAAACTATCTTATTCTAAAATACGGATAGAATCGGAATAATTTGCTAGTATTGAAATAATAAAGGTGATCGGCTTTGCCCGGGCAATCCGCTTTGCCCGGGTCTCCCCTATATATTTCGTAATCATATCACTTTGCTCCATCATTCTAAAAAATAGTAGGCGAAATATCATTGGTATGAACCACATACGGTCGGGTACAAGTTGAAAAAAGGTCGGCGATTGGTGATTTCGTCACGCTGGAATTCATGTATAGAAGCACATAAGCCGCTTACACCTTTTAATTTTTATAGTGCGTTTCAGAACGAAAAAGTTGAATAAAATCAACAAATTTGTGAATTTAAAAACAATTCAAACGTTATTGTATTCCATGACCCAGTCCGGACATATACACCAAATTTTATTATTATCCATTGAGAAACAACAGACCAAACGCCACATAACACCCCGTTTACACCTTTTATTTGGAGCCGGCCTCGGCATACACTTTATAGTGTGTCCCTTTAATTATGATCTTTACAATTCATGAAATATAACACAGGCAGGTTTTGGCACATGTTACCACCGTTTTCAATCAACAAAACATAATTTCTGATGGATCATTCTTTTCTTGGGGGCAAATATGCTGTAAATATGCTTGAGGCAATGAAGTTCCATGAAAAAACAAGATGGTGTCCATCGACCCCATATTTAATCAATATCCCCCCTGGGCTTTTCAATATGGGGTCGGTGTCAATTACAGTCAACCCGATATCCCTTCATCACCTGTTGGTAGATCTCTAGTCTCATTGGTCAATCTTGTGAGTGATAAGTGCACATATATTTCTGCTATTTTATTTTATTTATTTTACAAAAGCTATTTGTATATTGGAGAGATTTTCATTTTTGTTCACAAGCATTCAAATTTTCAATTCGATTAATAAGTACTAATACCTATTACCATTGTATTGTTCTAATGAAAAGCATTGCAATAAAATTCGGGCAGGATTTGTAGTCGATATGGCTATACCTGAGATCCAAACATATATATTTTTATTTTGCCGAAAAAAACGAAGGTTTGAGATTCAATTCGATTCCAAATCCGTCGGGAGATTTGTTTATATTTTGAATGTTGGTTACACCAGTTATTTCCTTGTTTTATTTCGTGAAAATTTAGCAGAATTAAGCATATTGCCACGTAAGATTCCACTCAATACCTGAACACATGGCAAACTTCACAAGTTAATGCAATAGAGTAATAGAGTTATCGCGCTTGCGAAAAATACTTTCGTTCCATCACCACAGTACTGTGAAAACAATCTGGTGGTCACATTAAATGATGCAGGCTGTCACATGTCTATCGAGTATCATATCTATCCATTTCCTCAAACAGTATGATTACATTACTTAGAACGTTATATATTTGTCTCTGAAAATAGTTCTGAAGTTCAGAGACAAAGAGATATAACGTTTTAAGTAATGTAATCATACAATTTGCACCAAAAATTACATTTCAGATCTAGTCAGTATGAAACAGTCTAATGTCAAAATATGAATGCCGGCCGGTTATATCCCAAATCCCAGTCAGGATTGAAGAGTTCGACAGGTATGAGAATTCCAATGTACGTAAATTCAAAAAAAATGTGATGGATAAAACGTGTGTAGCCTTCATTGTCGGAAAACTTCTCTCGGTTCACTGTACAGTGAAAACTGTTATGAGGGACCACCCATTTTGCCAAGGAAAAACGATATTTAAAAAAATATAATATATATTTCCTTAAAGAAAGCCTGAACACTGAACTATATGGATAGATGTCCTGCGTTTGTAAAACCATAGTAGAAAAGGGGTTAACTTTTTTGTGGTCGCCTACGGTACCTCGCGGTCTTGCTCGGATTAGTCACGCATGCGCAGTCCCAATATAACCGACTGAATTCGCCAGTTTATTTTCAACTCAATCAGGAGATTGGCGAGTTGCGGGGTTGGGAATGGCACCGCCATGGGAGAGCCCTATGATAGTTCAGTGTTCAGGCTTTCTTTAAGGAAATATATATTACTAGAAGGTGACCCGACTTCGTCCGGGCTATTCAAAATCCAAATTTCAAGTCGATTGCTCCACCCGTTTCCGAGATCTGGTCTGCGCATGCGCGAAGCTGGCGTCGCACGGGCTCGGCGACCCGATAAAATTCGTATCCGGGGCAAGATACATTCACATACCAAATTTCAAGTCGATAGCTCCACCCGTTTCCGAGATATATAGCCCAATGTCATTTGCGGATACCTCGGCCGGTGATGAGTTAACGCGACATCGGCCGGTAAAGAGTTAACGCGAACACACGTCACGATATGTTGATGGCGTAATATATTTACGCAATGATTTTCGATGAGCGAAGCATGGTCCTGCGTTCTTCCCGATAATTAAGGTAGAAACTTTAAACGTACACAGGCGTGTGATGCATCATTGGAAAGATGAAGCCACACAGATTCTAACCGTGCAAATTATATGACTGGCAATTTATTATTCGCGCTATATCGAATCGATGTGTGAGCACCGAACTGAAATATATTAGCGCAAAACGGCGTAAAAACAGATTTGACCTCGGCACGTGAAAAGTTGACCTCGGATCTGAAAATCAATAGGCCTATGTTACTCCTGACCCGAAAATACCCCCACATACCAAGTTTCATAGAAATTGGCTCAGCCATTTTCGAGTCCATCAATTACACACAGACAGACAGATACACACACAGATCTTTCAAAATATATAATAGATATTTTTAAAAATATCATATTTCCGCTAAAGGAAGCCGTTCACACTGAACTATATGGATTAGAATGCAAGCCCAGGAGGAGGCACGAGCAATAAAGTTAATAGCCAAATTTTGGAGGGAATGCACTCGATCTTCTAAAACAGATTGTACCTAAATATGAACTCTTTAATGAATCTGTTATGATTAGGTACGTGAAATAACTCATATAATTAGAGTGCTATATTGCCCAAACATGTACCTCCCCCCCTTGTTTTTGGAAGCAACATCCCAGGTGGTGCCATTCAATTCAGAATTGCGAGCGAACCGAGCAATTCTCTGTTCTTCATCCGTCAGTTCTAAGAATCCAGCCGATTTGAGATGCGAGGAGACTAACTCCCTCTCCGCCTTAGCGACATAACGACCTGCACTGGAGGAGGCCCACTCCAAAGATGGCAAGACAACCAACATTAAGAGTTTAACTAACTGCTGTTCACCAATGCAAATGGCAGATAACCTGATGCCCAATCTGTGGCACAGGTATCAAATGGAGAGCCCATTAGCCCAAATGGGTTATACAACTATAAGCGAGTCAAGCCATCGGATCAGAGGGAGCCCCCACCATCGCATGCTGCAGGTGGTCATGCCCAAGCTAATATCCTGGCCAAGCTGGAGGGTGGGGAGAGGTCATTTTTCTCCGATCCCTTCACGGAGGAGTGGCAGGCAAGGCCGTGTCGGTAATGCGAGCGTGACCAGGGGGACTCGGCGCTTTACCTCATGGGTACGGCCCCTGCCCTACGCTTAAGCTGCCGAAGCCCATCCAGCCGGTGTCGATACGTACGCACGCGATTTTGGCAGCTTTAGCGCCCAGAACCGCTAGCGTCTGGTGGGGGCCAAATGGCCTGGAGGTCCCAAGTACCCCGGCAGCTCCACCAGACGTATCCCCACGAATTGGTTGAACCGTCGAGACGTAACCGGAGGAGCGTGAACTGGTCCTGCCCTTAGAACAGTTATGACACGTTCACATGTCCCTGAGGTACCTATGTATCACAATATACACATTGCGTATATATATATATAAAATGATATAATATATATATCCGGGGGATATACATATTAAGTTTTCCTCATGAGACCATGTCAGAAGGCCCTTCCAAAGCTGCGCCCATCAATCTAATGGGCGGAGCCAGATCACAGCTCCCTGTCATGATCCAACGTATCACTAAATATAGATATACAACCCCACAGAGAACATGTCTCATGTCTCTGAGGTACCTATGTATCACCGTTTCACAAGATATCATTGCAGAAACCCGGTGACACAAATCTTTCGCATATATAGATATATAAAATGATATAATAGATATATCATGGTGATATATAAGTAATCATGAGATCATGTCAGAAGACCCTACTAAAGCTGCGCCCAACAATCCAATGGTCGGAGCCAGAGCAGAGATCCCTGGCACAATCCAATGTATCATTAAAGATATATATATAGCCCCTCAGAGAACATGGCCGAACACCGCAGGTGACCAGAGCATCCAATGAGAAAGCAAACCGCTACTCTCAGGTGCCAAAACAATAGTGTCGGTACGAGTATTAATTTTGGAGAACTTTCCCAACGAGCACCATCCTTTTGAATGGAGACAGACAGCAAAATGTGCAATCACAAGTATTATGTTCAGCCTAAATCCACACACATTACTATTATTAGGCCATCATGACCACTAGGCACCTGAGAGCAGTCCGCGTTCCCAGCGGAATACCCACCGCGATCCGATTCTAAGAAATGAAGGTGCGCCTTCTACAACCGAAATCAGTTCAAATGATGTAAAATGTAGTCAGATGATGAACACAGGTAAATTTTCACGGTCACCATACGGAATATTCAGGTCTGAGCCTCTGCCCCCCCCCAAACATGCAGCAGAACGACCTAGGTGTGTGATAGGTCAGTTAGTGTGAAGCATGCAGCAAACTAGGAGAAGACCCGCTCTAAAAATGGCTCCCCTAGGAAGGAAACGAATGAAATTATCATCCTCCTAGTAAAGGATACACATCCCTTTATAATGTTGTTTTATTTTAATTTGAAGAGCCAAGATAGAGAGGAACTCCCCCGACCTAAGTGGTCCCGCTTATGGCATGTTTAAGGAAGAGAGGACAGCATAGACCGAAATGCGCAGTTGGCAGCATGGCTTCAGGCCCTTATGATCGGGCATCTGTGCCATGGGGATGGGATGCCACTCGAACGGGGTGGTCCCCTGCCTGCGTCTTAGGAAAGGTCGGTAATGCTGGTCAATGAGCTTCCTCGAAAGCTTAGCTGGACAGCGCAAACGTCTTTGCCTGTATTATTGTCTATGTGCCAGATAATCAAATTGATATAGGCAATAGAAGTATGAAGAGCCATGCTGATGGCCTCTTGTCGGAAAGGCTATTGGCAGTGGTCGTGGGACACATGGCAATATAAATGCTTTCCATGTAAATATGCTTCATTCGTGTGTGAAGTACCGGTATATTCGCCATATCAACGGTATGAAAGGTCGGGACACGTATATATTTTAAAATTCATTGAGACTCCAACTAGTCCATGAATACCTTCAAAACACCTACCATGCCCTTTATGAACAATGCATGCTGTATTGGATGTACAGCCTGTTCTTGTACCAAGCTCACATTTGATATGGTTACTTGCCATAAATAATGTCTCCCCCCACCTTCCTCGTCTTGGAATACCACTGCTATTATATTGGTTATTCATTGGGGAACGTCATCCAGGCCACGGTCGCCAGTTATTGCCAGTGGGCCAGTTACATGTACCTGGAGGGGTCAAGTCACCACGACTCTAAATACCTGTCAGGCTGGAATCATTCTCATAATTGCTTTTTCCTTTAGATAAGCTTCTTGCCTTACTCTAGAGAATGCAAACCGGAGCACCCATGATTTGTAATTTTGTGTCCCAATTAGAGCCATATCCAGAATCGTAGTAACCCAGCCCCCCCCCCCCCCCCGCTTCTTTTCGGTAAACCTACACAGGAAGGAAAGCAATTATGTTTGTATTCCGGAAGGAGACACCATTTAGTCGAGAAACAACACAGCAATTTTGAAAGGATGGGTTAATTTTGGATACAATTCAGAATAATAACTAAAATCTGGAATTGAGACAATAGTGAAACTGTCATCACGATTAATTTTAGTGTCATGCTTGCAATCATTAAATGCTAGCAGTTCAAAATTTGACAGTGAAGTTGAAGCACTGTACGAGAATCGAATCATGTACTCAACAGAATTCTGACTCCTGTCAGATGTCAATCCCTGTCTGAAATTAATGACACTTAACGAATCTTAGTACGACAACAGTCATTATTTTTCTGATATTGATAAACTGTAGTTTGATAACTTCAAGCGTCGACCAACACATCTAAATCATAGGAGACATGTGTGACAGTATTAAAACAGAAAACACAAAGTATTTTGTGAAAGCATGTTGTTTTGATGAGATCTAGTGACTCCAGTAGTGTTCTGTAACATGCACACACCTCGGTGTGTACATGGGTCAGCCATCAAGTTTTTATTGTCCACACCCGATCGCACAGCGTAGTGCACCCACGACAACATACCTGAACAAGTGTTGTAATGGGGAAAGTCGGCATTTGCATTCGGATTTTATTCAGTAATCTCGAATGGGACTTGTTATAACACTTGTCCAATATCAATCTCTGTCAATTTATTAAAGTAATAATGACACTACTGTTTTTTTTTTTTTTTTTACATTGATAAACCCAGATGTAAATTGTAATCAACTTTTAAGTTCAAATGTGACCAACACATCTGTATCAGTTGTATTGAACCATAAAACAACAAAGTATTATGAGAAAGAATGTTGTTCATAACATTATGATAGATAACGTCAGTAGCGATGGTAATTATTGCTAAATAAATGTCCACGCGTAAATAAATTCCCACGAAATTAGGAGACTTCCGGTAGCGATTATCACGCGGCCTTTTTTTTTTTTTTTTTTTTTTTATATCTGACAAATTCTATCATACCTTATAGGTTCTATGATAATTACATAGATGCATTGCTCACAATAATCTATGTGCCTCGTAAGGCCTTGAAATGGCGGCTGATTATGGCGAAATGTCGATTTTCATATTCGAAATTTTTAAGTCCGCCGCCTTTTCGAAAACCCGGACAATTTGTATGTTTGAAGCGAAACGGTCCATGAATTCGAAACAATAATTCTAAAAACTAACGCGTAGGCGACCAGTAATTATTGTATCGATAAATTGAATTTGTTGTCTATTTGTTAAACGACAAATTCGGAAAAATACTCCCTTAGACTTCTCGTTCGGTTCGTAGCAGAAAATAAACTGGCGAATTCAGTCGGTTATATTGGGACTGCGCATGCGTGACTAATCCGAGCAAGACCGCGAGGTACCGTAGGCGACCACAAAAAAGTTAACCCCTTTTCTACTATGGTTTTACAAACGCAGGACATCTATCCATATAGTTCAGTGTGAACGGCTTCCTTTAGCGGAAATATGGTCGTTAATGACAGTTGGTCAGCGACGACAGGTGTGGGCCAGAGTCTAGATTTTGAGCAGATTCCTTTGGGAAGACTGCCACAGCCTCCAGTGTTAAACATGATTTTGAATGAATAAAAAAACATTATTCTTTTTTACTTCTCAAATAAAAATAAAAAAACAAGTTATTAACAATAATAACAACAATTTCAATAGACATTTATACAAGAAGCAACAGGTAAGGCTGAGGTAAATCAACAGGTAAAATAGTTTTATAAATTTATGCTGACCATGCTTTCGAGTCGCCGGCAACAAGTTTCACAGGCGTAATTGAATAATAAATCATTCTTATGCTGGCGTAAACAAGATTAAATATGTCTAAGTGTGTGATTGAGATGTATAATTAAGCTTATCCCCAATATGGAACTGAACAGGAATAGTTATGGCTTGAAGAACGGACAAATTAATCTAAAATATGAGCCGATTGTTTTGAAAAAAGAAACAATGTCAAGGCCATTTTGTCACCACGTGTGTGATGATAATTGAGGGTCTCAGTGGGTGATTTATATGAAAAAAAAAATTTGTGGTATAATAGAGTTTTTGCCCTTGGACTGTCAGCATGGTCTATTACAATAAATTGGCAAGTCAGTGTCAGTTTAGTTCAAAGTGTTTGCATGTTCAATTCGTTGATGCCATTTGAAGTACAATCACTTTGAACTAAAGAATCGTTCAAGTTTTGACTGACTTGCCAACTTATTTTCTAATTGCCTACTCTCTATAGCCGATTCAGTGGCTGCTGCAAACTGCAGTACATCTCCCAAACCATGGTGAATACTGTACGATTTAAGTTTTTCAAAAATTTCGAGAACTTCGCCATGCGATGGGATGTTTATATCTAATGAACAGCTATCTCCAACACACTCCTCATCACTGTCTTGGGCATCTGCTGCTTCACCTTTGCCCAACAGAATGTTATCTTCCCACATGAGTCGTCACATTGTGGCAAGTCCTTGTCAATGTCGGCGTATTCTATCATTGTCATTCCATTTAGCACTTCTTTGAATTTTTCGTCTGTTTCACACACGTTGTCATCCTCGGCATCACACTTCACACTGAACCCACATTTTTCATAACATTTTTGAATCGTTGATTCCTTTACACTTCCCCATGCTTGCTTTACCCACATTATTGCCTTCAACACGTCAATGGATTTGACAATTTCGCCGGCAGTGTCTATCTCGTCAATTTTGGTTACTATGTGACTCAGCATTGCTCCTCTGTAATTCAGCTTCATGGCTTGAATAATACCGGCGTCACATGGCTGGAGCTTGGATGTTGTGTTTGCCGGTAGAAATGCAAGCTTGATGTTTGATAGTTCAATAGTCGGATGACCACTAAAATTGTCCACGAACATGAGAATATTCCGTTTCTGTCGTTTCATTTTATTGTTTAACTTCTTCAACCATGACGAGAATAAGTCGCAATTCATCCAGGCCTTTTTGTTTGCGTGGTACTGAATTCCCAGAGAAGATACTTGAACACCACGGAAACATTGCGGATTCGCCGATTTACCTATGATTACTGGGTCCAGTTTTTCTCCAACAGCATTAAAAGCAAGAAGCACTGTCAAACGTTCTTTGGCTTGCTTAATACCTTTCTTACTATCGGTAGCTTTGTGAACAAGCGAACGATTTGGTAGTCCTCGGTAGAATAGGCCCGTCTCATCGGCATTGAATATATCTTTTGGGTCATATTCAGCAGTGATTGATGGAAGGCGTTGTTTCCACTCGTCGACTGTAGTTTCGTTAACAGCCGCACCTTCCCCACTTAAAACAGACCACTTAATGTTATAATGATTCCGGAAACTCTCCAACCAGCCGTTGGTAGCTGTAAAATCATCATGATTCATCTCAAGGGAGGCTTTGATGGCAGCATTCTGTATCAGTGGACCGGACAAGGGGACATTTTTGCTGCGCGCAACACAAAACCACTTCCAGACTCGCTCGTTGAGGTCGCTGTATGTTGTTCGCCTAGGCTTTAGATACTTTCGATTCGCCTGATGACCATTCTCCCACTCGTGTTTGATCATATCCTTTTCCCTCACAATGGACTGAATTTGTGTTTTACCAACACCAAATTCCATAGCAATTTTTCTAGAACTGTCACCATGTTCAGAACGATCTAAAACTAATACGTTCTTCCAAAGTAAGAATCTTACGTTTCTTGGAAGGAGTTGCAACACTATACATTTTCACTAAATTACGATATCACCACGAACAGAGCACAAGATCAAGTATAAATACTGACTGAAATATTTATTTCCCCCCCCCCCCTCTTATTTATATTCGAGAAAGAAAGGCAATTGCACAAGTGTATTTGCTCAAAACAATCAGGCACACAAATTAAGTGTGAATACTTAATCCACACTAACGATCAAAACACAACAGTTCTTTGTTTATATAAACCTTCTTTTCTTAACATAACCCATGGCAAATGGCTTCCATTCATACATTCTAATTGAATCGCCACCTCATTCATTGTTTATCGCCAGACATTCGATGACACATGCATTTAATAAACCAAGCGATATGTTTCTTTATAACAAGGTTCACAACAGGGGCTTCCATGTCAAAAGCCTCAGCACAGCGAATCAACTCATGAATATTGATGAGATGTGTCTGCTATAACCGGAAGTCTACTTTACAATGGTTTCTTTAAAAAACTATCGAAATATTGACTTTTGGACAATAAAGTGGCCGCCCATTAAGGGTATATTTTTCTGTTTTTGCCCACTTATACCACTCGTTGGTCGCGTTTGACAGGTGGCCGCTCACGTCAGTTCATTTATATAATAAAATCAGTCCGTACATCGCCAATACGGCCGGTAAAGACAGGTGGTCGTTCTCAACAGTGGCCGCAGATTACAGTTTTCACTGTAATAACCAATTGCTCAAAACTTCGAGATACGATTCAAAGTGAAATACCTGACCTGATTTGATTCAAGATTTGATTTGAGCTACAAATGCCAGATTCATCGGATTCTATCATCAATACGCACAAGAAGCAAGTGGAACTAGATAAAGTAGCATACCCGCTTGAAATGTGTCGCTGTTTGAACTTTCCTAACTGGCTGCATGAGTGCATCTCGGACTACTATGTTGATATCGGCTCCAGAATATCTTAAATCAGACACAAATCTTAATAAAACTACAGGTATGAATTATTAGTTAGAATGAAATTTTGAGGTATGTGTAATCACAGGGAATGCCAAACTATAAATCTAAAGGTTATAGTTATACCACCTCCTGCTGGACAAGTCTGCAAACAGTGTGTCTGTCATTTGCAGAATGAGGTCCCCAGAGGGTGAATTTAGTGACGTAATCACGCATGGTGGGCTAGCATCACCAAATTCACCCTCTGGGAACATTATTCTGCTTAGTCCTCAACTGCTATAGGAGACCTAGGATCAGATTGAAGTTCCCCAGTTGAAGTTGGTGATGTTCATCCAGTAGTCACCTCAATTTTGCTTTTTATCTTCTGCAGATTAGGGAATATAGAAACTTCCCAGAAGGGAAGTAAGAAAAACAATGTTAATTTGGTATCATAAATACTTCCCAGATGATGAGGCCTAAGAAGAGTGATGTCCCCAGAGGGTGAATTTGGTGATAGCCCGCTGATATCATCACTAAAATAACCCTCTGGGGACCTCACTCTGCAAATGACAGACACACTATTTGCAGGCTTGTGGCCAGGAGTTTTCATTCCACCATTTCCCATGTAATAACACCGTCTGCACACATGATTAGGTTGTACAACAGAAATTAAATGAAAATGGCAATGACATTGAAGCTCAACTTGGAGATGGGATAGTGTCATGCATTACACTCAATGGAGTGATTAGGAATGCAGAAAGTTGGAATGTTTAAGTAATACCAGAGGTCAACCCGAAGAGCCTTATGAAGTTTGGGATCAATTGGATGAAAAATGTTGGCTGTAGGGCATGCCAAAGTATTTATTGTCAAGCAAAGAGTAAAATCCAATGATGGCAGCTGGCAGCAATGTTTTTCACTGATAAATTTTCAAATTCAACAGCTTCTAACTAGAGGTGATCCTCAACATGGCTGTAAAATTTCGAAACAAGTCTCCAATAAATGTGGTCTGCAGAGCATGCTGATGAATTAAAATGTGAAATCCAAGATGGCTTCCATGTAATTTAACGAATTTCAGAAAACATGGATGGCTCTCATCCAAAGTTCACCCCAGATCAATATAAAGTTTAGTGACGATCGTATAAGAGACCGCTGGGCCAATGTTTTTTTTTAACGAATTTGGTTTGATGATTGGTGATGATCGGATGAGATATGTGGCTTGCAGGGTGTGACAAAGGATTTGTCATGCAAAGATTAAAATCCAAGATGCCTGCTGGTGATCATCAAATTCAATAGCTCCCATCTGGATGTGATCCTAACCATGCCTGTAAACAATTCTCCAATAAATATGGGCTGCAGGATTTCAGAGAAAATTGATGGCTCCCATCTGGACTCGGAGGTCATGATGGTTTTGGAGCTAAAATGTAGGCAAAAAATCGAGATAAAACTCCAGAGAAAATCTTCAACACTCAGATAACCTGCAGTTTTGGTCTAGCGCTTTCGTTAATTTTTAACTTCATCAGGACCGAATTTGGCGTGTGATTTTTGAGGATTTTGCTTGCCTTTTATACTGTTTGTTATGGGTCTCCAATTTGATTGGTCAGTGTATGAGCTAAAATGTGTCTGTGATTTATCAGTTTGTTGGCAACTAGAAAGAACGAGAGATGTTTAACCCATACCTTGCCGATAGTGATCAGCTATTTTCAGTCTGGACGCAAAAATCCATAAGCCATAACTCCGTTTAAAAACGAGAGGCCGATCGTGATGTTTAACCCATACCTTGGCGCTAGCGATTAGCTATAACTGATAATTGGTCAAAGATATGATCACAGTAATACATATATCAGTACCTAACTTAAAATCAAAAGCTCAAATAATTTGTCTTAAGAAGGGGTTAAAGTAATTGGGGTGGGGGAAGAAGTCGTTTTAAATCTCATAACTCTGTCCCTATTCACACAAGGACCTCTCACTGTGAGATCCAATTGTTTAGCCATTAATCAATTTGACAGATAGGTTAAAAAATTATCCAGCCAGCAGGTTGTTCATCTTTACCTTCATACAACCACCCCCTAGAGCTACATGTATGTAACATATGTCATCACTCAATTAATAACAGATTTCGCTAGGAATGACATCTATTAAAGGTATTCTCATATACTCTGGATATTGATTGTTCACATGGCAATTTATTGATACCATTATATTACATGCAGCTATTGCATTAAAATCTTCACATTTTCAATACAGGACATCACACCTAATTAATGGAATACAACTAAAACAAATTAGTGTCAATGACATTTTTTTTTTAATTAAATATTTTTTTATTATTATAAAAGTTTTTTAATATTTTTTTATGTTAAATTGAGCGAGGAAATTCAATCTAAAAAAATATGAAAAATCAAAATTTCAAATTTAAAAAAAAAAAGAAAGGTCATAACTCCTTTAAAATAAATCGGATCGAACCCATATTCAAACTTGAACTGTATTTTGGGATGAGAAACCTATATACAAAATTTGGTTCCGATCAAATAGAAAATGTTAGAGTTATCGCATTATGCCTAAAGTGTCTACGAACTGACAGACAGACAGATATCGACGGACGGACAGACGAGTGGTCAATCCGGACATTGACACTATGTGCACCATACTATGGTATAGGTACACATACATCAAACCTGGTGTGCCCAGGCCTCAGCTCACAAGGCGACTCGGGCGAGATTGTCGCCTTACTGTCGCTGACTTCGCCCTATTGTCGCTCTAAGGCGAAATCGAAGTCGCCTTCAATTTTAGGGGGAAGTTTTATTTTTTTCTTAATTTTTTTTCTAGTTTTTTTTCCGGACATGTCCGTATATAGATGAATTGTGGCGGCCATCCCAAAAAGAAACAGACGATGCAGAGACAAAGACCCAAGTGTTTAAAATAAAAAATAAAATACTAGTATGACCTATTGTTTTGTGTTGTTATTCAGTCGCCATTGTTCCCTTTGCGGTAATGAATGTTAATCACGAATGTTTTGACACGCTGAAAACACGATGAGATGTTCGCATCTGTGTTGTTACTGACCATCGTGAGTGTCACAAATAAATGTTTTAATTAACTTAAAAGACCGCCGTCCAGCTTTTCAGATATAAAACAATTACGACATTATCAGAGTATGTACCAGGCGCTTCGGAAGTTCGTTTCGGTAACGCGTCGGACTTTTTGAAGAGACCGCGTCAGACTTTTTGAAGAGACCACTTACGTAAATAAATGTCAAGTTTATTGCTATAATCGGATTATACCAGTGATATTGGCATTAATTAAGGAGGCCATTAATTAATAAAAGCTTTTGCAACTCCTTTTTGTTTAGTTAGTCCTTATTGTTTATTTTAGCGGACACCTACATTACAGCCGTGACCAAATTAAACTTACAAAGTTACATGCATCATGATTCAGACTGTACAAACGTATCTTCCAAGCTGCAGTCTAGGAAATAATACTACTTTCATTTAGTTAAAAAATTCACTACTACTGTAACTTGATAATTGTCTTGCTTAAATGATAGCTACACAAAACATTTCCAAAAATTTTAAATGTATAATAACAATTAATTAGGCTAATTTCAGATAAAGTCAATTATTTTTAGTTTTATTAATTATTTCTTATTTTATCTTTTTAAAATTTTTATTGTCAGATGTTATAAAATAAAGCGATATTTGAAAATTGTCAATTTTTGATAGTCTCCCCACTTCTCCCTGAAGTCTCCCTAAATTTCCTGAAGACTCCCTAAATTTCCTGGAGGGAGACTTTAAGTCTCCCTGTTCTGGACCCCTAGGCTGAGGCCTGGGTGTGCCCCTTTAATATTTCAATTCACATTTGTAATCAATTGAAATCAATGTCGAAAAAGCTTTCCATTAATATATAGATAAAACAAACTATGCAGCAGTGAGCATCAGCTATCATTATCAATAATACAGGTTTACTCTCGTCTCTCTTAGAGCTAACTGATATCGAACTCGATCTGTATTTTGGGCTGAGAAACCCATATACAAAATTTGGTTCTGATTGGATAGAAAATATTTGAGTTATCGCATTACACGTGAAGTGTCTATGGACGGACAGACAGACGGCTCGACAGACAGACGGACGGACGAACGACGAGTGGTCAATCCGGACGTTGACACTATGTGTACCATACTATGGTATGGGTACACATAAAAATGGAAACAATGTAACAGGGCACTCCTTAACAAATATCAATCAGATAAACCATGGCTGAGATATCTGTGCGGATGAAAAAAATATTTCCAAATAAATGAAGAAGGATATTAAAATTTTGTGAACAACCTGTGCCAATGCATTATACATCAGAGACTCCCATAGACAGCCTTGCATATATAAGAGAATGCGCCGGCTTACAATGTCATGGTAATTATTGTTACCCAATTATTCTCTTATATATGTGAGGCTCCCTATGGGAGACTCGCATATATAAGAGAATGCATTGGCACAGGGTTTTCGCAAAATTTCGGAAAGCTCGGTAAATAAAACTAACATAAATTTGGAAAATGATTTTGAAGACAAGTTTGTATTAATGTCCAGGAAAAATACACGAGAAACATCTGAAACGTCACAAATTTGATTAATAAGAGATATTCAATTGAAAATTAATATATTTAAAGACATATTATGGACTTGTTCGGGTGCATGAAATTGATAAGTTAGTACTCAGGCGCTATGCCAACCTGGGGAATGTAGCATTCTACTAACACTGCCGATGATGTCAAAGAAATCGACCATACCATTCCATAGAAAACATCGTCTGAACTATGCCCAATTGTAAATATTTACATCCCGATTCGGGACACAACTATCGGCGATAATCTAACACAAATGATTTCGCAATCGAGAGTCATTGCATTTAATTAATGTATAAGAATGACGGTGTGTATCGTCAATTTGGATTACTATTCATAACAATTAACTATTTTGAGCAAGATTATTCTCAATTTCTATTTGATCTCCCCACCAGAGTGTTTCACATCACTTTAACAGTATAATGTTCTAAACATATAGAAAGACCACATATTTAAAATTAATGTTTCAGAAATGAATAAGAATATATCAAATGAATTCATTGTGAAACATTGTTTTTTGGGTGAGTATTTTTGGGGTGAGTATTTTTGGGGTGAGTATTTTTGGCGTGGGTATTTTTGGGGTGAGTATTTTTGGCGTGACTATTCAAATTCAATTATTGACAATTTGTAATGCAACTGATTAACCCTTCCATGACTGGAGATTCCTGACATTTTGCCAAAACCCTGTTCCAATGCAATCTCATGTATATGCGAGTCTATAGGGATATATAGGGAGACACGCACATATAAGAGAATTCTTTGGCCCGACAATATTTACCTTATCTTATATGAGGCTCACATATATAAGAGAATGCACTGGCACAGGATCTTTGGGGTGAAGGGGAAGATCACTTGATATTTTCGACCATCCTGGGAACGAAAAAGCCCAACCACTCTCCACACAGGATCTTTAATGCTGCACCAGCAAAGCTCCCATCATGAAAGGATTAAATCTTACCCTTCTGCTTTCATACCAAGATCTCGGTAATTCGTTTCTGTAATTTCATTCTCTGTTGAACCTAAATGTAGTTTAAACATTATACTCCTTGCTGGGGCTTCCGGAAGTGGAATATAAATTCTTTTCTCAAATCTGTAAATACATAATAAACAATACTTAAAAGCTGCTAGAAACTTCAAAGAAGGTTTGAGCAAAGACAAAGGATAACACAAGAGCATTGCTGGGGTGAATTCTAATTTTAAAAAAGGCCGAAATCATTTTAAAACAATTGGACGGAACTAGTGATGAAACTATTAGTCGACTAACCAATGTTGACGCCAATAACTCCCAATGTCGACCCTGTATTTTGGTGTCGACTAGTCGGAACATGGTATATACTTCCCATAATAAGAGTTAAAAGACTATAATATAGGTACATGTACATGGCACATTGATCAAACACTTGTCACGGATGTAACGCAACGTAGTCAGAATGTTGGGAATGTAGCACACAAGTGGTGCACCAATCATGAGATAACTAGGACACCACATGGGGGGATTGTCATATAGAACATAAATAATCTTGATAAAAGATTCGGGACTCAGTTTCAACAGAACTTTTTTATCAATATTAGACATTAATGAATGGTTGAAGAACACTGGTTTATCAAAATCACATGATTAACGAATAATTCCGGTTTAATAGCGGGTGCGAAATCATGTTATTAAGCTGATGTTTTACGCTTTTTATACCTGTTGTGTTGATCTCTTGGTTTCAACATTACATGAATTCTTTTATCAGTTGAATCAATTACGAAGATTTTTATCCTGTGATTTGATGATTAAACTGTAGTTTTTCCACTGAATTATTGTCCTTTAAACAGCACAAGTACTATAATGGGTGATAATTGCGACTAGGAGGGGGTGGAAATACGGATATCGGTAAAGCTATGTAATTCTCGTCAGCAGACACTGAATAGTTGACTTCGACTTTTGGGGTTTGACTAGTCAACTCCAGAATTCCAGAGTCGTTTCAACACTGGAGGGGACCCATATTAAAACTTGCTCTGTATCTTAGGCTGAGAAACGCATATAACGACTTTGGTTTTGATAAAAAATTCAAAACTGGATTTATTAGTCGAAAACAAAAATTTTATGAAATAGGGTAAATTCTAAGTAAAAAAAAGGTGCCATATTATGACCTTATATTATAATATAAGGTGATATATAATAATTTATTATAGGTGCATTATCTGAAATAACGCTACCAAATTATATTTCTATGTATTTGGGGGTAAAAATATTTGATTTGAGTCAAGGAACCCACCCATCGAAGCTCAGAGTGATCAGATATCGATTTTAAAATTTGTTCTTTCTCGAGATGTGTACTTATTTATGGCCTGGAAAAAGTCAAACAGTCTCAAACAAAATGGAGGATAAGTCTACAATCAAGTGATAATATGGCCATATTTCGTTGAACAACATGCTAATAAATAACACGTTTTGGGAAAATATTATGTCATATTTGACAGTGGTTAGCATTATTTTGTTGTAATTAATCGATTCTGATAACTAAAGCGTATTTTGAAGAAATGGTGTCATTGTAACTTGATGATATGGGGACTGTCTGATCGGATTAAGTACCTTTAAGGTAAAAATAAAAAATATTGTTTGATTCTCATCCCACTCCCGACATATTTCTGGTAGCCCTCCTCAATTTTGATGTTAACTTTTCTTCTCATGCCTTGGTCAAAACATAGTTTTATTTCCAAATTAGAATGTCAGATAATAAACATACAATAGAATACATTGGAATAGGATGATGGTATTTGGAAATAGAGGATTAGACAACAGGCAATTGCTTTTGTTAAGTCTTCTCCTCTGTGGTGAATTCAATACCCCACCTTTCATAAGGCCAAACTTGATCAATTTATGTTATTTCTCGATAACCTTAATCAGTATCGGTCACTCTTCCAGAAAGCATAGGTGTGTGTTTGGCATGATGCCTAAATTTGGTTTATCGCAATTGGGCCAACCAATGAAAATGACAACAAGAGCTATGCTGGGAATAGCAAAATACGCCCAGTGTGCTTTTATGACTGTACAAAACAAATGAAAGTGTCAATGACACTGTAGCTCAATTTGGAAAGGGAATAATTTCTTGTGTTAAATCAATGGAGTAATTAGGAATGTGGAAAGTTGAAAGGCCTAGTTATGCAAAGAGTAAAATCTAAGATGGCCGCTGGCAGCCATGTTTTTTTGCTGAATGACCCCAAAAAGACTCGTTCCCATTTACATGTCATTATTAACATCCAGTACAAATTTCATGATGATCTGACAAGAGATACGACCTGTAGCCTGTGTCAAAGGATTTAGTCATGCAAAGAGTAAAATCCAAGATGGCTGCTGGCAGCCATGTTTTTTTGCCAAATGACCCCAAAATGACTAATTCCCATCTACATGTCATTGTTAACATCCCTAATAAATCTCATGAAGATCTGACCAAAGCTACGACCTGTAGCCCGCCCCAATGGATTGAATTTTGAAATCCAAAATGGTCACTGGTGGCCATGTTTTTTTGCCGAATGACCCCAAAATAACTCGTTCCCATCTACATGACAATGTCATAATTCATTACAAATTTCATAAAGATCGGACCAAAGGTACGACATTATGCCCCGCGCCAAAGGATTTAGTCATACAAAGATTAAAATCCAAGATGGCTGCTGGCGGCCAGGTTTTTTGGCCGAATGACCCCAAAACGACTCGTTCCCATCTACATGTCAATATTAACATCCATGACAAATTTCATGATGATCAGACAAGCAGTATGACCTGTAGCCCGCGCCAATGGATTGAATTTTGAAATCCAAAATGGCCGCTGGTGGCCATGTTTTTTGGCCGAATGACCCCAAAACGACTCGTTCCCATCTACATGTCATTGTTAACATCCATGACAAATTTCATGAAGATCTGACCAAAGCTACGACCTGTAACCCGTGCCAAAGGTTTAGTCATGCAAAGAGTAAAATCCAAGATGGCTGCTGGCGGCCATGTTTTTTGGCTGAACGACCCCAAAATGACTCGTTCCCATCTACATGTCAATATTAACATCCATGTCAAATTTCATGATGATCAGACAAGCAGTATGACCTGTAGCCCGCGCAAATGGATTGAATTTTGAAATCCAAAATGGCTGCTGGCGGCCATGTTTTTTTGCCGAATGACCCCAAAATGACTCGTTCCCATCTACATGTCAATGTCAACATTCATGACAAATTTCATAAAGATCAGACCAAAGGTATGACCTGTAGCCCGCGGGAAAAGAAATTGTTGACGGACACACGGACAACAATCCATGGCAATAGCTCAAACTTACAAAGTAAGTTGAGCTAATAATGGCAGTGACACTAAATCGTAGTATTGGTCGAAAAGAGCCATAAGTCAGTAAAAAATATTCGGACCGAAACCCTCAAACGTGAATTGTATTTTGGTCTGGAGAACTCACATACCAAATTTGGTTCCAATAAAATGACCCAAACTAAAGTTATCATCCGGAAACCTCAAATATTGAAAATTCTAATTCGAAAAGAGCCATAAGTCAGTAATAAATATTCGGACCAAACCAATAATCGAACTTGACCTGTATTTTGGGCTAGAAAACTCACATATCAAATTTGGTTCCGATAAAATAACCCAAACTAAAGTTATCATCTGGAAACCAAAACTGCTAACGGAGGGATGGATGGACAGACCAATCACATTTTTTTAAACGGGCATATAAAAATTAAGTTTCTTTTTAATTAAGTTTTTAATTAAATTATCATCCGGAAACCTCAAATAAGAGCCATAAGTCAGTACAAACTAATCGGAATGAACCAAAATTCGAACTTGACCTGTATTTTGTCTGGAAAACTCACATACTAAATTTAGTTCCGATAAAATCTACTATATAATTTGAGACTTCCGTATATGTGTGTGTATATATGTGGGTACTTCATAGAATCGAAAACGCGTGTACAGATTGAGCTCAAATTTTGTATATAAGTGTAAAATCCCACGGACACCGTCGTGGTCGCGTTTTGGAGAAGCTCAGAGCACCTCTTCTCCCTTCCCAATCATCAAAATCACCGCAAACGCCACTTCGGGGGTTAAGGCATCAACGATTTTTATATTGACCATATTCGGAGGTGTTAAGGATTAACGCTCTTTATTGCAATGGACGTGGCTAAACGACTGACCCCATGCGTCCGAAATGCAATTATCTCGATTAAAAAGGCAGAATTGATCTAAGCAGCGTTTGTTTACAATTCAACGCAACGCTATCGCTCGAAATTTCACGACGGGATTAATTGACTGTCCGCTCTTTTCGGGGAGACGGGTACCATGAATTAACTCATTGAAAAACAAACAATGCGTTGTCTGTCGTTCCTCGGAAGGAGGGATTTCATCGGGTCAATTCGGGGACTAATCTAGGAACGGGTAAAAAAAAATCAAAAAAAATAAATAAATAAAAACAAAATAATTAAAAAAATGTCATGTTTCTGACGAACCACGCCAGTGGCGGGCTAACCTGCTAGTATTATATAAAATAACCCAAACTGCTAGAGACTGAAAACCATTTCTTACTGTTTGATAGAATCACATCATTGGCATTAATTTTGACAAGTTGACGTCGGGAATGACATACACAACCACTCAACCAGAGACAACCTCGGAATGAAAAATTAAATTCACAGGCTAAATTCCGCTATTCGGACAATTTTGTTCCGGTGACTTGACAAATTCTGGTTTATACTGGTAATTAGTAAAAGTATTATGTCATCTATGACAAAACTAAAAGTGTTCTATACTATAGTATCCTTTTCTAACTCGGTATGTTCAACTAAGTTGAGTAAATATATATATGTTTTTCCCGATGACACTTGAGTCGCTTGAAAAATGGAAATGTGGTTACCGGCAAGACAAATTTGACAATGAGGTTCAGTCTTTTAGCGAAGTCCAAACACACGTAGTACAAATGTACATAATCTTTGGAATTCGGCCAAGCAAGGAGGACACCATGTATTTTTGGATGGGTTTGAAGCTCTAATTCTATACAATTGGTTTTATCCAATCGCAGTGAGTGGTTTCTTCTAGACGAGAAGAGGGCGGTAACTTCGCCCATTGATTATTTTGATTGATGGTGTATGTGCATCTTTGTGCTGAAGGGAAGTGGCATGGCATAACTGACATTCATTTCTCATGGTTGCGTAATCATAGTACCACGCTGTACTGAATAAACTGTGTTCTCCAATTCTCAATCAACACACAAAATGTGGACCATACCTACTTGATTCATGCCTAATGCTCACAGAGCCTTCCTCCCGATCTGGCTCTGTTTTCTATTCTGCGTGTTTTGATTGCACGCCTGGATGTTACGCTGGGATTTTAAAACTTAAATAACTTGATTTAGGCTTGAGTTAAATTATTTGTTTGTACACGCTTATGATTGGCTGGCACCCACTGATTGCCGACGATATTACGATTATTTTAGTTTAGACGATATTACTGACGATATTGTAATTTTAACCGGGCATTGTCGATTAATCGGGAAACCGCCCAGCACTACTGTGGTGACAATATACCTGAGTTATCATTACCTATGGTCTTTTGTTGAATACCCACACATACACCGTTGTATTTAGCTCCTATTCGATATTTGAAACATAACTAATTTCCGTGTGACAGTTTCCTATTTTCGTGTTACCGGTTTACAACTGCATGAGAATCCAAAATCGGAATAAAATGGTCCAACGGAGGCCATTTTTTTCGATGCGGCTATGCCTGAGAATCAAAATTTTTTTTTTTTGGGCCTATAATCCCCCTTTTTATGGCAAAGCTTATAGCACAACTCGTGAGCATACCTTCTCCTAATAGCTGAATCAAGCACCCACGGAATATTGGTTGCGGCTAGGACTAGAACGCCATCATTATCATTCCCCACACCCTGCATCTGAACAAGGAACTCAGTCTTGATCCTCCTGGCAGATTCTGATTCGTTTTCACTTCTCGACCCACATAAAGCATCAACTTCATCTATAAATATAATGCTGGGCTTGTGTTCTCGGGCCAGAGAGAATAATGATTTCACTAATCTGAAATGATATACAACGGAATTTTGAAAGAAGACAAAACATTTGGCCAAGTAGAATGTAGTCGCGCGATGGTCCTTTGGTCAGCATGCTCGACTCGTAATGTCATAGTGTGAATTTGTGAAAACAAGTAACCGGTCGGGAGTCGATGGATATTGTCAGTACTAGTATGCTAATCCTGATATGTTCATTAACTGCTCGGTTTGCTTCTTCCTAAGCGAGGATGGGTAATTGATGCCCTAAGCCATTACTATATAATTGGCGTACATAGTGGTCCAGTAGTTATCATTAATGTTTTCATGAAATTTGCGAATTTACATATTGGGAATACTGGTTAAATTATCAATTGTTGATATTGGGGAATTAAAGGCAGTTATTTTCTGTGTGACAACCGATAATATGAATCGTAGTGGAGCAACCACACATGATGTGCCTCAAATTTGCCATTTTTCGGCACATAACGCTAAGAATAATTTATGTAATATCATGCAGTGGTCACGACGTGGACGACATGCCAACTTAACAAGACGTGTCGTGGATTGTAAAATCTTGTCTGGATTCTCGTCATGACTTCTTCATTTTTCGTTTTCATTAAGCTAACCAAAGAAATTGGTCTAAATGAAATTAATAGACCTAAATCACATGTGAAATCTTCGTAAGTTGGGAAGTTGCGATGCTTCATTCCCAATTCCGTGTTTTTTGCAATCTCCACACAGTTGCTAACCGGAAGTCACGTGATAATTTCTCCAAAATCCATACCAGCGATCTTTGAAAAATCACTAATGGATATAAAAAAATATATATGACGTCATTCACCTGCGCCTAAGGTATAAACAACCACCTGGTGGTTGCTATAAATCTAGAATTTAGTTGGAAAAAAAGGAGTGAAGAGCAATTATCACAGTCCAAAAATATCACAGTTCAAAATCAAACAAAAGACTAGAAACAAAAGTGTATTAAATGTATTTTTCACGGAATCCGAAATCCAAATTTAGGGCCGGGTTGTTTGTAAAAAATAACATTGTTATTAAAGTTGATTTTGTTATTTGCCTGGTGAGAAGAACATTTGAGTTGGAAAATTTAACAGAACTCCTAAGATGTGAATAACTATTCTCAGTTCATACTTGTTGTCTTGTAACTTTATCCAATGTCATATCAAGGAATTTCACAAGTGAACTTTCTGTAAGTTAAGCTAATGTCTATCTGTGAATTACAGTAATGCCCTAAATAATCGACTCCTTAACCACAGCAGAATTATGGCTTGTTGCTATTCATTAGAAAGCTCTCAGTGAGAGCATTCCGATGAATGGCAACAAGCCACATTTCCGACTAAATCCTGAAAAATTACCCATTATTCTGCTGTGATTAAGGAGTCAATTATTTAGGGCATTACTGTAGTATCAGAAACAATACTTTGTGTAGTGACAGCAAATTGTCAACCAGGTATCAGTAATGTGTGTACTGTGTCAAGGAATATACCAACTCACTTTTCACTTTCTCCTAACCATTTTGAAACAAGATCAGATGATGATACAGAGAAGAATGTAGAGTTGTCTGCCTCTGTGGCAACAGCTTTGGCTAGATATGATTTTCCTGTTCCTGGCGGCTGCGAATAAGCAAATCACGTCATTTAATTAACTGCATTGTAATACCGGGGTCAATATTTGGAAATAACATAGTTTGGCCTTTCTAATATTCAAGGAAACGATGTCGGGCGTTTAAACGGACATGGCTCATTCGAGCTTCCATATTTTGTCTACGTAATTTGGAAGAAGGTACATGTATAAGATAGGTTGACAAATACACGACATATTGATATAACAGCTTCATGTGCTCTGAAATATACTTGCCATGGTCACAACCATTTTACAGCTGTTTTCAGTTCTTTGCATAGAATTGAAACAAACGCTCTTTATTTCTACCATATCAGGAATAGACTAACACGGAATGCTCTTTACTGTTCCTGTCAAGCAAATGGCTGTTTTTTGTTTGGTTCCCAAACATCGTGTTCAAAGTTGTATTTTACAATTCAATGCATCTTTCTGGGACACAGAATGCTCGTAGAAAGGTAGCTTGTGTATTTATCAACCTATTTTGATACCGGAAAACGTTCAAAAGCGAATATCATTAGGTGTATTTTGGAGCGCAAACTGCCATGTGGCTTTAAGTCATCAGCAAGATTTCAGCACACTTCAAGCAGCCAGGTTTGAGAACAAACATATTACCCGAACAATGAATGAATCTGGGTGACTTTTATCAATCCAAAACCACTGTATTCAAGCCTGCGAAGACTGTCATTTGCAGAATGAGGTCCCCAGAGGGTGAATTTAGAGATGATATCATGCACAGCAGGCTAGCATCACCAAATTCACCCTCTGGGAACATAATTCTACTTAGGCCTCATCTTCTGGGAAGTATCTATAGTCTCAACTTAACATTGTTTTTAGTTACATTTTCCCTTCTGCAAAGTTTCTGTATCCCCTAATTTGCAGAATATAAAATGCATAATCGAGGTGTCTAATGGGTGAACATCACCAACTTCAACTGGAGAACTTCAATCTTATCCTAGGTCTCCCATAGCAGTTGAGGCCTAAGCAGATTGAAGTTTCAAGAAGGTGAATTTGGTAATGCTAGCCTGCCATGCGGGATAGTGTCATTAAATTCACCCTCTGTGTACCTCATTCTGCAAATGACAGACACACTATTTGCAGACATGACAGCATTAACCCTTTGATTACTGAATGGATTCTCCATTCAGATCTAACAAGCAGTCGCAGACGGTGGTATCACCCTCCGAATTGTGCAGTTGGGGAAGAGCATTCTCAATAATGTTTGCATTCTCGTTCTAGATACTGGTCAAGTGAACTCATATACCAAATATCTTTGAAATCAGTTGACATTTGTGGAAATGAGCCCTGTCTATTTGCTATTTGGTAAATTCGGCAAAATTATAAACAAAATCTGAAAATCTCCGGCCGGATCTGGTTTGCGAAACTCGTTCTAGATACTGGTCATGTGAACTCATACACCAAAAATCTGTAAAACTGTTGACATTTGTGGAAATTATCCATGTGACATCATCCATTTGCACCAAAAATAATAAACAAAGTCCAATAACTCTGCTGAAAATATCCGGCCGGACCTGGTTTGAGATTTGTGGAAATGAGCCCTGTGACGTCATCTATTTGCTATTTGGTAAATTCGACAAAAATAATAAACAAAGTCCAATAACTCCGGTAAAAATATCCGGCCGGACCTGACATGCGAACTCATTCTAGGTAATGGTCAGGTGAACTCATATACCAAAAAACTTTGAAATCCGTTGACATTTGTTAAAGTTATGACTCTTACAAATTCGGGATGGATGGATGGACGGACGGAACCCATTCCTATATCCCCCGCAAATTTCATTTGGCAGGGGATAAAAATTATATACATATATAATGATCCATCCCTAAAAGGGACCCAAGGCACTCACAGTGGGTAAATATGTAAAAGTTATAAAAGTATGTAGAAACAGCACCAAGAAGAACATTGGGAAGATAAACTTTGTTGTTTTTTAACTGTTTCAGTCATTTGTCAGCAACAATCACTAATCAAGTAGTAAGGCCAAAAAAAAAAAGAGTTTTGGTTCTCGGGCAATTTTTTTTTCAAATCAATGAGGGAGGGAGGGTTTTATTTTTATTTTTTATTTTTTCTGCGCATAGTAAGCATGGACAAAGATACCTTCCTCTGTCTAGTAATAACCAGAAATGTAGAGGGAACAGTTATGCATATAAACTCATTTAATCTTATATAAAAATGACATTGTATGACTGGGATTACCTAACATTATATAATGCCCCTGACATTAACTACTGTTATTGTTGTCTCAAAACTGATACCTCCCCATTCTAATATGTGATCCTGAATTTAGTTCTGTGCCTTTCAATTGTATAAAGTTACATCATCATCATCAATGTTTGGGGAGTAAGTCGCCATGACTTTTACCCCTTTCACATAATAACATACATGTATAGAATAACGTAAATGAATTAATTGTTTTAAAATTATCCATGACGTTTAGTCATATATCGCTTGTTATAACAGTTGTTATCGAATAACTCCTTGAATTGTTGAAGTGATTCAGTGGAAACAATGTAATCTGATAAACTATTCCAGTTTGTAATCACTCTCTGGGAAAAGAAATATTTTCGCACATCTTTGACTATTATGTTCTTTTGTTACAATTAGTGTAAGTTAGTTCACAATGACTAATTGTAAGAAGAGCATGAGGGTCAGCTTATCATTTTCTTAATTGTAGTCATCTACTTCATGTTGTAAGCCTGCAAGTCACTTTTTAACACATTACATGTTAGAGCTCAATGCACACTATTATTCAACACATATCTGCTACGGATATGTTTATAAAATCCCCAAAACAAAAAAAACAATTTTTTTTTTTTTTCGTAAGTTTTTTTGTCATAACATCAGGCATTGCAATAAAAAGGCCTAATGCGGCCCTTTTTATTCAATGCGGCGGTGCCTGAGAACCAAAACCTTTTTTTTTTTTGGCCTAAATATGATTTTCAGAATATTTCTCAATGCAATGTATACTGTTATGTTTTGATTAAACTTCAGTATCTTATAAATTGAACTTTGATCAATAATGCCACTGCAACAGTAATGTTTATATAACTATGGTTTCGATAGGCGAAATCTCATTATTGGAGAGTTATTAATATGAAAATCTATTATTACATTTACTTGTCTATGATAGTTGATTACCAGACTTTTGTTATAAAATTGATGCTAATTCGCATGAACCAACTGTGAAAGACTTGAGTCCTGTTAAGTTTATGGATGTTCATATACAAGCAGAGAAACAATCTAAGGTTCATTTGTAAAAATGTTCAAATAAGTTCAACAAATGCCGAAAAGGCTGTTTTTAATTACCTCATCTGTTGAAGCAAGTCTGCAAATAGCGTATCTGTCATTTGCAGAATGAGGTCCCCAGAGGGTGAATTTAGTGATGCTATCCCGCATAGCGGGCTAGCATCACCAAATTCACCCTCTGGAGACCTCATTCTGCTTAGGCCTCATATTATGGGAAGTATCTATAGTCTCAAATTAACATTATTTTTAGTTACGTTTTCCCTCTTGGGAAGTTTATATATCCCCTAATTTGCAGAAGATAAAATGCATAATCGAGATGCCCAATGGGTGAATATCACCATCTTCAACTGGGGAACTTCAATCTGATCCTAGGTCTCCCATAGCAGTTGAGGGCCTAAGCAAAAAGAGTTCCCCAGAGGGTGAATTTGGTGATGCTAGCCCGCTGTGCGGGATAGCATCAATGAATTCACCCTCTGGGGACCTCATTCTGCAAATGAGACACGATATTTGCAGGCTTGATTCCAAGAAATGAATGAGAATCAACGAGAATTTATCAAATGGATAATTTGCAGGTTTGATGAATGCAAACTGCAGTTAAGAGAATCACTAGTTCATGTCAAATATGCCTCTTACATCAATAAAAGTTGACAAAGTTATAATGGTGTGTGTGAAACTTCATGGACCTGCATGAAAATGGTATCAGATGTTAATTTTGTTCAGACACTAAAAGAATACATGTGCCTTTTAGACAAACTGTAAGTTAACCCTTTCATGATGGGAGCTGCGCTGGTGCAGCATTAAAGATCCAGTGCCAGTAAATTCTCTTAAATATGCGAGTCTCCCATATGGTACCTCACATATATAAGAGAATGCACTGGCTTATAACTTCAAGGTAAATTTAGTCAGAGCAATGTATTAAAGAACTCTTATATATATCTCCTTATAGGAGACTTGCATAATTATATAAGAGAATGCATTGGCACAATGTTTTTGCAAAATTTCAGGAAATTAATGGAAGGTTTAACAAGCAGTCGCGGACGGCGGTATCCCCCGCCGAAATGTGCAGTTGGGGAAGTGCATTCTCAATAATGTTTGCGTTCTCAGTATACGTATGTGCTAAACAAGAGGTGGGATTTTGTCAAAAAGCCTGGCTTGCGAACTCATTTTAGGTACTGGTCATGGGAATGAATATACCAATAAACAAAGTCCAATAACTCCGCTGAAAATATCCGGCCGGACCTGGTTTGCGAACTCGTTCTAGATACTGGTCATGTGAACTCATATACCAAAAATCTTTGAAATCCGTTGACATTTGTGGAAATGAGCCCTGCGACGTTGTCTATTTGCTATTTGGTAAATTCGACAAAAATAATAAACAAAGTCCAATAACTCTGGTAAAAATATCCGGCCAGACCTGGCTTGCAAACTCATTCTAGGTAATGGTCAGGTGAACTAATATAACAAATATCTTTGAAATCCGTTGAGATTTGTGGAAATGAGCCCTGTGACGTCGTCTATTTGCTATTTGGTAAATTCAACAAAAATAATTAACAAAGTCCAAAAACTCCAGTAAAAATATCTGGCCAGACCTGGCTTGCGAGCTCATTCTAGGTAATGGTCAGGTGAACTCACATACCACAAATCTTTGAAATCCGTTTACATTAGTTCAAGTTATGACTCTTACAAATTCGGGACCAATGGACGGACAATCGGACGGAATCTATTACTATATCCCCCGCAAATTTTAAATTTGGTGGGGGATAATAAACATTAGTCCACTGAGTACATTTAAAATGATAATATGCAAGAAAGACCCCGTCACAATAGTAAGAATTATATTTTATTGAATATGGCAGCTGACGTCACAAGTACGTATGCCCGCCTGTTACCTACACACGACCCGAGCTCGGCGCACATAATAACTCACCCCATACAGCAAGATTCCTCGCCATGGTTTCCGGTTGCCTGAAAGATATACCTTATACATTAGAAAGTATAACTAGAGAATTTCACAAGAGAAAACACAAGAGTAGATCACCCTCCTCTAAAATTATTTTACTTTTGAACAGTGGGAAATTTAAGACAGGAAATGAAATAACTCCGCAAAATTGACTCACTGACTGAACTCAAAATCGCAGGTGTGCATGTCCCCATGCTGGTTGACATCTGTGACAAGTTTTTAAAAAATTGACTGGAAAATGACGGAATACAGGCTTGGACAAAAGATGCGTCCCAGGGTGTACGATTCTATGTCGAAAAAGGCAATAACTCCGCCAAAATGAGTCCAACCAAACTCAAAATCACAGGTGCAAAGTTTCCCAAAGGTTGATATATGTGCCAAGTTTAAAAAAAAATTACCAGAAAATGACAGAATACAGACTTGCACAAAGTTCCGGACGCACGGATAAGGGTCATTACTAGAGCTGAAACGGTTGACCCATTCTTCTAACCGGTTAACCATTGGGGTTAGCCGGATTTTAACCGGTTAACGGCTAATTTCTAGCGGACTTCTCTCAGACTAATTATGCCATGCTCCAGGGACAAACCTAGGTGAGAAATACCCGGTAGTAGCTGAAATAAAGACCTTATTCACGGCATTTAATGATATTCAAAAACACGCATTAACTGTTCTTTTGCTGGCTCTCATGATGGGGAATGAGCAAGTGAAATTTGTGAATGGCAGGGGGATCGCTTATTTGCCGTGATCAGCATATGTTTGGGCATTTGTAAAACGAGTAACAATACTATGGGTATTGGTAAAACGAGTAACAAAACTATATATTAAAGATCTGTAATATATCATTATCATCATTGGTATATCCTCCAATGAATTATAAATAAAGACTAGAAAGTAATAACTAATAACTATAGAACTAAAAGGAAGGTCAGTTAGGTCACAGACTCACAGTCCTATTCAGTATTCGAACTATTCGTCGGTATCATGATCGCGGACATGCACTATCGATAGCCGTGTTCACTTTTCAAATTTCAACACGAAATAATACCGAGTCTGAGGGGTGTCAATCAGATGACAGATTCACTGATTCAGTGACGTCATTGCTTTGAACTATCCCGCCTGGATACACAGTGACTGCCCATGTGCTCTAGTCGGAAGATCAGAGAAAACTTCAAAGACCGGAATTGATTGAAGGTCGCCGACACGCTACTCAGTGTCTGAAACTTCTGCATGCACCAATTAATGCTTGCATTGCACTCTACTATCGGTGGCACAGGGGTTAGAATTACTTTTGCATCATTTATCTTAATATTTTGAGGGTACCAGGGCATTATTCACGTTCACATTCAACTGACAGAGCAGGATGCGGTTTCATCCGGTTCATTTTTTTCTAACCGGTTACGTCGTTATCCGGATGCTAACCAGTTATCTGGCTGTCCGTTTCAGCTCTAATCATTACTATAGTCCTCCCATCAGAATGTCGGGGGACAAAATTGTTGTATAATTAATATTTTCCAATCAATATTTAGTCTTGTTGTAAGATGTTTAGACCATAGAGTTAACTATTGCCTTACTTCCGATCATAAGTTAAACTTACCAGCTAACAATTTATTTATTTTTTTGGAGTAAAGATATAATAAATACACTGATAAAATCTTAGTCTTACCTGTGAACAGATGTGGAAATTTGACAGGTAAGATCACAGCTTCTTTTAGGGCTTCCTTCGCGCCCTCCAACCCAGCTACATCACTCCAGCTCACATTTGGTTTGGTCATCACAATAGCACCTGAAATTTAAAAGAATTGGAATACATTGTCACAGACGTATCCAGTATGTGCTTTGCGTGAAGAATCACCTTAGTGTCTGATTCTTCTTGATTGCTGATCAAATCTGGCACAGTTGTTGTTTCCTCAGTAGTAAGATGTAAACAACTATTGAAAGTTGAGAAAACTATCACTTTCGAACTTAGAATAGCAAGAATATCATTTGTTCTCTTCGATAGAACATTTTCAAACATTTCTATTAATCTGGTTTTGTTTTTATCGCATTTTAGAAAATCCGAAAAGTCTCGTGGAGTATTCTGATTTAACGAAGATTTGAGCAGATGAACCATGCCTCAAACGCTCTCCAGCTTTCAAACTAACATTCTTGTAAGAATTACAAACTAGATCAACTCTGTTATAATACTTTGGAAGAGAAGATATAACTTTAATAACAAATTCCTCATATGTTTCGTGAAGTGCTACCTGAACTCTGATGAGTGCTATCAGGTCAACAATGTATGCTGACACGGCTGAAGTGAGGAATTGGAAGAAATATTTTTCTGAATGATATCCATAAGAAATTTTTTTGGAGTTGACCGAATACTACCGTCTGGAAACGCGAGGCTCAGAGGAACTGGAGATAGAGGATACTCCAACGCCTTTTCAAAGTCTATAACTTTTCCATGTTCTCTTGATGTAGCTAGAAATTGACCAAGAATGTCTCTATTTGCCTCAACAACGGTTGATTTTCCTTTAATTGTTAAATGTTTGCTTTTGACGGCTTTCGAAAACACTTTTTCAGAATTTCGTTTGATTGGGTTCTGAAATGGAACATCTGAATACTGCAATCGTTTTTCAACAAAAAGTTTATGAGCTGATATTCCTTTTGGAAGAATTTCAAATATATCGTTTGTTGCTTCGACATTAAGAGGTACACCTGAAATATTCGTCAGACAACACTCTCATAACTTTTGATACATTGGATTCCGAAAATAGAATTTGTGATGGACGAATTTATCTGTAGACATTCTCAGAAGAGTTGACTTGGGCAAATGTTTTTAAATCTTCAGTGTTCTTCGCTTGATGTGAACGATTCATGGTCCATTTGAATAAGGCATTATCATTCGGATTAAACAGTTTTACACCACCGGCGACCTTGGCGTTATTTATTTGTTCGCCTCGCTGGTCAATAGCAGTGCATAACGGATATTTATCCTGACCTTGAACAGATAGTCCACAAGTTTGTAACAGTTCCTTATTACCAGGATATAGAACATCTATATTGTCAAGAGTCATCGCATAGAATGTGCCATATCTAGCATAGTTTGTTTTGTCCATAGCAAACAGATATGGTAACATGAATTTCCATCCATACTTTCTTGCATTGAAATCATTTTGTTGAATAGCTGTATGCAAAATATGTTGACATTCCATGATATCCATATAGTATATGAGCCAGAATTGAGCAGTTAGTCCATGTGTTCCCTTTCGAACATCGTCTTTGAACTCCTCAAACACCATCACAAATTTTTCAACATTTCGAAGCTTCAATAAGTTGTCTATCTTCCTTGTGTTAGCTGCCGAGAAATCTATTTGATCTTGTATTTCTTCAGGAAAGCTAATACCAGTAGTGTCTGAAAATCTTTGAATTAGCAATCGTGACAGCGCTTCAAAAAAAAATGCCATGAACATTCCAACATCTGTTATAATGAGTTCCTTTTAGAATACCATTCAAACATCCAGAGGAACATATTTCTGCTTGAAAAATAATGTCTTCAAATCCTGAAATTGTAACTAGTTTGCCTAAAACAGAAATATTCTCCTTTAAAAAATTTAAATCTCCAAGGTGTATCATTATATTTAGAAAACCTTCTGGGAATGTCCATAACAACTTGTACGCATTGATTGCAGCTCCAACGTCAAAGGTTATGTTGATGTAAGGCATTTTGGCAGTGATGGCAAGCTTCTGTAATCTACGGAACAGCGCATACAGAGTAGAGTACTGGTTGATTGGATGTGCGATAGGAGGTAAATAAGTTGTTTCCGTTTTATTCACCACCATATTGTTATTCTTTCGAAGACACATTAGCCAACCAGATAATGTTGGTATAACAGGATCGGTGAAAGTGACTAGTCTGAATGTTGTCCAAAGCTGTATAATACGATGAATGTCAATCACATATGAAACACTACATTGGCTACAGTTATGTCTATATTGATCTGGTGGTTCCTGCTTCTGATTCACTGAAAGTTGGGGTATATCACCTGAGTCGGGTTTAACAACCCTTTTGACATCAGACCTGTTAATCTTTATCTGTGATTCTGAATGGAAGGCAACAACATGTGTGACATCAAGGAATGCATTTTGTCGCATTGTATCACGAGATATATTAAAGTTGTCACCCCAGAACACAGTAGTCACTGCGGTGGAAGACTTTGGTAACAGATTCAGATTATTGTTATTTGCAGCATTCATCTGTGCAGCCATAGCTTCAGCGCTTTGAATGTCACATACTATATTATAGTCAATACAGTGCCCCAAGTGCGATAAAATGTTGATTGGAGCTTTCTGACCTATCATGTTATGAAGGCCAATACTCACAAGAAAGTGTTTTAAGGTAATAACTTTACCCTTGGTCACACCATGCACCACATCGTTTGAGAATGACTTCACAAGCAACTGCGCTTTATTATCCTGGTTTGGATGATTTTTAGATGATTTCAGAAGAGTGTTGAAAAACATATTCACTGAGGCTGGCATTTGTGACTCTTGAGCTTCCAAATCCGATACACATGGAGGCCATGCAAGCTCGGGTAACGAGGATGAGAAGTCTATAATATCATCATGCATGTACGTTGCTGCTTGTTTTATTAGATTCTCCTTACATTTCAGTACGGTATTTGACTCCAATCCAGCGGAACTTATCACTGCTTATGGTGTATTTCCACCAAGTTCGACAAACATAATAAGTTCCTTAAATGAATTTTGAAGTCGTGTTTTTTAATTTCCCTCTATAACGTCGATCTCCTGGATGTCCATCATTGTATATCTCATGTAGAAGAGCAGTTGAAACAACTTGATTTAGATTGATCACATACTTCTGAACATGATCTTCAACGACTTGAAAATTCCCAGAAATGTCATTTTGAAAAGATATCAAAGCAAGTATAATATTAATGCATTAATAATTGACATATACATGTATATACCCATATTTCCACTTATTTGATATATTGACATGCTTTCAGCAAACAAATGATCCTATTCAATATTATAACATATTACATTGTGTATCAATGTTTAAGAAGAATCTGAGTTTTTTTTTTTTTTTTAAATTAGACGCATGTCATTTTTGTGACATTTTTTGTATTTTTAGGGGTAGGGGTAACAATATCATGAATATAAGGAAACATATAATATAAATGGTCATTATTTCTCATTAGATAGTAGCACAAATGATGTGAGATGTTTTTAAAGCTCATTTGGTCATGATTTAAAGAACAATTTTTAAATTATGACCATTTTTCGCTGGATGAAAAATTGAAATTTCGTCAAATATAGGCCAACAAATTACAAATTTGAATTTTTTCCAAAATACGTCTATCCTTTTGTGATATTTCTTTTTGCTCATGATAAGTAGACTAATTGAGGTCAGTTATGTGGATGTTTCGTTTCATTTATCACAATTTTAACTATCATAGATTGATTTTTTAGAATATAGCCATTTTCAAGCAATTTTGACATGATTTTGACCATTTAAAAAAAAAATTCTGGGCTTTGCCCCATACACCTCAGAAATTCTGATGTAGAATGGTACCCAGAAATAGAAAATCAACATGGGAATTTCTCCATCTCCGGGTGACACCTACCTCAGCCACAACCCGGTCTAATTGGAAAAAAATAACAAACAGAACTTTTTGTGTTCTCTTTGTATTTAATTGTGTCATATTTCAATATTTATTGTAGACTAGCAGGGTTACCAGGCATTGCCCAGGTTAAAGTGATGTGAAACCCTCTGCATGCTGTGGATATTTGGTGGGAATAGAGGATACACTTGCTCAAAGTGTTACACGTATTCTCATAAATTGTATATCCAAATAGCATCACAAAACATGATTCTTAAACATGGAATATAAGTTGTGGCTCACCTTGTCGATTGTCATTTTGTTTATCGCGATTAATCCGTTCCACCAATAAAGAAGTATTTATTCATATACAACTGCGTATACGCCAGACATTATGGCATGAAACATGAACATCATAAACACATTAGTTCGCAAAAATAAAAGACGACCATTAGGTTTTACATATATAGAGATGTATCAACCAATCTAGTGGGTTAGACTAAGATTTTGAGGACACCTGGCTATATCACCATGAAGATACAGATGTTTTAAAGAAATATCCAGGTGCTCCTCTGTTCATGGCGCTATGTATTGACGAAATATGTTGCTATGCATATATCAGCTACATGTGCCCGACACAGAGTGAGATTTTGAGTGGTTTATTGTAAATTTTTGTGTGGAAACTATATTGAATGGAACAGACTCAATTGTGTTATAATATATACATGATCCATTCTAATATGCAATCCTCTGATGGTTTCGAGGTCTCCCAGTTTGCAAGAATATGTGTATATTTTAAATAAAATGATAAATATACATTTAATGCTTTCTTCTATCTATCAGTTTTGCTAGCTCATTATACGTTTTAACATGCACGATTTGATTCCTCATACCATTTGAGAAGGACGTGTATGAATTTTATGGTAATTGGCACTAAACATATATTTTTTTTATCAGTTTTGGTGATCCTCCCATCCCTATTTCAGCCACGCCACTTTTGTCATCATTAAACCACACACTTAGACTCATTGTGGAAATCCATATACTAGTATATAAAATTGGTGAAAATTGGCGAGTATACAAATTCGTATCAAATTTAGGGCCCCCACATCTCTCGCCCAAATGGCACCAAGTTGGCTTGGCGTATCTAAACCACACAATTAGATTCCTCGTATCAGGGAAAAGAATATGTATCAATCTGGTGGAAATCAGCGCTAAACATACTGTTTTATCTTTTTTTGTGAGTGTCCCTCTCACCCTACGCATTCCTGACTCGAATTGCCCCACTTGTGACATCCTTAAACCACACAATAGACTCCTGATATCATGGAGCTGATTATTTATAAGTTTGGTGCTAATCGGCGACTAAACAAATTTTGATCAAATTTAGTGCCCACCTCATCTCTCACCAAACATCACAAATATGGTGTCTGTAAATCACATGATTAGACTCCTCGTATCATGAATAAGTATGTGTACCACTTTGGTGGAAATTGGCGCTAAAAATATTGCATACAAATTTTGATGCCCCTCTGCCTTTCAGTGCACCCCGGACTCGAATGACGCCACTTTTTACAGATTTAAGCCACACCATTAGACTCCTCATACCATGGGGATGATATTGTATAGGTGTGGTGGCAATCGGCAACTGAACCTAGATACTTATCAAATTAAGTGCCCCCCACAATCTGTCATCCAAACGACAGCAATTTGGCGTCTTTAAATCACAAACTTAGATTCCTTGTATCATGGAGATGAATATATATCAATTTGGTGGAAATCGGCGCTAAATTAGTTTTATCAATTTTTGTTCCCCTCTCCCCTATTCATCCCTGGCGCGAACGGCGCCACTTTTGACATTTTTAAACCACACCATTAGACGCATCATATCATGGGAATGATTCTATATAAGTTTTGCGGCAATCAGCGACAAACATTTGTTCTGCCCTCCCCATTTTCTGCCCCTTTTGGTGCCATCTAGATGCCCCCTCGGCGCTAAAATTAGTTTTATGAGTTTTGGTGCCCCTTTCCCCTTCCGTGCATCCCTTAATCGAACGGCGCCACTTTTGACATATTTAAACCACACAATTAGAATCCTTATATCATGGGGATGATTATATATAAATTTTCGTGGCAATCGGCGACAAAAAATATTTCTGCCTCTCCCCATTTTCTGCCTGACAACAACGGCGTCACTTTAAAACATTCTAACCTGCACCATTATCTTTCTCGTAAAAAGTTACCCCTAGTAGACCCCATTGGTGCCATCTAGATGGTCCCCTGTGAATTTCTATAGAATACAGACAGACAGTCGCAAATATAGATATAGATAAAGAGAGCATATCTGTTTGATGTGTATGTGGATATGTGCTGAACGTGTTTGTCATCTGGATTCAGAGCTAACCTGACGTCAATGTATACTCACCCTCTAAGTTCTAAAAATGGGCTTGGCTTATCTTCAAGGACCTCCCCATGATTGTTTTGGGAGCAAAAACACAGACTGGGCTTATCCTCAGAGATGGGCTTACTGACGGGTGTATACAGTAAGCGACAGAATGCGTAATTTAAAATGCGAGCGGCTGATTACCACTCAACTGGCAGATTGTTGAAAACAGTGATACAGTATTTGATTGACAAGGTCTTGAATTTCATGGCAAGAATCACAGTAGAACTAATAATTTTTGTTTCTAAATGCATGGTAAATCTTGCGACAAAATAGGCGAGCAGATAACAATTTGTTATGCCAGGAAATTCCTGACATTAGCTGGAATCTTTTTTGGTGTGAAAGCCAACCATGCGGTAGTGTCTATTACATGGTTTGAAGCCCAGAGGGTAAAGTTACAACCACAGATCTTTATACCTGATGCTAAACTAGCACAAATTCAACACTATTACTACATGTTCCAAACTGTGCATGTAAAGGCGGTAGTGCTGGGATGGTTGTCCAGATATCCGGTTACGATTCGGTTACGCGTGTCAACCGGTTCGAGGAGGCCACAAGCGGATAACCGTACTATTGATAACGATCGTACTATCATAGTACTCCGTGTAAATGTTGCCGAAATCATATTCATATACCCCACAACACATGCCTGTTTGATCACCGGCGGCTTTTCTAGACATGAAACCAACAACTACAGTCTGCGAATCACTTGCTACACATTTGATGCCAATTTCCTTTGGTGGCCTTACATGAAAGGTTGCGAGTCTGTGACGTTCCGGCTGCACGAGCACCGCGGCATAAATCAAAGCAATCAAGTCTAGACTTTTACTATGTCATCAATAATATTTCGTCGCGGAAGGTTTTGCAAGCAAGCGTTGTTTATGCGGAACTCCTGTAAATATCGATGTACAAGCGACCAAACGATTGCTCTATCACAAACCATCAGGAAGTGGGAATTATTGTGGACTACTAATATATATTATATTTTAGTTTGTTTGGGCTCAAAACTGAATTAATTTATACAAATTTACCACTATTTGATCGCCGTAACGGGACCGCATTATACGACCAAGACATCGTTTGTGATCGCATGTACATGTATATCAACATTTCCGGGATGCGTAATCAACACTTGTTTTGCCGATATAGTGACCAGTGTATTCAATCTCGTACTTAGGGTAATGATGGTCGTGGTTATCTGGTTGTGATTAGGTTAATGCCTGCGGTTAACCGGTTAGGAAAAAAACCCAACCGTCCCAGCACTAAAAGGCGGGAAAGATGACAACGTGGCATTGTTGATATACATGTACATACCTCGAAATTGGCCACGACAATAAGCAGTGCTGTGGCACATGCCCTGGCAACATGCCACTGCATTAAGTGTGCCATGGGACATTTTTCCTTATCCCTATGGGTTGCATGTAGGTTGAGGCTCCAAAAGTAGTGAAGATAGGACCTACTACCACGGATCTTTATATAAATACCTGATGTTAAACTGGCACAAAATGCAACATTATTACTGGCTAGGATTTTCATGGAAACTTTTTGATGGGAAAGCTGACCATGTGGTATTGTTGACATGGCTTGAGGCTCCAAAAGGGACTGCGAAATATTCTACCATCCGATATGTATATACATGACAAAAAATACCGGTAAGGCCTAAAAAAAAAACTTATTTGTTTCCTATTACGGTGCCAAAAAATTCCAGGTAGGTAGGTAGGGATTTTTTTTTTTTTGGTAATATTTTTTTATTTTTCCCCCGAACAGTTAAGAAGTACATTAATGCTTACTCTTTATACTTGTGTTAAGGCTGTCCATGTATATTGCAAGTAAACAGTTAATGTAGCACAATAATATGATAAGTATTGTCAATGTGAACAAACAAATGCCTCCCAGGCACTCAATTATGCAGCTCTCTTGTAATTATTCTCTCAGTTTAGATTGTGGTGGCACATCATCCTCCGAGCACAATATTGACATATCAACAGGCCCAAGACATACACCATAATAGGGCTTTTCTATTACTTTATAATAACATAACTTGTATGATATTAATTCAAACCTCACTTAAATATTTGGTCATACACCTCAGGATCTAAGACACATATCTCACATGCGCCTCAGACTCATTGCACAGGGTGTAAATGTTCCTCAGACACCCCTCAACTGCACTGAAATATAAAGTCCCACACCACACTGAAAATGGTACCACAGGCCACACCTTGACTGAGGTACCACACCTCAGCATTCAAATTTGCCCCAACTTTGAAGTTCCTTATACACACTGGCATATGCATGCTTGTAAGTTTGATACATCATACACCCAAACAAACCAGTAGATAATTTCATGTGCTTTTTTAGTGCCCATCACAGAAGGGTGTTTGATATGGTAGACATGCAGTCATCTTTATACTGTCTGTATACATACTAGTAACTATGCATGAACACTATGAATCCTTGATTGACTGGGGAGAGGAACTTTAAATTCTGATATAGAATGTCTTCTAAATGTATTTTGCTCTCTAACAGATAAGACTTCTTCCCACAAGACATGGGAGTTGAACAAACAAGATTACCACAGGCAGGTTTTAAAGACTACAGATTTATTGGTGAGATTGGGATTCATCTGCAACCACAAATGGACATGTATTTTAATAGAAGTAAATTGTTTTTGAAAATTCCATCTAAAATTATTGCTGCTTAATGTAAACATAGTATATAGTATATATTTAACGATATAGACGTGTTTACATGCCAATTACATGCATTAAAAAACCGGAAACACAGATTATTTTTTTTTGGCCTAAACTGGTGCAAAATTGAGTTGAGCTCTCGATCTGCATGTGCCACACCTGTGCTAACAAGTGACGGCATATCGGCGTTATCAACGGGTTGCCACAGGTGGTAATAATTGGATCTCTGAATAATAAGGGTACGGTTTTATTGAATGTTGTTCATTATTTGAAGGGATCTTTACATCTTAAGTTATTTATGGCAATCAGTAGGCCATGTTGGGGATTTGTTTTGACTTATCAACTGGCGGATTTCAGCGTCGACCTATTTTTAATAAGCGGGTGAATGTCGATTAGTCGACTAAACTTTCAACACTAGTCAATGAGTTTTCAGATCTCTCAGTGGCCATTCCCGGGCATTGCTATTGGCCAGTTTTCTTTTATAAAAACCTGTTTTGTGACTCATATTGATTGTGAATGTATTCAACTGACACTTTGGGTATGTATCCAACTGATACTTGAACATTTCATGAATCGTGATGTCACATGAACAGAGTATGTGGGCTATTCACTTTGACACCACCGGTCTCTTTGGTGTGATGATGTGATGGTTTGACTTATATTGACAAAGCATTACTCAGGACTGCATATTATTCAGGTATCAAGTACATGATACCTTGCGTCCTGTTAACCGTCAGTGTTGTCCCGTAGTGTCTAGTGGTGAAGGTACAGTTGGCCGCGTACAGGAACAATAAAGAGTCCAGAAGATTCGATAACTTTTCTATTATTAAGTAAGTCTCTGTCGATAAGCACAGCATAGGTAGATGAACAGAGGAGTTGGTGGATCGGCGGTCTAAGCGGGAGTGTCTCTGTATTTCTTGACACGAGTAGTTATTCCAATGTATGGTGTATCATGTGTCCAAATTAGGTCTGAGATACCATGATACCCTTGTCAATGACGTGTATCATAATATTGTTTACTATAGAATGATACTGGTTTGATCCTCTCTCACTTATACAATGGTTGCTACCAGTCATAACCAATTAATTATGCTTGTGTGTTCTTATACTTTATTATTTACATCTCAACGTGCTGTGCTTATCTATACAATTAACCCTATCATTACAATCACTGGGGAAAGGAAGTTTATCCTAGATCCGGGAACATATAACAATAACTATATTATCTTGTGTACTATCAGACACTGTTGGTGGTCGGCCTTCCTGGAATCCCGGGGAAAAGGGGGGTTGAGCTCTGTCTGTGACCAAATGTGAAGCCATGGTTGGGGAAGGGAACTGTGCCGCTCAACGATACCATGCATGTATATCATCTTAAATGTTCATTATGAACTTGAATATATAGAGGATATACCATAATGATAGTGTCAATGACACTGGAGCTCAACTTGGAATGGGAATAATTTCATGTATTACAGTCAAATGGAGTGATTAGGAATGTGGAAAGTTGAAAGGCCTAGTTATGCAAAGAGTAAAAATCAATGACCGAATGACCCCAAAAAGACTCGTTCCCATCTGCATGTCATTGTTAATATCCATCACAAATTTCATGATGATTCGACAAAGATACGACCTGTAGTCTATGTCAAAGGATTTAGTCATGTAAAGAGTAAAATCCAAGATGGCTGCTGGCGGCCACTTTTTTTGGCCGAATGACCCCAAAATGACTCGTTCCCATCTACATGTCAATATTAAAATCCATCACAAATTTCATGATAATCAGAAGAACAGTACGACCTGTAGCACGTGCTAATGAATTGAATTTCGAAATCCAAGATGGCCACTGGCGGCCATGTTTTTGGGCCGAATGACCCCAAAATGACTAGTTCCCATCTACATGTCATGACAAATCTCATAATGATCTGACCAAAGGTACGACCTGTATCCCGTGCCAAAGGATTTAGTCATGCAAAGAGTAAAATCAAAGTTGGCTGCTGGCGGCCATGTTTTTTGGCTGAACGACCCCAAAATGACTCGTTCCCATCTACATGTCATTGTTAACATCCATGACAAATTTCATGATGATCAGACGAATGGTAGGACCTGTAGCCCGTGCTAATGGATTGAATTTTGAAATCCAAGATGGCCACTGGCGGGCATGTTTTTTGGCCGAATGACCCCAAAATGGCTTGTTCCCATCTACATATCAATGTCAACATCCATGACAAATTTCATGATTATACAACCGAAGCTGCGACCTGTAGCCCGTGCCAAAGGATTTAGTCATGCAAAGAGTAAAATCAAAGATGGCTGCTGGTGACCCCAAAATGACTCGTTCCCATCTACATGTCAATATTAACAACCACAACAAATTTCATGATGATCAGACGAACAGTACGACCTGTAGCCCGTGCTAATCGATTGCGGCCATGTTTTTTGGCCGAATGACCCCAAAATGACTCATTCCCATCTACATGTCAATGTCAACATCCATGACAAATTTCATAATGATTCGGCCATTGGTACGACCTGTAGCCTGTGCCAAAAGATTTAGTCATGCAAAGAGTAAAATTCAAGATGACTGCTGGCGGCCATGTTTTTTGTCTGAATGACCCCAAAATGACTCGTTCCCATCTACATGTCATTGTTAACATCCATGACAAATGTTATGATGATCCAACCAAAGGTAGGACCTGTAGCCCGTGCCAAAGGATTTAGTCATGCAAAGAGTAAAATCCAAGATGGCTGCTGGTGGCCATGTTTTTTGGCTGAATGACCCCAAAATGACTCGTTCCCATCTACATGTCAATATTAACAACCACAACAAATTTCATGATGATCAGACGAACAGTACGACCTGTAGCCCGTGCTAATCGATTGCGGCCATGTTTTTTGGCCGAATGACCCCAAAATGATTCGTTCCCATCTACATGTCAATGTCAACATCCAAGACAAGTTTCATAATGATCCGGACAAAGATACGACCTGTAGCCCATGCCAAAGGATTTAGTCATGCAAAGAGTAAAATCCAAGATGGCTGCTGGCGGCCATGTTTTTTGTCCGAATGACCCCAAAATGACTCGTTCCCATCAACATGTTAGTGTTAACATCCATGACAAATTTCATGATGATCCAACCAAAGCTGCGACCTGTAGCACGTGCCAAAGGATTTAGTCATGTAAAGAGTAAAATCCAAGATGGCTGCTGGCGGCCATGTTTTTTGGCCGAACGACCCCAAAATGACTCGTTCCCATCAACATGTCAATATTAAAATCCATGACAAATTTCATGACGATCAGACGAACAGTACGACCTGTAGCCCGTGCTAATGGATTGAATTTTGAAATCCAAGATGTTTTTTTGCCGAATGACCCCAAAATGACTCATTCCCATCTAAATGTCAATGTCAACATCCATGACAAATTTGGTACGACCTGTAGCCCGTGCCAAAAGATTTAGTCATGCAAAGAATAAAATTCAAGATGACTGCTGGCGGCCATGTTTTTTGTCCGAATGACCCCAAAATGACTCGTTCCCATCTACATGTCATTGTTAACATCCATGACAAATGTTATGATGATTCGACCAAAGGTAGGACCTGTAGCCCGTGCCGAAGGATTTAGTCATGCAAAGAGTAAAATTCAAGATAGCTGCTGGCGGCCATGTTTTTGTCCGAATGACCCCAAAATGACTCGTTCCCATCTACATGTCATTGTTAACATCCATGACAAATGTTATGATGATCCGACAAAAGGTAGGACCTGTAGCCCGTGCCGAAGGATTTAGTCATGCAAAGAGTAAAATTCAAGATGACTGCTGGCGGCCATGTTTTTGGTCCGAATGACCCCAAAATGACTCGTTCCCATCAACATGTCAGTGTTAACATCCATGACAAATTTCATGATGATCCAACCAAAGCTGCGACCTGTAGCACGTGCCAAAGGATTTAGTCATGTAAAGAGTAAAATCCAAGATGTCTGCTGGCGGCCATGTTTTTTGGCCGAATGACCCCAAAATGACTCGTTCCCATCTACATGTCAATATTAACATCCACGACAAATTTCATGATTATCAGACGAACAGTACGACCTGTAGCCCGTGCTAATCGATTGCGGCCATGTTTTTTGTAGCCCGTAGACCTGTAGCCCGTGCTAATGGATTGAATTTTGAAATCCAAGATGGCTGCTGGTGGCCATGTTTTTTTTCCGAATGACCCCAAAATGAAACGCTCCTGTCTAAATGTTGATGTCAACAGCTATGACAAATTTCATAAGGATCTGACCAAAGGTACGACCTGTAGCCTGTATTGTTGACGAATCATACACACATGAACGCACGTACGCACACACAGACGACAAAGCCATGGCAATAGCTCAAACTTTATAAAGTAAAGTTGAGCTAATAAAATGAATGCTGGTGTTTTTGAGTGGATACCGAAAATTATGCCATGAGTGAGCAAGACAAATGTTTATTTAAATAACCATGTCTCATTCACGAATGACATAATATATATCCACTTAAAATCACCAGATATTCATTTTATTACAGTATATGCTTTCCAAAGAAATTTGCCATTTATTAAAGATGATAAAATTGACGTAACAATTGCCTTTAATTGATGTATCAAAGTCAACAGCTGATCGCTGCCTGTTCACTTCACCATCCACAGAATAGAGAACTATAGTTCCTGCATTAATCCGTTATTTTCCCCACAATTCTGTTGAATTTCAACATAAAACAGATTTTTATTATAACCATAAAAATAAAAGTAAAATAACTCGACTGATTCGAGAGTACTTTCAAATATCCCGGTAGCCCATTGATATGTGGGGGATATCAAAATTTATTTAACTGCGATTTATTCAATAAATCGCCATTGAGAGTATGATAAAACAAAGATTCTAACTTATTTTTAATTGATCTGGGATATATCCTTTCAAAAACATGTTATTTCTGTATGGAATGTCCCCAATGTACACAAAGCCCCGACTTTTTAACCCTTTACCCAACAGAAGGGCCCTGTGCCAATGCATTCTCTTATATATGCGAGTCGACCATAGGTCGCCTCGCATATATAAGAGAATGCATTGGCTTAACACATTAAAAATTATAAAATTGTTAAAGAATGTAAGAAAAAATGGTAAAAAGTGTTAAAAAAAGATTTTTTTTAGGCCAATGCATTCTCTTATATATGCGAGGCGACCTATGGTCGACTCGCATATATAAGAGAATGCATTGGCACAGGGCATAACTGTAACTATCACAATGTGGTCAAGGAGCCGGTTCCAATGATACCCATATTTGTATGGTTCTATTGAGACAGACCGAAGATATTTTAGGCTGTTGAAGCTTTATTTGACCGGTTTTGGCCGGTTTGTTGGGTAAAGGGTTAATTAAGAGATTTATCCCACAGGGAGCCCCATACAGATGGAAGCATGCACTGCAGTGTGTCGTCTGCTCCAGTCTATGTGGGGCTCTATAAAGGGTTAACTGAATTAAATTACATGTACCTGTCAGCTGATTCTCCAACTTTTTTGTCTCTTTATCTTTCTCATCACCATCCTCATCCTCACTGTCTGAGTGATTTTTTCCTCTACAATATAAAAATATTCAAGAATTCTTAGAGTGAAGGAAAGACTCTCACTCCTTACTCCTGAGAGGGATTATGTTAATTGTCAACTCAATAATAGTAAACTATCGTTCTACTGGATTTGAACTGGCCCCTTCTATAATTCTTTATAATTATCATATATACCAAATACATGTACTTAAAATGCTTGTATGATTCCCGCTTGACCTCGAGGAAACCCATTAAAATATAGTTAAAGATTCACGTATGTCTTAAAGCTGTCAGTCGACGGTTTCCAGAACACTAAATATACATTATTTTATAAATATAAATAAAACAGCATATAATATGAACACAATCCGACTAAAAATACTCGAGTTATTGCACCGGATAGAACATTTCTATTGCCAGTATTGGTGGATGGAAAGTGTTAATAATTTCTAAACCGGTACACTATACAGGTGAGGAGTGTATCATAATGAACATGCACATGAAATATGCACACGATCCGATAAAATGTACATGAGTTATCACATCGGATAGCATGTGTCTATGGACAGATGGACGACGGATGGTTGATCCAGATGTCGGCATTACTCTCAGGTGACTAATAATTGTGATGGCCAAATAATAGTGATGGGTGGGGATTTAGGCTTAAATTAATGAAAGTGTCAATGACACTGTTGCTCAACTTGGGGAGACGTTAATAATTTATTGCTGAGCAGTCAATAGAATGATAAATGAAAGTGTCAATGACACTGTAGCTCAACTTGGAAAGGGAATAATTTCTTGTGTTACAGTCAATGGAGTGATTAGGAATGTGTTAAGTTGAAAGGCCCAGTTATGCAAAGAGTAAAATCCAAGATGGCCACTGGCAGCCATGTTTTTTTGCCGAATGACCCCAAAAAGACTCGTTCCCATTTAAATGTCATTGTTAACATCCATCACAAATTTCATGATGATCCGACAAAAGATACGACCTGTAGCCTGTGTCAAATGATTTAGTCATGCAAAGAGTAAAATCCAAGATGGCTGCTGGCGGACATGTTTTTTGGCGGAACGACCCCAAAATTACTCGTTCCCATCTACATGTCTATATTAACACCCATGACAAATTTCATGATGATCAGACGAACAGTACGACCTGTAGCCCGTGCTAATGAATTGAATTTTGAAATCCAAGATGGCCACTGGCGGCCATGTTTTTTTGCCGAATGACCCCAAAATAACTCGTTCCCATCTATATGTCAATGTCAACAGCCATCACAAATTTCCTAATGATCCGAACAAAGGTACGACCTGTAGCCCGTGCCAAAAGATTTAGTCATGCAAAGAGTAAAATCCAAGAAGGCTGCTGGCGGCCATGTTTTTTGGCCAAATGACCCCAAAATGACTCGTTCACATCTAGATGTTATTGTTAACATCAATGACAAATTTCATGATGATCCGACCAAAGGTACGACCCGTAGCCCGTGCCAAAGGATTTAGTCATGCAAAGAGTAAAATCCAAGATGGCTGCTGGCGGCCATGTTTTTTGGCCGAACAACCCCAAAAATACACGTTCCCATCTACATGTCAATATTAACTTCCATGACAAATTTCATGATGATCAGACGAACATGTTCCTCTGGCCTGTAGCCCGTGCTAAGGGATTGAATTTTGAAATCCAAGTTGGCCACTGGCAGCCATGTTTTTTTGCCGAATGACCCCAAAATGACTTGTTCCCATCTACATGTCAATGTCAACGCCCATGACAAATTTCATAATGATCCGACCAAAGGTACAACCTGTAACCCGTGCCAAAGGATTTAGTCATGCAAAGAGTAAAATCCAAGATGGCTTCCCGCGGCCATGTTTTATGGCCGAACGACCCCAAAATGACTCGTTCCCATCTATATGTCATTGTTAACGTCCATGACAAATTTCATAATGATTCGATCAAAGGTACCAGGACCTGTAACCCGTGCCAAACAATTTAGTCATGCAAAGAGTAAAATGCAAAATGGCTGCTGGCGGCCATGTTTTTTGGCCGAACGACACCAAAATGACTCGTTCCCATCTACATGGCAATATTATCATCCATGACAATTTTCATGATGATCAGACGAACGGTAGGACCTGTAGCCCGTGCTAATGGATTGAATTTTGAAATCCAAGATGGCCACTGGCGGCCATGTTTTTTTCCCGAATGACCCCAAAATGACTCGTTCCCATCTACATGTCAATGTCAACAGCTATGACAAATTTTATAATGATCCGACCAAAGGTATGACCTGTAGCCCGTGCTAAAGGAAATTGTTGACGCATCACACACGCACACACACACACACGCACACGGACGACGGACGACAAAGCCATGGCAATAGCTCAAACTTTACAAAGTAAAGTTGAGCTAAAAAGGAAAGTCAAAAAGTTTCAGAAAATCAGAAAATGGATTGTATTGTGTAAATGAAATTTATATCATTTCAAACATTTCTCCACTAAATGTGGGCCTGCAGGGTGTACCTATGGATTCAAATGTGAAATCCAAGACGGCTCCTGGTGCCCATGTTTTCTAACAAATTTCGTAAGAATTGGACAGCTACAATCTGGAGGTCACACCAAATAAACATGAAGTTTGGATGAAAGATGATGGATGTGGCAAGTAGGGTGTGCCAAAGGGTTTTTAGTCATGAAATGAGTAAAATCCAAGATGACAACTGATGACCATGTTTTTAACGAAATTCGGAAAATATCGCTGGCTCACATCTAGAGGTCACCCTGAAGATCCATATCGAGATTGGTGACGATAGGATGAGGGATGCGGCCTGTAGGTTGTGCTGAAAGATTTAGTCATGCAAAGAGTAAAATAAAATGAAAGTGTCAATGACACTGTAGCTCAACTTGGAAAGGGAATAATTTAATGTATTACAGTCAATGGAGCGATTAGGAATGTGGAAAGTTGAATGTCTAATACTAGTTTATATATAGACATGAAGAGAAAAGTAAAATCCATGATGGCTGCTGGCGGCCATGTTTTCGGCCGAATGACCCCAAAATGAGTCGTTCCCATCTACATGTCATCGTTAACATCCATGACAAATTTTATGACGATCAGACTAAATGTACGACCTGTAGCCCATGCTAAAGAATTTAGTCATACAAAGAGTAAAATCCAAGATGGCTACTGGCGGCCATATTTTTTGGCCGAATGACCCCACAATGACTCGTTCCCATCTACAGGTCATTATTAACATTCATGACAAATTTTATGATGATCAGACTAAAGGTACGACCTGCAGCCCATGCTAAAGAATTTAGTCATACAAAGAGTAAAATCCAAGATGGCTGCTGGCGGCCATGTTTTTTGGCCGAATGACCCCAAAATTACTCGTTCCCATCTACATGTCAATATTATCATCCATGACAAATTTCATGATGATCAGACGAACAGTACGACCTGTGGCCCGCGCTAATGGATTTAATTTTTAAATCCAAGATTGCCGCTGGCGGCCATGTTTTTTGTCCGAATGACCCCAAAATGACTCGTTCCCATCTACATTCCAATTTCAACAGCCATGACAAATTTTATGATGATCAGACTAAAGGTACGACCTGTAGCCCGTGCTAAAGGATTTAGTCATACAAAGAGTAAAATCCAAGGTGGCTGCTGGCGGCCATATTATTTGACCGAATGACCCCAAAATGACTCGTTCCCATCTACATGTCATTATTAACAATCTTGACAAATTTTATGATGATCAGACTAAAAGTAGGACCTGTAGCCCGTGCTAACGGACAACGGATACCAAGCCATGGCAATAGCTCAAACTTTACAAGGTAAAGTTGAGCTAAAAAGATGGCCACTGGCAGCCATGTTTTTGAATGAATTTTGGAAAACATCGTTGGCTCCGATCTAGAGGTCACCCTGAAGATTCTTATGAAGTTTGGTAACGATCAGATGAGGGATGTGACCTGTAGGTTGTGTCGAAGGATTTAGTCATGCAAAGAGTAAAATCAAAGATGGCAGCCACATTTTAAAACGAATTTCGGAAAAAAATCGATGGCTCCCATCCAGAGGTCACCCTGAAGATGCATATAAAATTTGGAGATGATCGGATGAGGGATGTGACCTGTAGACTGAGCCAAAGGAAATTGTTGATGGACACATGCACACACGATGGCAATAGCTCAAACTCAACAATGTAAACTTGAGCTAATAATAGTGATGGCAATTTCACTCTTTGTCTCAATGCCATATAATAGTGATCATTCGCAATTTTCTCCAAAATTAATAATCATGCTGACACTATTATTATGCACCTGAGAGTATATGTACCATACAAGGTATGGGTCAGCCCTCTCAATTTAGATTTCTTGGTTTCGGCAATCCACTATGGCAACCATTGCCATTGGTCCAGTTTGCTTCAGCGAATGGCTTCGGCATTGCTGTTTGCCGTATCCAATTATGAGGGTTACGGCAATCAGCACATGGTCAGTAGGTTGTGCCAAAGGATTTAGAAATGCAAAGACTAAAATACAAGATGGATGCCGGCTGCCATGTTTTTCATTAAAATCGTTCAAATTTGATAGCTCTCAACTAGAGGTGATCCTAATCATGCTTGTAAATTTACTAAACATTCCTTAGATATATGCGGACTGCAGAGAATGCCGATGGATTCAAATTTGAAATCAAAGATGGCTGCTTGTGGCCATGTTTTTAACAAATTTCAAAAAATAATCGATGGCTCCCATTTAGAGGTCACGATGAAGATCCATATGAAGTTTGGTGACGATCAGATGAGGGATGTGACCTGTGGAGGATTTGCTCCTCGAAATATCATTCTGCCTGAGCAAATGCCGATTCCGAGTTTTTCCGCTTGTCGACCGAGCAATTTCAAATTTACCGTCCGAAAACTTACAAAGACAGACATAAGAAGTTTAATAACATATTATGTTAATGTTTACCTCTAGCTTCAACCGGGACATGTTCCCCGATGATTGTGTTGCCAAAAAAAAACAGCAAAATGCTGTAATCGGTGATTTATGTTTTTTCGATCCGATTCCCTGTAATGTTCCATTAACGTCCGAGTAAGTTCAATTCTCGACCGAGCAATGCTCTTTTGATTTCGACTAGAAACGTGCAGTTTTCTAGCGATAGACTTCTCCATGGGACGGCCCTTAGCTTTTGTCTTCAAAATGATGACGAGAGTATTAAAGGGGCATGCATTCAGACTCTTTATGCAGTACATTTTCGGATAATGTTATGAAATGTCTTCATTTTCCTGATATAAACAGTATTCGTCGTTGAAAACTTTACTACGTGAGTTTCGCGCCAGAAGTCTCACATTTTACTTTGAAATTGTGCCGAGCCACGTATAGCTATAGGTCAGTATGATATGTCGATTAGCAGGGCAAATAATCAACGATGATATGAGAGGATAACTATGGCGTTTGACTGAAAACGAGAATTATCATGAGCGGGTATACAAGCAAATACCGATTTTCCACCAGCGGCTTGATATAATGTGTTCAGTCAAAGCCGTAGGTTTCCTTTTTATTATATGCGGTTTTTTTTATTTCAATTTACAATTATTTCAGTCAGGCAACTGTTTTGACAAATTAATTTCAGACGAAAACGATTCAGCTGATCGCTGTCTCTGGCTCATAGATAAAACACTACACGAAGCTCGATATCGCTCTGTAACGTGCATAATTCACATCTGAGATCAGTACATGCCTATTGCCATCTTAAAAGTAGATTATGTCATTTACGTCATCGATAGCAATGCAATGAAGGCAAATAGGAAAAAAATAACCCCGACATATTCCCGACACAGTTACTAAAATGTTGTAGATTAAAATAGTATAGTACCTCTTCTGACTAATGTTGCATGTGCACATTATTTTGAGCTTATAATTACATCTATGGGAAGCCAAAATGACATTTAATAAATAATTAAGCTTAAGTGCAAAAAGGAATTAAGCTTAAGCACAATAAGGAATCACTAATTGCGCTTAAGCGCAATAAGAATATTCCTTCCCAGATAGCATGACTACATTGGGCCAACGTTGGCATAATGTCGGCACGGTTGGCATTAGGTTTGGTTGGGTTGACGTTGTTGGCCCTTAATCACCGATTGAACAAAATGTTGATAAATACCAGGTTTTGGGCAATTTTGTACTGTAGTTGACTGGTTAGCATTATTTTGAGCAATTAATCGATTCTGATAACTGAAGCAGCATTTAAAAAACCTTTGTTGATTTTGGAATCTGATGACTATATGGGGACCATCGAATCGGATTGAGTACCTTTGAGCTCAATTATTTATTAAATGTCAATTTGGTTCCAACATACATGTACATGTATGTTTGGTCTTTTTAATAAAGTACCTCAAGATATTATAGGAAAATATAAAAACATCGCATCAAAATCAACACCAGTGACGTTGAAGATCTGTTGTGGTATAAGATACTAATTCGTTGTACTTAGTCAATCATAATAGGACAATTTACCGTCATGTAGAATGGGTGTGAAGCCAGCAAAATGAAGCAATTAACTGGATTACGGTAAACATTTATCCATGTCAGGAATCGGAACGCTGAAAATGTGCATGTCGTGAATCGGAACACTCCGAAAACAGAATCAGAACGTATGGTAGTGTTACTTTGAAGGCATTATGTCAAGCTACAATCGTGTATTTTGATCAACTGTATTTTTAAAGTAACGATGGGTTGTTTGCAGATACACATAAACAATTTGTTTTACAAAATATTATCTCTTTCGCTTCGAAATTCACATTTGTACACAATACTTTTCTTCTGTGTGTGTGGATTTGAGTGAGCAAACCCTTGTAATTTGGTTCAGCGTGCTATATATGGGACTAAAGAATAAGTAAGTGAAGAGTAAAATACCCTAGAAACAAGTCCAATCATTTGAATGTGTCATCTCATGAGTTGCTCCCTCGATATACATCAATTTGTAAACATGGTCGTGGAAAATCTAGCAAAACTTTCACGGAATCAGATCTTATACCGCTCGGAATGGTAATTTTGCTTGGGCGGAATGAGATTTCGAGGAGCCTATCCTCCACAGTGCTGTAGGGTGAGCCAAAGGAATTTGTTGATGCAAGCACGCACCATACAAGGTATGGGCATACATAAAAAAATTGGATGGGTCTTATAATTGCAGGTGCAGAGGTTCTGATGATGATCAATAATTGTGCCATGTTTCAAAAGGATGGACCAAGTATAAATGAAGTAATACACTCAAACAAAATTACATGCTTGCAGAAACCTTCTAAGTTGAAAAAAGGTAAAAACTCCACCAAAATATTCGGCCAGACCTCATAATCACATGTGCACAGGTTCCCATGGTACTAAATATATGTGTCAAGTTTAAAAAATTTAACAGAAAAATGAAGAAATATAAGCTCAGGCAGTGTAGCATCCACAGACGGACGGACGCCCCAGCTGACTCCAGAATAGATGCTTACTTTTTACTGCCTCCGCTGTCTTCAGCATCTTTAACTGGCTTCTTGCCACCCTTTCCCTTTTTGAGATACTGCTTGAGTTTTTCTGCTCTGTCGAGGTAGGTGATACACTTGGCCCTTATGCTTTCCTTAGCTTTGTCACTTTGAGCTTCATCTGAAAAAGATTAACCCTTTATTTACTCAATGGAATCTCTCATTCAATTTCAGTTATAAACGTATACATTATATACAGTGTTCGCGCTGGACCGAAAAAAAGTTTAGCCAAAAGTTTAGCCAACTGAAAATTTTATTAGCCAAATGAAAAAAACTTTAGCCAAATGTTTTTTGGCCAAATTAAAAAACACTTTGGCCAAATTAAATCATCGTTTTCTGGTCGGTTCACAATTAATGACTAAAACGTAAAATCTAACAGACACAGGTAAAATACACAATAATTTAAATAATTTTGATGAACTAGAAGTATTTTTATATATATCATTTATTAAAAATTTATTAATCTTTATGTGAAAGAGTGAATTGGGGGGGGGGGGGGGGGGGGGGGTAACCCGGGATTGTCCTTCTTAATGTCATTATTTTTTTTGTTTAATATCAATATCTTTTTTAAATCATTAAATATTTATCCTTGCGAAAATATCTAAGTGACATCTGGAAACTAATAACTTAATATTGTTACGCGATTATCAAATTACAATCTGTCATAAAAGCATGCATATTATTTTGACTGTATCGGTATTGACGACAAATAGCCACAAAATATCTGTCGTTATTCACATTTGGCTGATTAAAGGTACTCAACCCGTAAAGAGGGTCCCCATCTCAACAGATTCCAACAACAACAATCCGATCGGAGGGTCCTATATTACTATTTCTTTGGCTTTGGGGGTAAAAAATATTTGATTCGAGTCGAGGAACCCATCAAACAAAGCTCAGAGTTATTAGATATTGATTTTTGAAATTTGTTATAAACTCGAGATGAGTACTGCTAACTGCCGTCATCTGCTCTGGATGTGTTCTCCAAATCTATTCAAACAGACAAGGATGGATAACTCTAAAATCAAGTGGTAATTTTAGCGCAATTTTTACTGAGTTCTGGGCCAGATAGTATTCCCGATAATGAAACATAATAGATTTCTAAAATCGATATCTAACAAATCTGAGCTTTGATGGGTGACTTCCTCGACTCGAATCAAATATTTTTGACCCCCGAAGCCATTGAAATAGTAATTGAGAGGAGTTTTATCGGCTTGAGTACCTTTAAGCTATTGTCTTACACTTGGTGTTCATAAACCTCGACCGTCATAAATACAATGTCATCATAAACATGCATTGTGCAGGCGCGCCGTGAGTGACCAGACAGACAATGGGCTGAATGGGGGATTAGGGGATTAAATGTAAAAATTAATAATGACCTTTTGCTGCTTCGTGCAGAGTGACGTAATATTTCTCCAGATTAAAACAGGCTGTTACGAACAAATTGCCTATATACCGGCGTCAATGCACTTTACAAACATTGCTTTCTTCACATTGTTATAATTCAACCACGGTCGGTTTAATGTACATGCGTCTTTGAATATCCGTCTTGTGAAAACTAAAGATGATTGCATATCACTTTGTGATCGCTAGGTTGATAGAGTTGTCGATCGGGTTTCCCTTTGTACGATATTTCATAAGTACGAAAATAATGAAATACTTTCGTCACCTAACTTCGTCTTGAATGTCGATCTATTGAGCGCTTTTATGAATTAGCTTTCTGGCTCCATGCTTTCAGTCTCCATTTGGGTTAAAAAAAAGTTTAGCCAAAAGTTTAGCCAAATTAAATTTTTATTAGCCAAATTCGAAAAAGATTAGCCATTGGCTAATTTGGCTACCGACAGCGCGAACACTGATTATATAATTTTATTATTCATCTGAAGGAATGTTCAGGATATTAACAATTGATGACGGGAGCTGCACTGGTGCAGCATTAAAGATCATGTGCCAGTGCATTCTCTTATATATGCGAGTCTCCCATAGGGAGACTCACATATATAAGAGAATGCACTGGCTTACAAGGTCAAGGTAAATATTGTTAGGCCAATGTACATCTATTCTCTTATATAATATATATGCAAGACTCCTTATGGGACACTTGCATATATAAGAGAATGCATTGGCAAAGGGTTTTCGTAAAATTTCAGGAAGCTCCATTCATGGAAGGGTTAAGCAGACAACAGGCAGACAAACATACAATACAAGAATTATTATTAAAGACATATTATGGACTTGTTCCGATGTGATAAACTGATAAGTTGGTACTCATGTGCTATGTCGACTGGGGGAATGTAGCATTCTATTAACATCGCTAAAATGTAAATATTTACTTCGCGATTCGGGACGCAACAATCGGGAGATAAACTAACGAAAACGATTTCGCCATCGAGAGTCACTGCATTTAATTAATATATAAGATTGATAGTGTGTGTTGTCAATTTGGACATAATATTTGTAAAAAATTACTAATTTAAGCAAAATTATTCTCCATTTCTATTTAATCACCCTACTGGAGTGTTTCACATCACTTTAATTGGTATGAAATGTTCAAATAAAAGGTGAAACAAATGGCCTGTATGGCTGCAAAGAAGGACAAAGTACATGTAGCATTCAGATGACTTCGTTGTGTTTACCTGTTGCGTTGGTCTGTTTCGATGACAAGATCCGTTGTCTGCGTTAAACCATACATACAGATGAGTTGTATATGTTGGGTTATATAACGCAGAGCTTCTGATTGCAGCTAATAGACTCGATATGGGAGTAAATGCAATATTACAAATCAAACTACATGTACAGTACATGTACATGTATTTGTTATAAATGAATTCTGCTATAATGTCAAACCCCAGCAACTAAAACTTAAAGGTACTCAATCCGATTTGATGGTCCCCATATCATCAGATTCCAACAACAACAACAAAATTTGAAATGCTGCTTCAGTTATCAGAATTGATTAATTGCCAAAAAATAATGCTAACCACAATCAACTATAGTATAAAATTGCCCAAAACCTGTTATTGATCAACATTTTGTTCAACGAAATTTTGCCTATTTGTCAAATATCTGACACAAAAAAAGCCACTTGACTAAAGAGTTATCCATCTTCATCCGCAATTTGGTCCGAGACCATCTTCTCGTCAACTGGGTCACTAAAGTATCGATGGTGAAAAATAATAGATTTCAAAAATTTATATTTGATCACTCTGAGCTTTGATGGGTGGGTTCCTCAACTCGAATCAAATATTTTTTACCCCAGAAGCCATGGAAATAGTAATTTGCGAGGGATAATTCGGATCATGCATCTTTAATTGACAACAATAAAAGTCAAATTTCCTTTGCTTCGCAGACAGCTGCCATCTTCTATCAATTGAAAATAAGAAATGTCATCGACTCACTAAGCATGCACTTAATTACCATATAAAGTTAATTACTTTACTTACATTGCATTCAAGCCTTGAAATAGGGTGTCTGTCATTTGCAGAATGAGGTCCCCAGAGGGTGAATTTTGTGATGCTACTCCGTATAGCAGGCTAGCATCACCAAATTCACTCTCTGGGGACCTCATTCTGCTTACACCTCAGCAGAATGAGGTTACCAGAGGGTGAATTTGGTGATGCTAGCCCGCTATGTGGGGTAGCATCACTAAATTCACCCTCTGGTGACCTCATTCTGCAAATGACAGACACCCTATTTCAAGGCTTGATTGCATTGAAAATAGAATCTCTCCATTGTGTGCATTAACGGATACAACGTAATGGATGCATTGCAGCCTTCAAAATGCCTTATTAAGTAGAGTAATGCCCTAAGTAATCGACTCCTTAACCACAGCAGAATTATGGGTAACTTTTCAGGATTTAGTCAGAAATATGGCTTGTTCCAACTAAATCCTGAAAAGTTACCCATAATTCTGCTGTGGTTTAGGAGTCAATTACTTAGGGCATTACTGTAGTATTATTGTCTGTATTACAATTTCAATGTCACAACATACACAACCAATTCATCTGAACACTCCTTAATCCCTGACAAATGCATTATGCATGTATATGAAAAACTTTGTGTCAGTTGCGGGATGATTTGTACTATATTGGGTGCTGACTTAAAGTGTCAGAATGGTGTGGCTTATGCATTAGGAAATATTATACATAATATTTTAACACCTTTTGGGAATAGGGTAGTCAGGGATGGATCCAGGGATTTTGTTTGGGGACACCTGTTTTGGGACCATGATATGCCAAAGGCATATCCCGAGGGCCGTAGGCCCGAGATGGGGGTAGGTACGGGAGGGGGTCGTCCCCTCCCTTAGGTGCAGCATTAAAGATCCCGAATAAGAAAATGCACTGGCTTACAAGGTCAAGATAAAGGCCAATGTATTATCTATTATATATTTTGGAAGATCTGTTTGTTTGTTTGTTTGTTTGTGTGTGTGTAATCGATGAACTCGAAAACGGCCGACCCGATTTCGATGAAACTTGGTATGTGGGGGTATTTTCGGGTCAGGAGTAACATAGGCCTCTTGATTTTCAGATCCGAGGTCAACTTTTCACGTGCCGAGGTCAAATCTGTTTTTACGCTGTGTTACGGGACTTTCACTTGAGTTCGGTGCTTACAAATCGATTCGAAACAGCGCGAATAATAAAATGCCAGTCATAATAATGACACTGTGAGAATCTTTCGTGTTTCCTCTTTCCAACGATATATAATGCGTATGTATCCGTTTTAGTTATCTGCCTCAATTATCAAGAAGAAGTGGTACTATCTTCCATCAGGATAAAAACAATGCGTAACTTCTATGACGTCGTTAGAGGTCATAACGTTAGATCACGTTAACGCTTAACCGGCAGATGCATTTGACTGTTTCAGACGTCTTGGCGATATATCGGGCACCGATCTTAATTTATCTTTACGTTGAAACTTGATAATTAATGAGCGTGTGTGTATGAGGCGCGTTTATATACTTGAGTGGAAATCAAATCGGGTTAAACTGGCGGATTTTTACGGACGAAATTTGATGCATAGGGTATCTCGGTAACCGCTGGGCCGATTTCCCGGTATCCGCTGGGCCGATTTCCACCATTTTTGGGGTGTTGGTGTTTGACCCCACCTGACCTTCAAAATGGTCAATTCAAGGTCAAATCGGGTAAAACCGGATGGATTTCGACGGGTACTTTTGTCGGGTACTTTTGTTCGGGCACTGTGTTTTGGACGGGTCAAATCGTGACCCCACTTGACCTTGGCCTTCAAAATAGACAATTCAAGGTCAAACCCGGACGAAGTCGGGTCACCTTCTAGTCTTATATATGCGAGGCTCCTTAGATGGGAGACTCTCATTTATATAAGAGAATGCATTGGCACAGGATTTTTGCAAAATTTCAAGAAGCCCCAGTCATGAAAGGGTTAAAATATTTCTCACTGGACACTTGATTAAGCAAATAAAGGCTCTATATCAACTGTATATTGATGATTTGCATTGCATGTTGTTGAATTATAATAGAAGATTTCCTTCAAAATATAGAAAATTCAGCTTTAATAAAACTATCCACTTGCAATTTGGGGACATTTAGGCCACCAGAGTTTGGGCGCCCAAACCTGTAACAGGTATCAAAAGAACCCTGGATCCTTCCCTGAGGGTAGTACTTGCTAAAATAAAAAGAATGCACAGCAAGAGGACTCACATTTTATAGTGTGAAGAAAATACTCGACAGCATGCTCATATAACCTTAAAGCCTCTGCATAATTTTTATTTTTATCCTCTTCTGTTGCTTTGGTTACCAGATCTATAGCTTTCTACAAAAAATAAACATTAAATAAAAATCAAATCAATGTGTCTACGGATGTATTTGGGTTTTTTTTTGGTCTGATAGAAAACATTTTTTCTAACTGTTTTTGTTGTTGTTTTTGTATGTTGTTATCTATATAAAGTTCATGAAACTTCACATGTTTTTAACTGTCGTCAATTGTCCTTATTTGTTTATCAATTTATCAACTCTCTGAGGAATATCTTTGCTACAGCAGTCCGAACATTTCGACCCAAATCTTGGAAATGTTACTGACATTGTTGCTCTTTTTCTCATCCCGATATACGGGTATAGCAATTAGGAGTAGAACCCGAATTGAGATGTAAATATTTGTAAAATTGAGCATAGTTCGGACACTGTTTTGTAAGGAGAGATACGTTCGATTTACTTCAGATTTTCAGCCTATTAGTAGAATGCTCTGTAACATACCAACTTATACGTTATTGGCGGATGATGCACAATTATCTTTGTGCTTTAACAGTTAATAATATGTATTACTGCATTACTTGGTAACACTACACTGTTATATCGGGATGAGAAAAAGAGCAAGTGTCAGTAACATTTCCAAGATTTTGGTCGAAATATTTGGACCACTGTTGCAAAGATATTCCTCCAGAGAGTTGATAAATTTTGCCCGGACCCCAGGACACCGTAATCCGGCTCTGGCACGGAGACAACAACAAATGTTTTGCAAATGAAACCTGCCGTCGCGGTGATATAAAGATAACATACATGTAGGTGATATAGTCAATGCGAAGCTAAATCTAAGTTACATGCGGTCAGATTGATGTATAATAGTCATAATAGTAATCAATCTGAAGATCGCAACAATCGATAACGTGTTTACCGTTTCCTATTTTCGAGTCAAATAGTTATAAATAAAAATTTAGAAGTCAAATCACTAATCCTCTGTATGCAATCCTTGTCTTAATATTTATTATATTTATGTTTCTATTTGTAAATACATGTATTTATTATTAGTCGCTTTCCCAGTTCGGGATAACTGATCGCATTCTCTCTGCACAAAAATTTCTCGGTTGATTTGCATGGCCATACATTGTTCCAAGACATAAGAAAACATATATTCTGCAGTATTTAAAATGATATTCAGATCCGAGCTTCAACGAAAAAAAAGTATTTGGTTCTGAAATGACCCTACCCAAAATTCCCAGTTCGGGATTTTTTTGCCAGTTCGGGATAACTGAATATTTGACTTTGCTGTTATTTTTTGTGTATTAAAGTTTTATTTTATGTGATTTTATGCTCATTCCTTTCAACAGAATGCATAGTTGAGCTAATAAATTTGTTTAATGAGTGCGTGATAGCCTTTTGAAAATGACTATTGAACTGTTGATATCATGTTTTATTCAGTTCAGGACAGGGGCACCGGAAGAGGGGGGGCAGAGGGGGCAGCTGACCCCCCTGCCCTTGACCAAGGGGGGCGAGCGGGGGCAGGACTTGCCCTTTTTCTGGAGACAGAAAATGCTTTTTGTGTGTTTAATCTCGTGTTTTTATAGCAAAATGTGTCTTTTTTGGTCCAAATACCACCAATTTCACAAGGAATATTAATTTGTTGTCAATTTTATCACAAAACGGCCATAAAAACCGACAAATACCATTAAAATAGGGATTTTTTGCCACAATGAATTTATGGTTATTTTCCCGAGTTTGTGGAGAAAATGCCCTTTTTTGCGGAAAAGTGCCCTTTTTGTAGGCTCTGCCCCCCCCTGCCCTTGGATGCTTCCGGCGCCCCTGGTTCAGGATTTTTTTTTTTGTTGAAACCTGCAGTATTTGCTTGATTCCAATGGTTATCTCATGTTTCTTGATGTGATTCTAAAACATTTACTCACCATTATTAAAAAAAATTGTCTTCCTAATGAATATTTTGTTCAAAGAAGAGAAAGAAATACTAGTAAAGGTTAAAAGGTTAAGTTTGGCCTGAGTTCCAGTGAGTGACTTTCTGAGTGCAGATAATCTGTAGGTCAGGTATTTTGGCCATATACATGTATGTATAACATGTATAAAATTGTATATGTAAATTTTGGGTTATGGTAATACTTGGAAATCTACTAGTAATCAGGTATAAATATACAGATTAACATTTATATATATAATGATAGACAATATAATTGATGGTTTAACTATGACTGGGGTCAGCCTACTCAAAATGACAAATGTGTCTTATTTATCACCAATGTAAGCATTGCTATAGTGTTACTTTATAGATGTAAAAGTACTAAAAAGTCCTACTAAAATCAAATACCCCCTACCAAGATTAACAATACTAACAAAAAGCTGTTTGAGTGTGGTTGCCAATGTCAGGCCATCTGTCATTCTCCTGACATAGGAGGTGTTTACAATATAAGATAAGATACATGTAAGTTACGGCATTTGAGTACTGGGTTACTATTAAATACTAGAGACAGGCAAGCATTTCATTCATTCACTCAGAAACAGTTGCTCAATTGATCCCACTACTGAGTAATAAAATATGCTCAATTTAAAACAAATTTCCCTTTCTTTCAGTTTCTTTGGATAAATGTTGCCAGGGCCCAGGAGAACTAAGTTTGTTAGATTTGTAGAGAGTACATGTAGCAGACAAACATACTGGTACATGTGTGTATAAATTGTGGCCTGATCACTTACATCAAAAGCTTTTAAGGCCAATATAAAAAATCTACTAGTATGTAGTATGGGTTTCCCTACCTACATATACCCTATTTTAAACCCAGTATGTTACTTTAAAGTTTTTTTTAATGGTTTTCAAGATATAATAATAATTGTCAATGTCTCAGAATGGTTTGTTATCTGTCAAAAGTATTGTGTTTTTAACTTTTTTTTACAGTTTAAACAAAGGAAATCACAATAAATGTTATCGAAATCTTGCATTAGATATGAAAAGCCATAAGAATATGTCTTTTTTTTTCTGACATGTAACTCAAACCAGATATTTATTTTTCTTCCCAGGCCTAAACCTTAATGCAAATTAATGCCAAAAAAAAACCATGATCAAGGCTAATAAAAACAATTGTAGTCAAAATGTAGCCATGCCCACTCATAACTTAATAAGTGATGCAGGTTTTTAAGGGCACCCTGTTATGCTGTACACCTGTTATGTTGGATTAATATCTAAAATCCTTGCATGCAGCATTATGGTTGTTTGCAGCCCAGATATGTTGTCTGTTTATTATATCCAGGCCTTAAAATTCATACATATTTGTGAGAATCAAAATGTACTAGTAGCATTTCTACAGTGAATCAGCTGCTTTTACAAGAATCAAAATACGTAATAATCATGATTCTGATTCTCATCAGATTCTAAGCCCAGATATCTACCCTTTGGATCACATTCAAAGGAGAGCATTTACTACTGTAATGCTGAGAAGGGGAGAAGACTGGTGGTAGGAAGTAAAATCTTTAATATTCAATTGGGATTTACCAGGGACAATAGAGTATGTGTTACACGGACATGTAACATATACTGTGGTAGCACTAGTATGGTCATTACTGGTGGTCTGGTTACCTTAGTGGGTAGGTGGCAGTGAAAATGGGACCATATTGCTTAAATAATTCTGGACCGGTGCTAGAAATAATCTTGTGGTATATTGATATTCAATAATATAATTTGTTGACTACGCTACTTCTACTGTTCCCATGCCAGCCAAATAAGCGACCTGCCAATCTCGACCGGAAACGCCGCCATTTTGATATGACGTATTTGTCCCCGCATGCTTTTCCAGCGTTGTTATCTATTTTCGATTCGCAATCCCTGCGTTTCTGTTAAGATCTTATTTGTCCTTGTGAGAACAATAGTCCCTGTGTGTTGACAATAATTTGGTGGTTATTTTAAAATTGCATCTATAGTACTAGGGGGGGGGGGGGGGGGGGGGTAGACAGAAACATAATAATAATATAATAATAAATAAGCCTACATATGGTAGTAAAATGACTTAAAAATGTACGATTGTCTGTTTCCAAAGCATGCATGTGCTGAATATATTTCTCACTCTTATAGCATATAGGAATGGTCGACAATTATTAGACCATGTCGTTAATATCTACTCTGGCTACGCACGTAGAGATTACATCCCACCCGTTTAAAATATGGGAACTTTGTTACGTTCTGACGGGGAACTAATTCATAGCATTCAACACACAAAGCAGGGAATATATTTCTTTGTTCCTTTATAGTAATCTATTTCACAGTAGGGGCCATGGTACCAATTCCAGATTGCATGATTTTTTGCCACGTTTGTGAGTCGATATCGCAATAAACATTGCATTGTTTACCCGGAAGAAATTCCACGACTGAAAGGGATGCAAATCAGACTTGGCTCAACAATTTGATATAGTTCATGCATGCAATCTCGAGCTGGGACCTACACTTACTGTGGAATACCGGTACTTTATTATTACCAAGGAACAGTTATTACCTAAGAAATATATTACAGCTGCAATGTTTTTATCAATGTTATAAACTTCACTGTCAGAACATGAACATGATTTGAACTGGTGAATTATGATCTCTATATATACGGACATTGTCAGAGTATAGATTCATGACATGCAATGATCTAGCCAAATATATAACCTCCCTGGCAAGGGGGGGGGCTGCGTTTTTTTTTCCAGGCACAAGGCGGGAGGGTGGGTGGGTGTGTCGGGGCCGGAAAAGGTGAGTAGTGCAATTTTGTTCCTACGCTGAAATTTACTCATGCTGTCCTTTATTAATGGTATATAGACTCTTATATACATGAATATTTATCATTTAGAGCAGTTTAGAGCATATTTAACTGCATGTTGGAGGTCTATATATGGCCTGAGGATCTAATAGCGGTACAAATGCAAGCATTCTGGCAAATATAACTCGAAATTGCCACTGGAATTCACATCAGATCCATTCCTTGGGTGTGAACTAATATTGTAGGTGTGTATTGTGTAGCAATGTGGTGACTGATTGAAGGTCCAGGGCCTGTCAGTATGTGGCTAGAAACTATTGTTTGATGTCTGGAATGACGAGTTGGTACTACATGGATTAAACCAAACGGGGCTAATAGTTTTACAGGGCTAAAGCCATATTATGGCTGAGGGGGTCACTCTCACCAAAAAAGGTGCCGAAGGGTACACAGGGTTTGTAAATGTGCTGAAGGGCACACATGGGTACACAGGGTTCTGGTCTGCACTAACACTGTTCATTAAACTGTGTTTCTGAAAGTCTGCAGCCATCATATTTGTTTTCAATTGATTTTAATGTTCATTGGAACGTAACAATTAATTACAGAACTGATGACAGTCACGAAAACTAAACGTCATTTAGAACGAGATTTAAAAACATATGTACTCTTCAGCACAATTTCAAAACCTGTGTACCCTTCAGCAGAATCAGCACCTTTTTTTTGTGAGAGTTACCCTTCAGCCATATTATGCCAATGAGGTTCCATGACAATGATAACTGAGTCAGGCCATGCCTTTATCATTAATTAAAAAAATTATATATCGCAAGTTAAAAATATATAAGAACAAGTTAGGTAACTTAGATATCTATTGAATATAGAGGTATCAATTCGACCCCATCTTTTGCCGCCACGTATAACTTACTCAATAAAGTCTTCACTCATTCTGACTCATGTTTGAATTTTCGACCTGCCCGACAATCTTCCCATGAATGTTGACCACGATATCAAGTTTTAATGAGGTAAAATATCCAATTAACACGGAAACAGGTTGGACACGTTGCCAGGAGCACCGTACATGACGTAACTGTAATCTTACTGTAATCATTGAGTCCAATGACTGACATTAACATAATTAGTTATTATATTATTATTATTATGTTCATGTCTAAACCACCCTTGTACTATAGATGCAATTTAAAAATAACCACCAAATTATTGTCAACACGTAGGGACCATTGTTCTCACAGGGACAAATAAGATATAACAGAAACGCAGGCATCACGAATCGAAAATAGATAACGACGCTGGAAAAGCATGAGGGACAAATACGTCATATCAAAATGGCGGCGCTTCCGGTCGAGATTGGCAGGTCGCTTAGGCCAAAAGGAAGAATACCTGAGTTTAGGGTAACATGAGGGAAAAAAACAGGGGCGGGCGGGCGGTACTTCATTTTATTTTATTTTTTTCATTATATTTTTCACGGGGAATAGTATTTAAGTATTCGTGCCTTCTGATCGTCTGCCAGTGTCATTCATATAAAGCTTGGGCAAGTCATTGTCACACTAATCAGTTTAATGGTGTTACAGAAGTTCAATGACATGTATACAGCATGATATTAAATGATATTATATATAGAATAAGTGTCTAGTGTTGGAAATTAAATGGTTTATGTTCACGCTGAAGCTTGGATACCCAACTTTGAGCTTTGGGTCGATTTCAAAAGTGTCAGAATTATTTTTAATCTGACATTTTATTACTATGTCCTTTTCTGTCAGTTCAGAATCCGTGTGGTACCGGTTCACGCACGACAACATGTCTGTGCTATAGTTTACAGGCGCCATGATGTTTCTATTCTGATTCATATGAACGCATTTGTGAAGTTTAATAGCTAAAACGCAGGATCTATCTGCACACGGAAGTTTTTCCGCAATATTCAATCGCCATGTGCAATCAGCAAAATATCCGGTTACTTTCGTTTTGCTAGTTAATACATATTCCGGCCCAAGTATCGCGTGTTTTCTGGTTTCCGCTTTCGAGAAATCGGCGAGGTTTGCCGAACAATGACGAGGGAATACGAATATACTACAACAACAATGGCGGCACTTCCGTTTTTCGTGAATTGACGATATTTGCAAGGAAATGGTTTTACTTGTTTAAGCTAATTCCGTAGTCGCGAATTCCTAATTACAAAAAAATAAAATGAAGTCGGAGGAAAATGTTTGAAAAACGATAAAATGGAATTTGGTGGCAGGTTTTGAGTAGGGGCGGGCGGGTTACCCTAAACACAGGTATTCTTCGTGTTGGCCTTATTACAAATATTTGAGCAGCAGCTATCCCTTTGCATACCGGGTAATTTCTCTCACCCACCTCAATCCTGATTGAGTATGATATTTAGAGCAGCAGCTATCCGTTTGCATACCAGGTAATTTCTAATTTGAGTGATATTTAGATGCCAAGATGTATCTTGACAAATTGACAATAATGATTAATTTGATAACCAAAATGTCTTGGGTGCTGTGTATGTATTGTCAAGGAATTGTATAGCCAGGTGCTGGGCAAGACTCATAATAGTGCTGAATGTATTAGACCAGCAGTACATGTACTAGTTAGTACATTTTACAACTGTTAGTTAATAGATTGGATTGAAATTACTATATCAGGTGTAAAGATTGAGATGTCAGTTGGCAACAGTTGTAAGGCCTAAACAAAAAATACGTTTGTTTCCGCTAACCCGACCGACCCTATTTTAAACCGCCGACCCTAAACTTTTTATTGCCATTGCAAAAACAAAAAAATTGGACCATAAACAAATTAAAATAAATAAAAATAAATTATTTTTAAAAAAAAAAATTTAATTTAGGTCCCAATTCATATCATATAACAAGATGAAAAACATTTATATATTTATATATATTGACATAAGAATTTAAGTTTACAAAAAGATTTAAGTTTAACAGTTGGAATCATACTGTAAAGTATGTTTGGCTTTATCTAGCTTTCATCTGTGAAAACTTCAAATAATTTGAGTTCAGGTACGGTATGTTATCATTCAGCGTTCAGACTTCAGTATTTCAATCAATTACAGCACAGGAACATTAACAATTTGATCAAATCAACCTGGTTATCAAGTGGGATCTCATAATACCAAATGAAAAATTAACATAGAGATTAGTACCATATATAGTCATTACTATCTTAATACATGTACATTGTTTCTGTACTACATGTACATGTAGTATATTATGTACGGTATGTGTCTCACTTGAATTTTATAAAATAGCCTATTTATGAATTAGAGTGATGATGGCAAGTCTAATTTCAAGCAGGATAAGGCTTCCGATAAGCATTTCCAATCCATACATATATAAAAAGTTCCAAAATTATGCTTGAGAAACTTGATAAAATTGACCTCTCTGTAAAATTCAAAATACTGACTCAAAGAGCCTTAGATTAGATCTAAATGCAATGGATTTTCAAAAATTTTCCAGGGGAAGAACCCCCACCATCATAATAATGTATAGCATTTGTAAAGCGCCTTTCCCATGAGGCCCAAAGCGCTCAAAGTTTTACAATTATTACCCTGATGAGCCTGAACATTCAGTAACCATCTACTGCTCCCCGGGGACAGGGGGAGGTACAGCCGGGAGTATGCGAGGATACCATATGGCTAGCATACTGACAAGATCTTTCACTGCTCATTATCAGGTACCCTTGTAATGTAACCATATGGCTAGCATACTGACAAGATCTTTCACTGCTCATTATCAGGTACCCTTGTAATGCATGGGTGGTGCAAAGCAGACACAGTACGAGCGACCTTGCTCAAGGGTCACAACTTGGCGCGAGATTCAAACAGTGTACAATCCAACAATTGCACATCACTCAAGTCGACCAAGCCACTGCTGTGTGGAAACTCATAACAGACCACCAGCCAGCCGCGAACTCGCCTCGCTGTGTTGACAGCGAAGACAAGTCCAACGCGCTAACCACTGGACCACGGAGCTCCACATCAGGGGGTCACCCTTCCCAAACATTCCTCCGATCAGGCCTTCAGGTTATGCCTTCGGCATATCATTGCCCAAAAACAGGTGTCCCCAAAAAATACCTAGATCCTTCACTGAATGCGGAGAAGGTGGTGTTGTGAAGCCATCCTTAAGAGATCGGTACAAGACGGTCACTCCAATATGTGAACAGTGCAGTGGTGCTGGACTGACTCCACTTGTCGCCAGACCATATAGGAAATATTAGGATTATCAAAGACTATCTTAGTATATAGACTAGTATATATGTAAATATTAAAGCATATGTAAGATTGAATTGGAGTTTCTAGTTCCTCTGTCATCTGGGTTAACCTGATTGGGGCTAAGAAGTGCATAGTTTGGGTTATTGACAAGTATTATACAGTTATTTTTAAAGATACTGAGAAAAAAAAAGTTAACAAAAAAAAAAAAATTAAGCCTACCTACCTACCCTAATTTTTTTTAGCTCGTTAGCGGAAACAAAGGTATTATTTGTTTAGGCCTAATGCTTGGAAAATTCCAACCCAAGGTGCCAGGGGTAGGGACAAAATTTGATTTCTCCGAATTGTGGGGGGTCTGGGTCTGGCTGGATCTACTATGGGGGGGTGTGCAATTTCTACATTGGGTACCTTGTCCCTGAACTTAAATTGAGAGTTTAATGTATTGTTAGGAGTTCTTGGTCAGGAACAAGCCTAGATGTTTAAAATTGGGAGAAGTGAGTTCTCCCAGTTTGGTTATCAGGGAGAACTACATGTACACGTAACTATGGATGAAGTTCAATTTACACCCCACCAACACCATTCTATGATCCAGTAAGTATCAGACAACATCATCTTGTCATTATCTTGAGCCCAATTATTATAAAACTATTACAGTCAATTCCAGTTAATTGCATATCGTTTAAATGCATATTTCGGCTATTTGCATAAAACATGCATGCACCAAACCATTTTCTCATAAAAAGACTATTTTTTAATCGTTTATTTGCATAAGGGTCGGACTCTATTCCGTTTTTATGCATACGAAAATCGCCAAAAATGTTGATGAGAAGGAGTAAAAAGTCACCTCATGCTGCCGAAATTATAGCAATTTGTAAAACTATTTACCTTGAAAAACGTATTTTATGGGAAAACTTAATACAAAGTTGATGAAGATGACCATCGCGAGCGAAGACGGCAATTATCGATTTCATAACACACGTGGTTTTCTATCTCTTCTCATTAACAAGCTTCTGTTGACACACATTTCCTGTATGTTTCCATATTTATTTTTGAATTGCATGATTTATTTAAATTTGTATATTTATTTGGTTGTTTGTTGAGTTTGTAAACGTTTGTAAAAACCTGAAGTTCCAGTTGCAATTCTGAGGATTCAAAGTGAAAGGAAGATTTTCCCGGGAATTCCACCAACAAGGAAGCCAATTACGAAACCGAAACTAACGTGCTTTTCTATTTCTTCTAACATGCTTCTGTTCAAACATTTCCTGTTTCGAAACATTTCAATCTTAAAATCTCATTTAGAACCCAATCTCTAACGGCGTATAGCTGAAAACGCGGTAAACATGAGTCGCTTGCGCGTGCAAAGCACGCCTGTCCATTACAACCGTACTGTAAAAACATTTTTCGTGTTCAGTGACAACGTCGGTATGTTCCAAAATGTGGCCAAACACAAAGAACTGGCTTCCTCGTTATGTAAACACACAGTGGGTATAATAATGGGACAGAAGGGGAAACTTGTCATTCAACAACCATGTTTTCCAAACTGCGTCAACGTTAAGACACTCGAAACAAAAATAAAGGTTATCGACATTAATATTTTTAAACTACATTTTGTTCACGTTTTACAGTATAAACACGTGCTTTTCCATACCAGCAGAAATACAACTGTCTTTTGTCAGTACATTTTGTACTGTTAATTAATTACACTTACTGGCTTTTGTTAAACATGCAATTAGTCGCTATTGTAACATCCTCTATGTGGACAACGGATCACGAATAAAGCACCGGGTTTAATATTTTCCTAATCGGATTAAATCTGAACATTGATATAAACTATAGACTACTATAGACTATAGTATCTAATTTGGGGAAACAGTGATGTCAACCAGTTGTTCAGTTAATGATAAGCCATCCCGTTATTTCTATACTAAATATGTAAACATGTTTCTATTCATTAAATTATTGTCGGTAATTCCCGTATGAAATCAAATGGGTAAGCCATTATGTGTCGACTGTAGACTTGTGATTTGAATTGTTAATATTTTACGATGTACTTGTCAGTAGAAATGATAACGAATTTCGGAGAATACTGTAAATATATGTGCAAAAGAACTTTTTATTATATGAGGTTTTGATGACTAGATATCGGCTTTCAAGAGAATACATTTAACTCACTTGTTGTCAGTCTTGCAAAAAAATTCAAATTATCGCTTCTAATAAAGAGCGTCCATGTTTACACCGAAATGTGGTATGAAATAAAGAGCGTTTAAATTATGATAGTTTGTACTCGTTTTCAATGTAAAACCACAAACGTATGTAAATATAGATCGATAATAAAACGGTGGACATTTGTGTGTTTTTTTTGCGATTTCTGTGACATAATAATTGATGGTGACTATTTTAAAGTTTTCTTTTATAACCCGGAAATCTAGAAGAAAATTTTGTTTTGTCTAATTTGTTATCTACTGCGTCGGACGGCGCTTGGATCTTCAAATGTACATTGTACATTGTTTTCAAATATTTGATGAAGACAAATAAATAATTGAATTGCAGTGATTTAATTCCGGTGAAAAAAAAAAATGAATTTAACAAAATTATTCAACTTATATATCCTACGGTAAAAAGAAAGTTAATATTTATCATATGCTTGCCTACACAATAGCGGATTATACATTGTTCTGTTGTTGGTCTCTTCGAAGCACCATTGAATACGAATGATTTCGTTATTTCATCATCAATGAATTAAGTAACACCTGAACAAGACTTCATCGAGTGGTCACTAGCCAATCAAAACCGACGAAGTTATGACAGCACGTTTTCAATCGAGAATTCCGTTTGAGTCACATGGTATCACTTTCAACTTTACCGAAGACACCCCCCTGTATTGTATTTGCGTCTATTGACACCGCTGTCAATCATTCGCGGCATGCTTTTGATCCGCGGTCTGTTGGTTAAAGTGGCAAATCACTGGTAACCAAATCTGAGCGCTGTTTGTTTTACATGTATTTCACAACACATGTCATGGATAATTAATATTCTAAATTATTTGCATCACTGTACATGTATATCCATGTGTCAATTACAAACGTGCGTGTAAATGTAGATGTGTGTTTTATCGTACCCTCACGAAGATTTCAAATGACATCGGACCCTTGGCGTACAGGTTATTGACCTTTATTAGGAGGTGACACTGAATATTAAATATTCAAAAAATACACGTACATGTACATTGCGACGTGAACTCAAAGTTTTTTGTTTGCTAGAAATCTCAATTGCATCTCTATTAATTCGTGCAGCACGATCGATGTGATCTGCATTTATTTATTATTTTTTTCCCAGAAAAATTCTAAATGTAAATGTAAAACATCACCAATAAATCATGCATCACCCAAGCCAAACACACGGTCACCGTCTTGATTGATTACAACACTTCGTTCTGTTTCCTATCAGAAAATTGTATGAAACTAAAATTGGTGGCCGTCGTTCATTTTCTCTTTTCAATTTAATGTTTTTTTTAATAAAATGAGTTCATGTCTCAAAGTTCTTGTTTACAATGTTATTCAATAATTATTATTACAGTTTATAAGCTATTCTCCCGACCTCGTTTGTTGCGTTGACGGTTATCTCGACCGCGTTTGTTGCATTGGTGGTCATGCCGACCGCGTTATGTTGCGTTGACGGTTTCCTCGACCGCGTTGAGAAAAAATCATGACCGCGTTGGAGTAACGTTACGACCGCGTTGGATCAACGCGGTCGTAACGTTACTCCAACGCCGTCATAACGCGGTCGGGAGGGCCATTACTTTTGAGAAGGTCTGTACTATATTTAATATAGACCATGTTTATTGTTAATTTGGAAGGGGTGTGGTGTAACCCAGGTGTTGTTAGGGGGTGCAACCAATTATAGTTTATGTGATTCATGATGAACATTGAAATTATAGGCAATTTCATTGGGAGCACTGATACTTGTAGACCTACATGTACATGTACGTGCGTCTCGTGCAATTACAGCGCATGGCAATGTCACCGAACATGATTCTGCAACCCGCATGACTGTATCAGGAAGTTAACAGTACGCATGTGTAACAAATTGGAATTAGTTAGTTGTACAATCAGTGTGAAAGCATGTGATTACCTTGACATGTGCACGGGTAACTCACAGGGGATTCATGAAATGATGTGTCACATGCAATGATCGACAAACACACAACATGTCACTTGTCAGTGTTTACGTTCTGTTATTTGTCGGATTAATGACACGTAGGTCACTAGGTGAGTGGATGGTTTCACACTTGACTTGTATTTATAGTATTTAGTTGATAAATACATGTCACGATGTCGATGATGTGCGTTGGTCATAATTGTTACTTTTATTGAAAATATACCTGCCCATAGCGTTGAACAGGGCCGATGGAACTTAGATGGTGTAAGCCATGATACTATTACTAAGTTCCAATGGATCTAGTAACAGGTAACTGAGTAACTTCAGACTGTTCACTTTCAGTAAGCTCTCGCAGTCTCACTCTGTCAGTCTGTCTCTGCTAGTGTTACCTACTTCCCGTTATTCCTACAATTATACGCACCTGTAAGGTTCCACCAGCCATCGTGGGGAAATATTCGACGAATATATGAATTTTAGTGTTGTCTTAAAGTAATAAATGACAATGGTAATGTCTTCACACAAATTAATTGTATATAAACATTTCTTTGGAAATAAAATGGAGAACGGACAATTGCTTCTGGTCATGTGACCGATGATGAGTTCACGGGAGGTAATTACTCTAGTACACATCTCGAGTAAAGGACATTCGGCAAACCTCGTCAGATTCCGTCACCGTTTCACCCTTGGCCCACAAAGGTCACAGGTCGAGGAGTTCAGAATGGAGTAAAGGAGTCACTGAACTAAATGGTTTCCCATAGGCGACAGTGTTAACGTTTCGGCCACGCAGGCCATACCAGTGATGTTTACCCTGCTAGATTGACACCAGTTGATCACGAAAATGCAAGAAAAATCATAGGTCATGTGTTTACTTTTTAAAATAAATCCCCAAGTGTACGACAGGGCTATATACCACGGGTCCGTGACTACCCGCCCCCGAGACAACCCGCCCCTTTCACTCTGAGACAACCCGCCCCGGACAACCCGCCCCCAAAAATCAATTAGCGGTAATCAGTGGCTAATTAGGAGGTGTGATGGGATTATGAGATGTTTGTTTAACGAAACTGGGTTGTTTTTTTTATAGATTTTTATTCGATTTAACAACATGGACAACAATACATACACATGTAATATAATATAACTTGTGAACACAAAAATGCATCAACGATAATATGTTTATTTATTACGAACGAAATTAATGAACGAAATTTAAAAACGGAATGAGCGAAGATTAAAAACAAAATTTAATAAGTTTAACAAACGAACAATGATTAATTTGGGGCTGGTGCCTCCTTCTGCAGAAGTGGGACCATGGTATAGAAATCTAAGCCGGTCCCCATTGTATTCATTCGTCTATGCCATGCTTCGATGTCGTTGTTGGTGCGGATGTCATATGAGTATATGCTCCAACTCTATGGGGGGAATGATGAGCTCGTGATCCACTGGCGCTGCATGTACTAGTAGTCTAGGACCTCCCTGATCTTTGAACCTTCAGACGTTCTGTCATAGTACTCCTGGAACGTTTCTCTTATTTGTGGAGCCGGGAGGAAGGGAATAGCCAGCAACTGACGGATGAAGTTGTGCAATGGAACCTTCTGGCCATATGCCGTCTTAAGGCCGACGGTTGATGTGTGTCTATTCACAGCCAAATTTGATTTGGAAAAAACAAGAACTACAGCAGCTAGTTAAATAAATTTCCCGCTCTCAAAAATCCATTCCCCCATTAATTCACCAGTTTAAACTATTTAGATGTACAAATCAAATAAACGAGATATCATCCTTTAACAAGAAAACCATAGTCAGAAATGGTAACGCCACCAAGATCATATTAATTTATTATTAGCCATAAATATAAATTATAATACAATTATTCTATAAACTAGCTTTCAAATTTTATGTGGGAAATTTGCATACTTCTATATTTCAAGTTTTCCCGTTTCTCGTGTTATACATTACTTTCTTCAAACTGTCTTCTTTATTACACAAGCTGATGGGCCCGACTTCGTCCGGGATGTTTCCCATCTGATTTCCGGCGAAAGGCGCGATTTGACCTTCAATTGACTATTTAGAAAGTCAAGGTCAGGTCAGGGTCATGATTTGACCCGTCCAAAACACCCCCACCCGGAGAAAAGTACCACTAGGTATCAAATTTCGTCGAAATCCATCCGTTTTACCCGATTTGACCTTTGATTGACCACATTGAAGGTCAAGGTCACGCCGATGTCACGATTTGACCCGTTCAAAATACTCCCCGGACAAAAGTATCCCTAGGTATCAAATTTCGCCGAAATGTGTCCGTTTTACCCAAATTGACCTTGCATTGACAGTTTTAAAGGTCAAGGTCAGGTCGGGCTCACGATTTCCCGGCTCACTTCCCGGACACAAATACCAATAAGTATCAAATTACGTTGAAATCTATGGAAAGCCGAAGAGGACATGTTAGTTGCTAATTGCTAGATATACGACGCACGACTTGTCGCGGTATTTTAAAGGTGTTTCAAACTAGGAGATAGAAGGATTAGAACTGCGTTTCAAATGGTGATGACTTATAGTAATTTATTCAAATTTTATGGCATAAATTGTTATTAAAACCGTATATACTATAACAAAAATGAATGACTCGAAAATTAAGTGGGCCTTTAAACAAAGTCACAATTGCAGTTAGGCTCATCTCATACTCGTTTAATCAGCGATATTCTGCTGCGCAGTTTGTTATAGTTCCCAGTATTCATTGAGCGTTATAGCCCCACTGTTATAATTCGCCGTTAGCAGGCGTACTCTTGCCTCAGATTATTGAGATATTAGGTCACACGTAATGACATTAAATCGCATGGAAACATAGCAATTGTGTGGGCTGCTTGGCGTGAATATTTAATGAGAAATAAAGTCATACGTAATGACATTAAACTCAAGAAAACCCGCGAAAACAAAACAAAATCACATTTAATGTTTTAAGTTATTTCCTTCATATAAAGAATCTTCGTGATAATGAACCCTCCCAATACTTTAGAATATAGAATTAACCCTAAAATAACAAAAACCTTCGGAATACAGAACCTTCGGAATAACGAACCTTCTGATTGGTGAACCGTCGGAATAGCGAACATTCAGAGAAATTTCGGAATAGTGGACATTCTGGATAGTGAACCTTCGGAATAGAGACATGCCCCCAATATTCATATTATATGCCCAGAGTTCAAAGGTAGGGGCCCATAAAATCCTAAATTTGGCCCTTAAAATATTGAACTCCAAATTGGAGCCCACACAGAACATCACTTAAGTCAACTGTACCTGTGTCATGTCCCAATGCGGGAGGGTCCACAATATACCACAACATTCATATTATATGCCAAGAATTCAAAAGTATGGGCCCATGTAATGACATTAAATCTCAAGAAAACCCGCGAAAACAAAACAAAATCACATTTAATGTTCTAAGTTAAGTTATTTCCTCCTGTATCTGTATCGGTATGCGCGCAGGATCAGTTCGGATGTGAGCGCACACTCCGTAAAAAGAATCTTTGTGATAATGAACCCTCTCAAATTAGTCTCAATACTTTAGAATATAGAATTAACCTAAAAATAACAAAAACCTTCGGAATAGAGAACCTTCGGAATAGCGGACCTTCGTGATAGCGAATCTTCATAATAGAAACATGCCCCCACAAGTACACCGGTGACGTAAACACATGTGCTAATCTTTGTTGTACTATCGTGACTCTATCGGTACGATTTATACTCAGTACGAAATAACCATAATAATACAGTCGCCCAGTGGATTATCGATCGACCACAGAATATGAAAATCTGCGTACCAAGCAACACCACGGTGTGGCGTAATAACGTGTCGAATGTATCATGTGAAGGTCATTCTTCAGTTACCTTCACCTTTAGCAATTCCACGGTGTGCTCGCTCCCCGACTTATTAGTGTGGTCGTGGTACGCAAAAAAAGGGGTTGACCCAGAAGAAATTGGTAAAGAAGCGACCTCGGTGTCATTCAACGCGGGAGAATCTCTGCTACAACATATCCAAAATCCGCTAAAATCCGCTTTGGGCAAAATCCAGGATCAAAGATGGCGTCCAACATGGCCGCCCTTAGTCAAAAGAGATTCTGACTGAGATTAATTCGACATAATGAGAACAAATGTTGCCATATTTATACAAATGTAAACATTTTTGCAAAGGTAAAGTATCATGCCACATATCTATAAAAAAAATGAAACCCCTCGCCCCAGATGGCTGCCAAAATGGCGGCCTAAACTCGAAAAATTGAAGTTTTTGCCTAATATCTTAAAGATCAATTCCTGTTGTTTGATAATGGTTTAGACTGGCGACATTGATTAGTCATATTCATGTTAATTCAGCATTGGAGCAATGAAAGATACCATAAATGGGGTCCCAGACTCATCTACACCCTCAAAAATTTGATTTTACAGAACGCGGTATAAAATTCCACAAAAATCGCCATTGGGATTCCAGTCATATATCAACAAGAAATGGACAGAACTGTACAATGTATGTTGGGCATACCATTATCTATAAATATTCCAATTCAATGAAACCCAAATTGGCGCTTTGTCTTAAAATGGTTGCCAAAATGGCGGTCAAAATATGGAAAATGGCAGATATTTAGAATGGTCGTCAGAGGGTTAGACCCAGAAGGAATTGGTAAAGAAGCGGTTTTGTTGTCATTCGACGCCGGAGAATCTCGTGTATAACATATCCAAAATCCGCTAAAATCCGCTTTGGGGAAAATACAGAATTCAAGATGGCGTCCAACATGGTCGGCAATAATAATGAAGAGGTAAATATGTAGTTATTCACGAAAACCCAATCGACAAAACGCCAATTCGGCACCAATGCACATCATTGATTGAAATCAATGTTTTTTTTGTGGGTATGAATAGCCAATCACGATTCAAAATGCTAAGATGGCTACCAAAATGGCCGCCGAAAATTGTCGAAATTTAAGTTCTGCTCAGATGAAAGCCGAAACAACACTTCGGTTGTGAGCTAACGATGACAGACCTATTAAACATGTTGCCAATAATCTACTGCCACAATAAGTTCAGCCCGTAATGTTCTAACTAAGCAGTATCTACTACAGGATCCAACACGATGTCCACTTATTACGAGGGACTATCTGGAAATTAATTAAAAAGAAATTAAATTGCTACGAATCTGGATTATTTGAAAACACAGTGTCAATATTTCTACTTATAACGACTATTCGGAACATCAAATATATGGGCATCGGTGGTCTAGTCCGGAAGCATCAGGCTATAATGGGTTTTCCAGTGATGGCGAAAGTGAAAAGGACAGGAGGGAAAAGCGAATAATCTGGGGTTTACTTAATTGGTGGGCAAGTTGGTTATCGGAACTGGGTAGTTTCAAAGTAAAATTATTTTAAGAGGAAAAATGAAAATTCGCACGTATACATACATTGTATACCCTTCACACTCCATGTGACAATTCCATGTCATGCGATTGTGGGTATTTACATGTGGATAGAAACATTCTAATAAATATATAGACGCACCGATATCTTCTACACATTTAGTGAATTTCATCAATGATATGTAGACACAATGTGCGCCACGGCTGGATCTGACCCGTAGGCGTAAAGGTATCAACCATTTAGCTTGATGAACTGGTATTTCAAGGTTGTCATTGGATAGAAATGCCACATGAACATGGTGATTAACAACATGTTTGTCTAAGAAATGTGAACAATGAACATGTTATTTTCCGGATGCTAGACAATCAAACTGCCACATAAGGCGTCCACCCATGCTCATCAGAGCACGAAATATGTGCAAATTAATGACACGAAAACTATTTCATGCGGACGACGTACTCTAGACCTACATCCAACGTAATTTCCTATTAACTTTTATTGTTTGTACGGACGGTTTCGAGGTTTGAAAATCCCGCTTGTCCAAGAAAACCTCCACATACTTACGGAGTCGATGTGGAAACAATGTATGGGGATAGTTTCTTCATACATATATGTATTTGGCACACGTATTTTCTAGAACATAAGATATCACCATTTACCGGAGAGTTGATATCTGGGAAGAGATCAGAGTAAAACTACTTTTCTTACATGTCGAAATGGGGAATCCATGGGCTACATTTAGTTCCAGCTTGAAACTTGAAAATGGTGGCCGAGCCCGAATAGTTAATATTTCGTCGCATCAGTGCTATAATGTAACCCACATTTTCAACTTTCCGAGAAAATGAAGGTTGAAGTTTTTAGACAACATTTCTCCTAATGTTGACAAAGCATGACGTATTGTTGTATTTATCCCAATGAAAACTGACATTAGCTGTTCATTGAACCACATATTGTTTTCTGTTTACTTCCTCGTTTTCTTTTAAAGAGCAATAGCTTGTTTGGAGATATGACATTTTGCGTATGCCAGCGACGATTCGTTTCCGTGCTATAATGAAGTTGTGCTAATAAATGCAGATTAAGCTAAATATGGTGGCAATCGCATGTGTCTATGAACTAAAAGGTGCCTATTCTACACTATGAAAATTCACCCATGTGCATCATCATACAGAAATGTGTGGAACAATCACAAAATTTAAATCACCAAATGATCACGTGACTAACATGGAGATATATGCTACCATATAGCACACATTTTAGAATTCACAAACACAAAACAGAAGTCATGTGGACAACCTGAAGCGTCCGATTGGCTGCTGTTGGACATGCGACTTCATAGCACGAATAATTGTAAAGATCGCTGGAGATACATTTGCTTCACTGGTTTGTGCGAATATTTGTCATTCAATGCAAAGACAGTTTGGCCCATCGGATTGGATTTTTCTCACGATTCGAATGGTATCAAATACTCATTTCCCGCCATAATGGAGTTACGACATTATAGCACTGATGCGTCGAGATTTTGTCAACCAGCGGGAAGCCACCAAAAGATTGAAAATAAATAGTTTTGATGTATATGGGCCACATACATGTATATTAGCCAACTATCAACTGCATCCACCACTCACAACTTCCATTATATGATAAGCTGGGCAGAGTCTACCATTTTCGTTTTGGAAGCCATTTTAGATACAATTTATTGTTTCTTTTGGTATATTTGAGATGGAATGTTCACAAATAAATGAAACGCTCAATTATTTTGTAGACAAGATCTGCTCATCCCTAAATATCAAATGTGACCAGAACCCCAAAGTCGATTTTGATTAAATTTCATACCGCATTCGTTATAACTTATTAGTGAAGGACGGAGTAAACTATGATCTAATCGATTAGACATGTCATTGCTGGAATGATCAGTTGACACGATCATTGAAAGAATATACACATTGTTTCCCAGTTCAGAGAGCAACAGTGATAAACAGAAGTGATAGAAAATAGTATTTTTCACATCGGGTGGCCATTTTGGCAGCCATTTTTGGTACTGATTTTTAAGTTTTTACATAGAGCTAGCACAAATGGCATCATAAAGAGGTATACATTCGTATTTATTTAGTCAATTTTATTCACCAACCACTACTTATAATGGAATGAATGACACTGTGATCAATATCCGCCATTTTCCGTATTTTGACCGCCATTTTGGCAGCCATTTTGAGACAAAGCGCCAATTATGGTTTCATTGAATTGGAGTATTCATAGATATTGGTATGCCCAACTTACATTGTACAGTTCTGTCCATTTCTTGTTGATATATGACTGTAATATCAATGGCGATTTTTGTGGAATTTTATACCGCGTTCTGTAAAATCGAATATTTGAGGGTGTAGATGAGTCTGGGACTCCATTTATGGTATCTTTCATTGATCCAATGCTGAATTAACATGAATAAGACTAATAAAAATATCCAGTCTGAACCATTATCAAACAACAGGAATTGATCTTTAAGATATTAGGCAAAAACTTCAAATGATCGAGTTTAGGCAGCCATTTTGGCGGCCATCTGGGACAAGGGGTTCCATTTTTGCCATAAACAGGTGGCACAATATTTTACCTTTGCAAAAATGTATACATTTGTATACATATGACAATATTTATTCTCACTATAATCGAATTAATCTCAGTTAGAGTATCGTTTGACTAACGGCAGCCATTTTGGACGCCATCTTGGATCCTGAATTTTGCCCAAAGCGGATTTTAGCGGATTTTGGATATGTTATACACGAGATTCTCCCGCGTCGAATGACACCAAACCCGCTTCTTTACCAATTTCTTCTGTGTCTAACACTCCGACGACCACACCATAGAACACATTTAGCTCCCTGATTCCTATAAATAAAAAAAGGTTGGCCAGTCTCATTCAAATCACACCGGTATCGGAGAAGTCGCCCGAGCGAAGACGGCCCCATACCATACGAAGACGGCCTCAGAGAAGTCCCGTTTATTAGATGTGAGTTTAACGAAGCCTTAAATCGGCTTCATTTGATCTAGATAATGTTGTTGTGAAATCCACAACTTAATTTGAGAATGTTTATGTAGGCTAATTGTGAAGTTCGCAATGCTATCTTAGTTATAACAACACAATGAACTTCACTTATGGGCAGTCACGGTCACACTAAGTCTCATTTTAATCTTCTTCGTGCTACGTGTATACACAATATATTGCACCATGCATGAATCAAAAGGGTTTTTAAAAGCGTTCTGAATATGTGCGTTACTAGTAAGGATTTGTTTAAGTTTTGAGGCTGGGGTCACAATCAGTTAATGAGTGAAATACTACCCACTCTGCCAAGCTGTTCCAATCTTTAACAGTTCTGGGTATGAAGCTGAATTTGTAGGTGTCTGATCTGGCCTCCATAAGCATTTGCAGCTAAAGTGTATATAGGCCTACTGGTGACGACGAAGCCGCAATGAATTGGGCCACAACAAACAATTTGAGGTCAAAAGATTAGTTTTAATTTACCAGAGTGACCACGGTGGTGTCTTAGATTGACAGCGCTTACTACTTATGACATTTGAACAGGTCTGAAATTACGAAGACCCGAACTATTGCCAACGCGCTATTCAGCTACTAAAGGAATTCAAGATTATTGCATGCACAGCCAGGGGGGGGGGGTAGTAAAACATTTGCAGGAAGGTATGCCGCTTTTTTGCATCTGGCATTTTTGGGGACCCACCACCCCCAAACAAATTTTTTTTTTAGACCCAATTTTTTTTACACCCACCCCACAAATTTAACTAAAATTGTCTAAAATCGCATAAGACTCTACTGATATCACTCATGTGACTGGGATTGATCTCAATTAGTTCAAATAACAGTTTAACCTGTTTCAGAAGCTGTTATAATTAAAAACAAAATGTTTTATAAATTGCTGATAATCTGTAAACCTAGGTCATTGTGCAGAATACACAAAATTTTATAATTTCTAACTATTTCCTGATTAGTATGTCAACCAGCCCATTATCTAACATATTCCATACCACTTATGTTAGTCTACTGGAGCAACTTACTTCTATTATACTAAACTAGCTGAAACAGGCTCCCTTTGGGAGCCTATATTCACCATCGGAGATACCTGTGGCCCCCTTTGTGGAACTTCGCAAACATTTTGATCTGAGACAGAGCCTTCATTTAGCGGCGGCCCCTTTGTGCGCTTCAAGCACATTTGGTCATTGAAACATTTTGATATATATATATAGTTTTAATATATATATTTTTTAAAGATTGAATTCCTTGCTCAATTTAACAAAACCAATTTTTTTTTTTTTTTTTTTAATTAAATTTTTTTGAAAAACTAAAACCATTAGAACATCCGCCAGGGTACTCCGAGTCACCATACCAAATTTGGTTGAACTCGGTCCAGGGGTCTGAAAGAAAAATCCGGACAGATCTTACTCGTTTATATATATAGCAGTCACAGCACTATACCAGACTTGGTGATCATCTGATGACATGCAAATAATTCACTGATTGGCTTGATGCACTGATGACTGATATTTTCTACCCATTGATAGTCACATTAATGTTTGAGACAGTTGCTCCAGTTTGCACGCTCTTTTTACATGCACACAATGATCTAGGCATTAGTTACATCAGGACAAGTTTACTTATATTACTTATATTTACCCCCCCCCCCCCCCCAATCACTCTTTCACATAAAGATTAATAAATTTTTAATAAATGATATATATAAAAATACTTCTAGTTCATAAAAATTAATTAAATTATTGTGTATTTTACCTGTGTCTGTTAGATTTTACGTTTTAGTCATTAATTGTGAACCGACCAGAAAACGATGATTTAATTTGGCCAAAGTTTTTTTTAATTTGGCCAAAAAACATTTGGCTAAAGTTTTTTTCATTTGGCTAATAAAATTTTCATTTGGCTAAACTTTTGGCTAAAGTTTTTTTCGATCCAGCGTGAACACTGCTTATATATGCAAACTTAGTTCAATGTACAGGATACACACAATTCCATTATTTCTAACCATTTCCCGATTAGTCTGTCAACCAGCCCATTTAATATCTAGCATTATGCCTGAACACTTTTGTTAGTCTACTGGAGCAACCTCTGTTATAATAAATAACAAACAGTCACTATGCCAGACTTGGATATGTTAGGTGTTGTGAGAGTAGCAGATCATATGAGTTGATAGACATGCAAATATTTCACTGATTGGCTTGATGCACTGATGAACAGCGTGATGACAGTTATATTCTAGCCATTGATAGTCACATTAATGTTTGAGACAGTTGCTCGCTCTTTTTCCATACACACAATGATATTGGCTTTAGTTACGTCAAGACAAGTTTATTTATTTCAGTTTTCATTTCTCGAATCTACTTTCCGAAGGGTGTCGGGAAGGAATTTGTTTCACCCCACCGCCCCATATGCAACATGCCATATAGCTCAATGTCATCTCTACTAAGGCTCATATGAGGTCCCAGTAACATAAATATGGTGTTTTTGCAGTTATAAATTCTTATAATATGTTTTAAACTGTTACACAGTGTAGCACAATGTTTTAAAGCTGCTGCCAGATTTGTAATATGGTAGCTTTTTACGATATGTGTGTATCAAATAGAACATATCTCATCTACTAACTATAATATACTCACATATTCACGCATATTCAATGTTGACAAAATTCCACTATGCTATTTCAATATTATAGGGCTCTGACATATAAGCTACAACTTCAACACAGTCCCGTTGTAAATATATCATGTTTTTAAAATTTAATGATTAACAAATAAAATCATTTGATTTTGAGTTTATTATACTAGTAAATGTTATTAGTAATACGGTACTAAAAGTATTGTATTTGTAATCACATACATCAATTAGAAAAAAAGTATTTGCAGAAAAGCTGATTTTTTAACAAGCTTCGCAAAAAGATTACTAGTTCTTGCTTTGATTCAGTGCTATTTTGATACTCAGAGTATTCTAACAGATATAAAAATCTGAAAGTTCTATCTATAAGTAGTATTAACAAAGTACGTGATTGTGTAGTTTCATGATACAATTAGGAGAGTTTGCTTTGTATATAACTTATATTTAATGACAAGGGTGAGGGTAGCCTTTGACTGTGGTGTCGTAGTACGTGATCGCACAGTGTCATCCAGGTCGAGGGAATAACATCACCTTACTGTCCATGGTACACTGCGATAAGTTGGTGCTAGCCTTATTACAACCAGATATTACAACTTATTGATCATGGAATGCACCAGAGTTAGCTCTTTGAGAAACAGATTCCCACCACGCCACCGTACTGAGCAAATCAACGTGTATAACTTCTGTTCAATTCTAAACACAACCGATATTGTGCATATGAACAAGTTGTGTGGGTTTTTAAGATACACCCAACATGTTGCATAGTTCACTCCTTGTTGAGGGTATACCTCACAGGAATGGACTCTGCAACCATTGGCATACTATATTATTCGGATCACCGCAGCACCACCTTACATTACCATCTCTCGACATACATATGTGACGACGGCAAATATTCACGATGACTTTATTAAATTTCCATGTTATATCTACCAATTTATTTGTTTACACCATAGTGCTATTTATTATATATTGATTTGTTCGTATATTACATGTGTAATTAGAACAATAATAAAGAATCTTGAATCTTGAAAAAAAAAATCGGTTGGTGACCTATGTCCAGTAATAAATCAAATAATTTGATATTCTACATCTTTACAATTTCTGTTAATCTGTTACTTGTCACATGTATATCACATGTATTCCTGTTTATTTTTCTCTATACATGTAGGTTATCCTACACCAATATGTGCCTTAAAGACCATTAAAACGTATCTTATCTTATTTGTATTGTATTTTAATCATCAAATTGGAAAGTATTTGTATTGTCATCAAATACTTTAGGCATATAATCGCCGTCCCTGATTAGTATAACTGTGATCTGCTGAAGTTCAAATTTACTCGGATTATAAGATCTTACCAACGGCACAGTGTAACGCTAAGTCCGTCGAACCACAATTGCACTTGCTTTTTGAACACGCGAGATGTGTACTTTTCAAACAGAATGCGGAAGTGAATCTAAGAGTGACTTCGAGATCGGTCGCAGCTTCGGTCACAGCTTATATCGGATATAAGTCTGCGCATGTCCATATCCGAGGAATCTCGAACGACTATGACCGCGGCTGCTGCCGCAACGAATGCCACTTTCAGTATCTCATACAAACAACATGAATTTCCTGTAATTTAATCATCGAATTTGAGGGTCTGGTCTCATAAACTATATTGTGTTATCTGTTGATTAGACCCCGTGCTGTATATTTTATACTTTAAGAGCCTCAATAAACATTATTTTATAGAGGCCTAGGCATATCGACGTACAGATCGATGGCCAATGCATATACAAAAAAACATCGAAATTCGAATTAACTATAAAGTATAAACTCCACCTTTCCAAAAATAGTTTCATAAAATTAGATAGATACTTGTTTTAGTAAAACAACCAAATGAACCCAAAGATAAAAATCTACATGTATCAACTACACATTCACTTTTTTAATTCATTCAATCGTTTTCCGCCTGTTTCATTTATTCAGTCGGCCATTTTGGATTTGATCGATAGTACGGGAACTCGCAACCAGGATTTGGTGGAAACGTGACGTCACATATCATGGTCATGGTAATAACTTCGAGGTCCCAAATCCGGCTGTGACTAGCTGCGACCGATCTCGAAGTCACTCATAACTATCCTACTCATGGTTACAATCAACTAAATATTTCCCATAGGCGACAGTGTTAGGGTTAAGCCATCCCCACGATTCATTGCCCTACTGAGCCAAACTTTAAATATTTCTGAGTGTAGAACTCCACGTCGGACATAAGTTGTCAAAAAAGAAATGGTGCCTCACCATACTTATTCCTGGAAATTGCCATTTCCACAACTACCCCCTTTTGTGCACAAAATTTCAATATAGAAAAATACCCCCACCCCTACCAAATTTGGCGACAAATGGAGCCACTTGACGAACAATCCCACACAAATGGCCGAGGAATTAACATAGCCTATGAATTTCTTTTTTCTTTCACATTAAACAACTGAAGATATTATACACCATTCAGCTGCCGGTATTTTTTTATGCTGACTCGAGTTTTAACCAAGGGGCATAATTTCATGTATTTAGTTGCTTTTAGGTTACAGTGAAGTAATTATTTCCCATAGGCCTCAGTGTTAACATATAATGGCATGCAGCCCTGACTATCCACGAATTGTGATAAATGAGTACATGGTCACCGGAATTGGCATCTGCGCAAAGTTTCTGAATGAAAAAAATCACATCGTCGAGCATGGAATGTACCTTTAAATTTGGGATTTATAATCGAGAGTCAGAATTGCATGAACAAAATATTGACATTTTTTACCTCACACCAAAAAAATTAAATCTAGGAACCACGTGCTTTACAATGTGCCAATGTTTTGTTTGGAGTCTGAAATTTCAAGAGGAGTGATTGCATGTATTTTGTATGTTTAAATATCGAAACTACTATTAACCAACCATAATTTTTTTAATTCTCTCCTGCATCTTGGTCCAAAATCCGTTTGGAGGGCGCTACCAATCGAATTACTTCACTGTAACCTAAAACCTCATGATCACATTCCGTTGAATATAAACGTATCTGGCGCGGCAAGTGTTTGCAATTGTCAGCTTTATCAAATGGCACGTTTACCACCAGAATGCCTTTTTTTTTTACCAAAGCAACATTTCCGCTGTATAAACACCTGAAATAGATTTTGAACCAGCAAAACAAAAATCGCATATATCATTGGAACATCTCCTGAATACGGTATATGAAGATCACCCCGTTGTATCCGGAAATGTATTTGCTAACCAATAAAACAATCTCACTTCTTATGATTTCGCTTTTAAAAAATCCGATTCCATTTCTGATACCGCGGGAATTATTTATCTCGTATTTTAAGGAGACCAACTACATGTACAAGCCATGACATTGCACTATACCATTATTCTGCTAATTGAAATATTAAATCATATAATTTTTCCATTGCCGATCTTTCCTTTGTGATTGTTTCCTGCTTTATTTCATAATTATTCATTCTATTATTTTATGAGAACAAATATTTACCTGTAATGATGACATGATGGGGGATCTCATGTTACTTATAGGATTCCAACAAAAACAACTCACGAAGAGGTGTGATCAAGAAGGCAGGTGGTAGTTAGTGGTAATCAGTAAGAGCTCACATCTTGTTTATACATATGCCATTCTTGAAATCAGCGTGATTAGTATTAACACTCTGGATGAATACGTCCAAGTAACCAATTTGGTATGATAGGACGGGCAACTCGTTCTATATTGAATAGAACTACATGTACTAGTACATGTACATGTGCAATTTAGGCTGTGGTATTTGGAATACAATGTACATATAGTTCTATTCAAGGAATAACTGTTAATGTATTCATAGAAGCTACTGATTCCAGCTAGTTTACCTTGTTTTACTGAAATGTCCTGAGCCTCCAGTGGGTTCACATGTGCCGGGTTCATTCACATAATGTGTCAGTGCATGAAACATCATCTTTAAGACGCTCTTCCCCACTTGCCATCAGTTCACATAACATAAATAGCAGAGCTCCAACATGTGAGCATGCTTGCCCTTGTCTGAAAATAAATCAATATCATGTTTTACTAACAAAGATACAAGAATATTGATTTGACAGTCGAAAAGTAAAAATCTTAAATCATGTGTGAATTTGTACTACTACATGTATTTTCATGCCATTATACTTTATTTGAAGCTAAACGGCAATCGGCACACATTGTCGAAATGCTACACATTTCTTAATGTATGTACCGGTACAGGTAAAAGTTCTTAAATGGAAATTACCCATACATGTATATTTATAGATTTAGAATACAATTATTTAAGTATTTCTATATATAAATAGAGCTTAACAGCTTACGCTAAAACCACCAAAGTTCATATATCAACTTGATAAGTTGATATGGTGATTGCGGTGTCACCAGTGTGATAATACCTTTAGAAAATATATTTATACATGTAGAGTGCATGTAGTTATTATAGAATGAGTATTAAATTAACTTACCCTACTGTGCACACACAGAATGCACCATATGGATCCCCTGTAGATTTGTCCAGAACAACATGAAGCCATTTTACTTTTCTGGTTTCAGTACTCGGTGAAGTAGGCACTGTCCTTTCACAACACAAAATGTTTTGCTTTCTGGCAACATATTAACCATAACATTATGAATGTGTTTTGCTTTCAAATGTGCATATGGTCTTGAAAGCTTATACCTCTTCAAGTCTTCCCTGGAAAATTATGGATTGTTTGATCTTAGGAGATATTTCTTGACAGTGCTGGTGTCAAGTTCGGGGAGTGAAGAAAATTTCTATGTCCAGCCAGGCAGTGCTTGGACGTCAGAAGGTGCCATTAGTTTTTTGAACTCCACCAATTCCTTTTCGTCCAAACAGTGGTCGTCTAAACGAGGTTTTTTCTCTTCTCGTTGTGAAACACCATCTTTAAAGTCAACAGTAGACACTCCCAGGCGATTATTAACTTCAACTGATAAGCGCCGACTGCTGCGTATGCGCGCAACAGTTTGTCTCAAATAAATTGTTATAAAAACACAGGTTTATGGCCGCGGACATAAACCGATTAAGTGTGATGTAATTTATCCATGAACTTGACAAATGGAGATTCTATCACCATTCGACACGAAAATGGGACCTTTAAACAGACAAGTTTCATTTTCGTCGAACACGAAAAAGGGAATATATTGACGGCAGCTTCGGCAGTCTGAGGGTTAATTAATACGAAATGCACAGAACTTCTTTATGATATTCCGATAGTACTGTGTTTACTCTATATTCTCTGAAAATTTGGTGTAAAAATTCCCAATAGAACGACTTTTATCAGGCGTTTACTAAAACCGCAAAATATTGAGAAATTAGTGCAATTTTCTGAATTTTCGCATTATTTCATCATATAAAATCAATTAAAATACGACAAGCAACTGGAAATGTTTTTGAACATTCTAGAAGGGGTACATGTCCCTGATATGTGTTAAACATTTCTCGCGTAAACTATGACAGATACCAAAGTTATAATTAGTTTTATAGACCCACCCTAAATCCCCCATAGTAAATGCATGCGGCCGTAAAGCACGTGGCTTTGTTTGGATAGTTTCTGGCCCACAATGCATCATTCTCGCTATCTGTAAAATGGTCTATAGAAGAATTTCGAGAGCGTCTCTCGGGATAGCACCTTTCCCTGCTTTGTTGTACGTGACACGCAGATCTTGGGATTGACTATTTCGAGTAGCAGGAACGGAACGAGGAACAGGAACCACTTCCGAGTAACAGAATGACTATTTCGAGTAACAGGAACGTGGAACAGATATATAAGATATAAGCTCATATTTCTCGCGTTTTACGCTATGAAAAAATTCATATTATACATCATTCGAAAGAATAGCCTCTCCACTTCATGAATATTGCAAAATTTAAACACTAATTTTGAGAACTAAGCGTATAACTGGTCAGGAACGTCGAGCGGTGAATCGGGAATTAGCAAAAACGAAACAATTTCAGTAACAGAAATGAGGAACAGATATATAAACTTTATTTTCACGCATTTTACGCAATGAAACAATACGTGTTGTACATCAATCGAAAGCATAGCCTCTCTCCTTCTTTAATATTGCAACATTTAAACACAACTTTTGAGAACTAAGCGTATATAATTGGCTAGGAACTGCGAGCGGTGAATCAGAAATTAGCTAAAAACGAAAACAATTCCGAGTAACAGGAATGAGGAACAGATATATAAGCTCAATTTTCACGCATTTTACGCAATGAAACAATACGATTTCATACATCATTCGAAAGCAAGCATAGCCTCTCCCCTTCTTTAATGTTGCAACATTTAAACACCACTTTTGAGAACTAAAAGTATAATTGGCCAGGAACGGCGAGCGATGAATAAGAAATTAGCTAAACACGAAACAAATTCCGAGTAACAGGAATGAGGAACAGATATATAAGCTCAAATTTTACGCATTTTACGCAATGAAACAATACAGTTTTATACATCATTCGAAAGCATAGCCTCTCCCCTTCTTTAATATTGCAACATTAAAACAACACTTTTGAGAACTAAGCGTATAATTGGCCAGGAACGACGAGCGGTGAATAAGAAATTAGCTAAAAACGAAAACGTTCCGAGTAACAGGAATGAGGAACATATATATAAGCTCAATTGTTTCGCATTTTACGCAATGAAACAATACAATTTTATACATCATTCGAAAGCATAGCCTCTCGCCTTCTTTAATATTGCAACATTTAAACACAACTTTTGAGAACTAAGCGTATATTTGTCCAGGAACGGCGAGCGGTGAATCAGAAATTAGATAAAAATGAAAAAAATTCCGAGTAACAGGAATGAGGAACAGATATATAAGCTCAATTTTCTCGCATTTTACGCAATAAATCAATACAATGTTATACAACATTCAAAAGTATAGCCTCTCACCTTCTTTAATGTTTCAACATTTAATCACTACTTCTGAGAACTAAGCGTATATTTGTCCAGGAACGTCGAGCGGTGAATCGGAAATTAGCAAAAAAAACGAAAAAAAAATTCCGAGTAACAGGAATGAGGAACATTATATATCAGCTCCTATTTCTCGCGTTTTACGCTATGGAACAATACATATTATACATCATTCAAAAGCATAGCATCTCCCCTTCATTAATATTACAACATTTAGGCATTATTTTTGCGAACAATGCGTATAATTGGCCAGGAACGTCGAGCGGTGAATCAGAAATTATCAAAAAAACGAAAAAATTTCCCGAGTACATTTATATAAGCTCATATTTCTCGCGTTTTACGCATGTAACAATACATATTATACATCATTCGAAAGCATAGCATCTCCCCTTCAGTAATATTGCAACATTTATACACTAGTTTTGCGAACAAAGCGTATAATTGGCCAGTAACGTCGATATGGCAAGCCGTTTTCACATTTTCGATTTATTTGGACTTAAAGGGATACTGTACCCCAAATGTTGTTGTTGGTTTCTATAGTCTCCGAGTCGGAGAATAAGGTAACAATTTTTCCATTATTTGAAAGTCTGTTGAGTACGAAGTAATGTTACGGATGACAAATTTACCGGAATGCAAAAATACAAATTGTCGTTGTCGAGTAATTTTTGTATACAGTTTTCAACCAAATGTATGAAATAAAAGTTATATTATATGCATACTAGTCCCATATACTCATTTAAGTTATTGTATCGTCACTAGTCAGTGCGTGGCTTGGGTTTTCTCTCCGTATCATCATAATGTTTTAAACGATCGCGTGTGCCATCCGTTTACCAATCCAGTATCCCTCAATTAATTTGATTACGTCTTCACACGGAAATTCGTAATTTACTTTACGCCATTTTATGGCTCCAGTCATAAATGAAATTTATATCAAATTATTAACTTTGATTTTAAGATAGTCTATTAACCTGAGCGTCTACAGAATACATCTTCGACTCAAATTACTTATGTTTCTAATATATATTATCGATATTAGATCGTTGTTATCACCGGAAATTTATTGAAAATGGCGGACAGTACCCCTTTAAGTCCAAATAATTGGACTTAAGTCCAAATAACGAATTGGACTTAAGTCCAAATACCACATAATTGTGAATTCGGCGAGGAATTGGACTTAAGTCCAAATGAATTACACTTAAGTGTCATATACTGACATTTTTATCTATTTGGACTTAAGCCAATTCCTCGCCGAATTCACAGTTATGTGGTATTTGGACTTAAGTACAATTCATTTGGACTTAAATCCAATTCTTACACACGGAAATTCGTAATTTACTTTACGCCATTTTATGGCTCCAGTCATAAATGAAATTTATATCAAATTATTAACTTTGATTTTAAGATAGTCTATTAACCTGAGCGTCTACAGAATACATCTTCGACTCAAATTACTTATGTTGCATGTATGACTATATATGGGCATATCTTGCCTGAAATAAATACAATACAAAATAAGAAACACCCCCATCAGATATTAAGTAGGTCTGGTTTTGCTCATAGGGCGGAGTTGTGGGATAATGGCCATGTAATTCAGTCAGGTCAGAATTGAATGAATAATTGGACTTAAGTCCAAATAGCGAATTGGACTTAAGTCCAAATACCACATAATTGTGAATTCGGCGAGGAATTGGACTTAAGTCCAAATAATTGGACTTAAGTCAAAATAGCGAATTGGACTTAAGTCCAAATACCACGGGCATGTATGGTCCTTTCCTTACTTACAGGGGCGTACGTAGCCTATGTATTTAAGACTGAGAACCAATTACTTTGATTCATCGTATCATTGATGAAGAACGTACGTATGAATTTGGTGGAAACTAGCGCTAGCTATGATATGATTCACTAAGTATACCACATAATTACAATACATTACAATATAATAGCAATAAGGGGAGTCACTCTAGTATCTAATCTATTTTTTGGGCAGAATTCGACTTTCGAGTACACCCTTATAACATTGAGTTTGAGAACTGAGCAAATTAAAAAATAAGTGTAAGTAAGTAAACAAAATTAAACGAAACTGCATGTATCCTACATGTTGTCAAATAACAATTGAATCAAATCGTGAATTAATTTTACTTCATTCATGCATGCAGTTAGCATTTATTAAGATGCCAATTCAGGTTTGAACCATTTTCAATGATGCCGAAAACAAGCCACGTGGAAAAAGGGACGCAACTGTATGGAGTTTGACTGTCAATCAAGACTTGCAGGAATATACCATTACAAAGAAGGGGACTATCGTTTTAAACCAGATGAATTGGACTTAAGTCCAAATGAATTGGACAGTCAATTAATCCCGTCGTGAACGCCATCACCAACGCGACGTAATTTTGTTTGGTATCATGTGTTGCGTTCTAAAAATAGGGAAGCACTTGTTCCCGTATACGTTTGCATAAATACGAAATTATGAGTGTTGGTTTGTAACCGGGATTTCTGAGAAGCATTATGCCTATAACTACCCCCCCCTAATTGTCATACATACTATAACAATGATGTTGTAAGAGTACTATGGCATCCAATAAATCTTCCTGCATAGGAAACCACTCAATGTTCCCATATATCTCTCTGCAGTTGCTAATAACGTTGAATGGTAAACAGACGCTCTTTATAGCGATGCGTCAAAAACAAACGCTCATTAAATAATCATTTGATTAACCCACGCCGTGACTTTGCGGTGATTTGGGAGTGGATAAAGGGTGCTCAGAGCTTCTCCAAAACGCGACAACTACGGTGTTCGTGGGTTTTTACCCTTAGATGGGAAGTTTGAACTCAATCGAGCCAGCCGTTTTCGATTCTATAAAGTACATTTGTATATATATATATATATATATATATATATACGGAAGTCTCAAAATATATAGTATAGATTTGTTATATGAATTATTTGAGGAAATGAATTGGCAATTACCAATAATCAACTCATGCAGAGGGCTTAACAGATTTTCTTCTCCGATAAATTTATCTAATTGTATTTAATTACAAGCTGTAACGAGTAATACAAATTACTCAATTGCGCCTAGGACGTTGTACCTTCTCATGGCTATCTATTTTGAGGCGTCTAACTACTTAATGTTTTGTAGTTTGTAACTTTATGACGCTAAATTTGGCTGCTACAGCGAAAATTGGAAACATATTTTTCTAACGGTTTTTGAAAAATTGTATTTAATTAGAGGACCTCTTCTGCCACGTCTTCTCTACCTCAAATCTACTCCATATTTATTCCTAAGGACTAATATTGTTACGACTCTACATTCTCTTGGTCTGTTCTGTATTTATGCTATACTAACATATACTAAATACTAAGTCAAAACATCAGCCTCAGGATTGTCACCGTCAATAGTGTCAGACAAGTCACAGTATCAAGGCACAGCGTCATTGACCAGTTGCAACTTACGGATGAGTCCACCGTCATTTAGGATGATAACACGTGGTCAAGATAAACAGGCTAAAATGAATCGGAATCAGAATCGGAAATACACAATTAAAAGGTGGATCCCAGTATACACTTAAATTGAGTACAGGTGTTTATGAAATATTTAAGAAAGCAATAAAATCATCTATAGACTCCTCAGCTACTCATAGCGCTAGTGGTGGATGAGTTGGCCAAGGTATTCAAGAAAAAAGCCCTAAGAAATATAAAGATAGAAGACCAGTGTATACCATCAATGTATATAATACCACTTCAACTACATTGGTCAATGGAAGAGAAGCAGTATCAACATTCTACAATGAGCATCTGCCTATAATTGAGTATGAAGTGTTTGAAAATGCTCAAATCGACTCTATTGATGATATGTTCCATGACATATTGTCTTCATCTATAGAAGATGTATACTGCAAATCTAATAAAGGCTTGCCTACGAGTTCACAGCTTGTTATTCCACCTGTTTGTGTTTCAAATTCATCAAAAGAAACGAAGCTCTTATCTCCGGTACAACTAGCAACTCATCCTCAGGAAATCCACATTGTTGATATGAACTCATCTGATGAATCATCTCTACATGTATATCAGAATGCTGTCTCTGCTCCGATAGGTTTAATTGAGGTTCTTTGTCAACTCTGCAAAAAACCATCTGATGAACAATCCGTGCTTTGTGATCAATGTGAAGACTGGTTCCACTACAGCTGTCTAAAATGGATGATTCAACCATCAAATTGTATGAAGACACAGACTTATTGCTCATCTGTCCAACATGCATTATTCTCAATGATTGCCATGATAAGAAATTCCTGCAAAAATCCCAAAACAATTCAACACCTAAATCTACCATCAACATCAATGAACAGAAGATACACCAAGTTTCATCCACATTGACTGATAATGACCATGATCGTAGCCAATTTGAAGAATGTAGAAAGTCTCAAGAATTCGGTAAAACAGTTGATTCTACTAGAGCCAGAAGACCAAACACCAATAGCTCCAGAATAAAGGTGCTTAAATCTTCATCTACCCAAACAGATGTAAACGTTAACCAACTGACTGAAGTGAACAATCGTTTGAAAAGTCTAAGAAAATGGGAAACGGTGCTTAGACAGAAAGAGAACAAGATTGATCAAATGGAACAAGAGCTGTCTGAACAAGCTAAGCAAATGGCACCCCAGAAGGCAGAGATAATAAAACTTGAAAACAGGATAAATGAGTTCACAAATACAAACCACATCCTGATAGTGAAATCTGCTTCAAGTTCAACTGCAGAGTCCACAACAAGGTTTGAAGTAAAAGAAAAACATGACAACGCATGCACAACTCCACCTGGCTTTGAACACCTTGATAGACTATATCTATAATTAGACTCTCACAAGATATTATACAAATGATGCAAACACAAATGGAACTACAGATAGAGCAGATGAAAATTAGCAGCATCAACCAACAACACCAGATGAACATGATCATGCAAAATCAAAATATGAATAACTTGGCCATATATAAATCGCTGCCATTTCCAGGGGTTCCTCCACCAAGTTGCACTCAACAGCAGTTCTTATCAGCAATGTCTCCTCCACTCTCAACTCCATGGAATAGTCTACTGCATCCAGGTATCTTTATAAATAATGGATATCAAAACCCAAAATTCAAATGGAAAAATAGAAGATACCGAACAGATCCAATCCAGAAGTTGGCAAATGCAAAAAATAAAAAGAATGAGGATATAAAGGGTTGTAAGTCTACAGAAGGTACATGCACAAGTATGAAGAACAGCAGACGCATGTATTCCAGTACTGACAAATTTGCACATACAGATACTTTCTGCACCAAAGAAGAAACTTTCATTGATCAACATGGGAGATCTTCCAATTATGATATCTTGAATAGTGATAAGTCAGTCAGGCAATCTCCTGAAGAAGTGATGACTGAAATACTGCTGAACGAGAATCTTCATCGTCAACCAGATACACATTGCAGTGCTCCATTAATATTACCTGATAGCTCTCCGAAACAGAATAAACCTAAAGACCATTTTTTTGTGCGGATGCCGGGTGACAGAAGTAGTATGGGTGTAGATGAGCAGCAGTCAATTCATAAGTCATCTTCCATTATCATCACTTCATTTAACATTAAAAATGTCAAAAGCAACTTTGTCTACCTGAATGATCTTCTCAAAACAAATGATGTTATCTGCCAACAAGAACACTGGCTGCTGCATTACGAATTAAAATTCCTAGAAGAACTGAACCAGAATTTCTTCACATTCAACAAAGCAGTCGATGAGGAATTTCCAACAATTCCTGGTGAATTACCAAGGGGATATGGAGGGGTCTCTACAATGGTTAAGAAAGACAGATTCTCGATGCCTAAAGTCCTACCTGATTGCTAAACAAACATCATCGTGTTTGAAACTGGTTCTAAGAATTCATTATGCATCATAAATGCTTATTTACCATCAAGGGGTTCCAAGGAAAATGATCTGAAATATGCAGATATGCTTGACGAATTGGAAGCGATAAGAAGAAAATATCAACATTCTCATCAAGTGATCATGTGTGGTGACTGGAAAGTCTGGAATGCATCTTTGATGCTGAGAGAGAACATTAAAAGAGACACCCTATTTGAGAATTTCACAAAGAGAGTGCAGCTGAAGACATTCCATCAATCAAAACCTACATTTTTCCATTGCAATGAAAAGGACTGCTCGCAAATCGACTACATACTTATTCCTGAAGAACATACAAAGCTTATGGAAGTCTTAGAGATTGCAGATCGAACACATCATAACACATCTGATCATGTACCTGTCTCTCTGCGAAGATTGAGGTTAACTTTCATGAAAGAATCACAAATGCACCTGGATTGACTCATACAAAATTAAATGGGAGGAACTGTGATTTGAGAGGGTTCAAAGAACAAGTTGAAGAAAACTTACAGAGGAGTGATGCCGGGTCTAACTTGGAAGAAGATTTGAACCATTTGACTTCGGTTTTGATAGATGCAGCTGATAAATGCTGCCCAAAACCCAAGATCTCAAGAAAGCAACATAAAAACTCCCATCTATGGTCACCTGAAATCAAGGCGAGTTGAGCAGCAGCAAAATTGGCCTTCTGGAAATGGAAAATTGCTGGAAAATCAAAGGACCCATCAAATAGCACCCTTAGAAAAAGAAAGCAACTTCAAAAATGTTCAAGAAGGCACAGAGTGTCCAAATTGGTAGAAAAAGACAAGAGCAACTACAGAGAATTGTGGACGCAAATAAAGAGGACAATCAACTATTCCATCGTCTTGTCAATGCGCAGCGAAAGAAGAAAGGTGTATTCACAGATGAGCTGATTGTAAATGACCAAGTTTTGCCAAATACTGATGATATAAGAGAGGGATGGGCTGAATATTTCCAGAATCTAGCTAATCCATCTGATGACCCTAAATTCAACGAAGACCATAGCATGGAAGTTGATCAAGATATACTTGTCATCCGGAAAATTTGTATGGCTCAGAAGAATAGTTTGCCAACAATTACTCCTCAAACTGTTGCTGAGATAGTCAAGAACTTGAAAAATGGTAAATCTCAAGATGGTCTAGGAGTACAAGCTGAACATTTGAAGATTGGTGGAGAAATTGTTGTTGACTTCATTGCAGCATTCGCCAATAAATTTTTTCACCAGAGAAGGGTACCTGACATTCTGAAGCTGGGAATTATCACCCCAATCCACAAGAAAGACAAATCTACCTTCAAAGTATCGTGTAATAACAGTGACTCCAATTATCATGATAATAATTGAAAAGATACTAATCCACACATCTGATTCGCTACTACAACATACTCAGTCCAAACTGCAGAAAGGGTTTACTGCAGGAACCTCCTCCGTGAATGCTGCACTGATAATTTCAGAAGCTATTACTGAAGCTAAATCATCCAAAGAAGTACTTCACGTGGCAACATTGGATGCTCAGAAAGCTTTTGACGTCGTACCACATAATATGCTGCTGAGGAAGTTATACTGCGATGGGATCAGTAGTGATGAGTGGCTGATGTTAGATCATCTGTATCGTGGAATGAAGTCTCAAGTTAAATGGCATGGATAATTACCTACACCTATTGACATCAATCAGGGAGTTAGACAGGGAGGAGTTCTTTCTGCTTGAAGAAAACTATGTTGGAGCTACAATTGGTCACATCTCGATGCCACAAGTCACTTGTGTTGATGATGTAGCTCTGTTAAGCCATTAAGAAATTGAACTCCAGACGATGCTACATGAGGTTGAGGATTACTCTCACAATGAACGATACAACATCAATCCAAGTAAAAGCGCTCTCATTTCTTATCAACCATCAAAGAATGAAACCATGATTACCCTCCAATTTGAAGATAAGGACATTCCAATAATTGAGTCTGTTACTCATGTTGGAATCAGCAGGACGAACAAGTGGAATTTGGTTGTGGATGAGAGAATTCTGAGAGGAAGAAGAACACTGTTTGTGTTTAATTGGAGCTGGAATGCATGGAAGAAATGGCTTGATTCCTCATGTCTCGGTGCATCTCTGGAATACTTATGTCCTACCTAGAATGTTACATGTTTTGGAGGCGACACACATCACCACGCAGGAGTTAGATAAATTAGAGGTATTCCAACGTAGAATATTGAAACAACTACATTCTCTACCACCAAGAACATCTTCAGCAGCAGTATATTGTATGTTGGGACAACCTCCAATTGAAGCTTACATTGACAAACAGAGGCTGGGTTTGTTTGGGAGGATAACAATGCAGGATGTTTCTATTGAGAGAGAGATAGCAGAGAAACCGCTTGCAATACAGTCTCTGGACAATGAAAGCTTGTTTGTAATGGTACGAAGATTACTCTGGAAGTACAAACTACCATCAGTATTTGACCTGTTAGAATCTCCAATGAAGAAAGAGCTATGGAAGAGTTTTGTGGATAAAAATATCAACTCCTACTGGGATGAGCTACTATCAGAAGAGATAAGTAATAAGTCATCGCTTAGATATCTCAACCCTTCAGTCAAGATCGGTTCTGCTCACCACATCTGGACATCCGTTCGGAACAATCAACATGACATCAGAAGAGCATCTATAAAAGCGAGATTTCTAACTGGGATGTATGATCTTCAGAGTAATGCTTCTAAATTCTCGAAGAATCCAGCCATATCAACATGTCAGATATGTGGAGAGGGAAATGAAACCAGAGAACATTTTATATGCTCATGACTAGCATCCAGAATTCGACAGTCTGCAATGAATAAGTTGAAAGTTCTCATTTCTCCTGCATCGTACGATTTATGCTGCTCTGACTCTGCCTTTCTAACCCAACTAACACTAGACTTCTCTTCTGAACCTGTCTATTCACTCTGCATTGACTCACAGCAAACAGCCAATGCAATAGAACAATGGAGTAGAGAATTCCTATTTGAACTTCATCAGTGTCGATCATTATTTCTGGTGAAGTCGTGGCAGATGAGGAGCTCTAATTAGCATTCTTTTTTATGAAGAATCCTGTTTTTTATTATGATTCAACATAACTATACACTCCGGATGGAGGTGCTGCGCAAAATTATCGCAGAAATTTACAAATGAAGACAAGACAAGACTCTAGCTGCCTATTCTGTCATTGGCACTTGTTTTATGATATTCATCACATGGCTGTTTAAAAAATACCAAGCATATTCTCAAAGACTGATATTATATCTGAGTATCAGCACATTCTGTGATGCCATTGTCTCTTTGAGATACTGCTTTTGGCGTTTTTGCGTATATTCATAGCGAATTCGGCAGCAGCGTATGGGTTAATTTATTCACTTCCGCTGCAGCTAGCGACTTTTCCGATCACCCATGGATGCATAGGGGTCCGTGGTCAGGCAGGCAGGGGAGGTGCAAACGGTGCCTTTTTGGATTTTGCGTACCTGACGGAACCGGCCACAAGTTAGGGGTTAACAGTGCTTAGTTAACAGGGATTGGAACTTTGGTACATTCAGCACGATACACTCACAAAAAACGTAGTCCGTATAGCTATTATATAGTACCGATAACACCTATTTGTTATTGGTGTGATATAGTAGCTATACCGTGTTTAGTGCCTATATCGTGGAACCGATATCGCATTCAGGATAAACCAAATTACCCCCCCCCGTTTATTTGAGAGACGCTCACGCCAGAGTGCATATTGGCAGAACACGGGGCATTTATTTTCAAGTAGCCATTTTAAAATACTGTTTCAACTTTTAAAACTATTCGTTGTATATGGATTAACAGTTTCTGATGTAATATCCATGTATATAGTCAGCGCACACCATTTACAACAGTTTTTGTTGGATGGATTATGTCCCTTAAAGACACGGCTGGCCTTGGCGGTGGGTATCCTGTGAAAATATCTCCACCCGTCAAAAACCGCCACAAACAGAAAGAACATCAAAATGTAGATAGACTTTGTCCGTATACAAATAAGAAATATCGCATAAACAGTATGTTATGGTCATATGTTTGACCATTGTTATGTAAACAAAAGCATAAAAAGTTACTTTTCTGATGTTTGTTTATATTATGATGGTAAACATAAAGAGCGTTCTTTGTTGGTGTATACCTGATATGGAACAAATAAAGAGCGTTTATGCCATTTGTGTGTGATTAGCCAGTAGCATTGTGTTGTCTTCTGTAACACAATCAGGCTCTTGCTTTGGTAAAATATAGTAGGTCTTTATGATAACATGCCGTGTACGCGATGGTCATGGTATATATGAACGGAACTGTATGCGTTTTAATGTTTTTATGTTTACGGTGTTTGGAACAAATATGAATATTTTCGACAATTAAGGCCGCACGTGCCTTTAACCGCCTGCATTTAATTCTTTTGACATTTTTTGATGGATTTATTCCTCTTCCGCTTCCTGCGTAAAAACGACATCAGTCGCTCGCCAAATTTTATCCTATATTTAGATTATGTATGACGTCAGGAAATTCCCAGCTCAAAGTTTTCTGGCAAAGCATTTGTTTTGTAAATGGCGACTTCTGCTCTTCCAGTTAATTTACAAATCTACTTTTTTCAAGAATTTGGAAACTTAGAAACGCTCAACGGTATCAATGCACTGGACTCATATCATATTATATTATCATGACTTCATGCGGGAACAATAACTTTGGACGCTGTTAATAAATTTGGCGAGCGACTGATGCAGGCCGACATTATTTTCGTGAAGAAGTGACGACAGAAGCAATCAAATCGAGATTTGGATTCAGGTTTTAGAAGAATCTTCATATACAAATCGGTGACATTATTTATGTGTAATCTCCACAGAACGAAGATGTGCAGTTTATTCACAAAATATTTCGGAAAACAGGAATAAAACTACGATGTATTTGTGAAGTAAGTAGCCCATTTTCGTTGCTCATCTTTGATGACAAACTGGGAGGATGCGTTTTCAACACTACAAGAAGGATTTGAGTGTATGGTTCTTCAGATGCTGGTTTTGAGATTTAACGAATATTTATTATTTTAATAAATAATCTAAAAATGATTTCACTTGTTGCTGCTTTTAATTTTAATTATCCCATGTCAGGGAGAAATTAACAGATTAAGGGAATTATCTTTATGTGCTGTAGATGAAAATTGGGGATCCCAGAAAAATGTGTGACTAAACACCAACTTCACCAAGCCATATGTAGCCAAACCAAGCCGTAGGAAATAAGAAGAAAAATTGAAGTTTATTATACTTCCATATTTTAATATGGGAGTTTATTGTATTTCTGTTGAGGCCGTTTTCCGTTTAATTGAACATACTGAGGAAAAATAATGGCACTAGGGATATGAATTTTCTGGGGAATGTAGGCATCTAAGAGTTACTGAAAATGTACACATCAGAATTTCGACAAAACGTTTCTTTGCAGAGTTATCGCCCTTTTACGTTTCTCCATTTTTCTCTATTATTATTATTCTGTATTATTATTTTTCTGAGTAAGTTTGTAACGCTTAATCTCAGGAGCCGCTGAATGTAGAATGCTGACATTTTCGGCGTGTGTACAACTTCTACAGTACACGGCCGTTAAGCCATTGAGAATTGTGTCCGTACTTGATTTATGGAGTTAAGGCCTTTAAACCGGCCTCTCACATTTATCGACAATTGTAGAGTATGCCTGGAACGCATTGAGGTAGCGGAACGGGACAAATATTATGGTGTAGAACAATTTAAACGTGGTTCAGTACTACAAAATGGACGTTGTCCGATTATTGACCGCGGGGTGGTGGAGGGGTGTTCAATGTCGTAAAAAATAAATACTCTCCGATTGCGACCAAATTTACATGTCATAGTCTAAATTTTAATCCGATATCGATGCCGTAAACATTTTGTAAATCGGTCGAAAATTAACAGAGTTATCGACCCCTTAATGTCCAAAACAATAAATATCTCTCCATAATGGAGGAAAATGGCTAATTGAGGAGCTGGAGTGCGGGAAAGGGTAAGACCAGGCCCGGGAAGGTGGTGGAACCAGGCCGGGGCTGTGAGACCAGACCGGGTGGTGGGACCAGGCAGACCGGTGGCGGATGTAAACGTCAGATTTAGCAAAAAACAAACAAAAAACAAGTCCAGCGGTGTCAAATTTTTATTGCATTCTCCGAATGGGAAGAGTGATGCGGACACGATTATATCACTTGTTAGTTTTTTGGCCCTACCGTTACCGACCTACCACCGGGACAAAAATTTAACTATTTATGAGCAAGATCAATGCAGTAGCAGATACGGCGGTATCCTGTAGGTACGATTCCAAAGTTTGACCACTCTACGATAAAAGCAACCTGCCCAAACGCGACCCTGCTTCAGGTGGATTTAAACGTTTGGCAAATTCCAACGAAAATCAAAGGGGGAGGGGGAATTTGTCAAAAAATCAGACATCAAGATAAAACAAATTTGATAAGTGGATGTGATAGCTAGTGCCCAGGCGCAACTTTGTAATTTCTGTTTCAATCGCCCTAAAGCCGAAGGTTTACTCGTGGCGAGGCTTTATAAGGTAAATGAGAATAGTTAAGTGCTGTATCACTAACCTATTTTTCCCGCCAAATCGAAACGGGCTAATAAAAGAGCCAGCTAATGCAGGAGCAGGTAATATGATATACTGCGGATAATTTCCCAAACATTGAGCGTTCTACTATATAAGCAACCGGCCCAACGAAGAGCTCGCATTCGGGTGGGTCCAAATATGTAAATTCCACCGAAAACGAAAGGTGAAAAAATATTCCAAAAATCAAACATGGGGATATAACGTTTTTGATGTGGATGTTATTAGGAGTATCAACCCGACACTTGAGTGCGATTTCCTGAGTTTTGGAGCGAACGTTTTACTCATTTTACTCATCGTAAAACGTACGTACCACTAACTTAATCGTATCTTGTATGTGACCATGGAACAATAGTTACCGTTTATATCAAGAAGAATAGTATGACTATTTGTGCACTCAACTGTGTTGTCTGCATTGTGATACATATTACAATGTCTGTAATTTGACAGAGGTGTCCATCTTCTTGGTGCGTGCACAGAAACACCTATTGGTATTGAATTATTGAAGCAGTCTCATAGTTCAGAAGTATAGGGGCAATGACATGTTACTATTTAGTCATGTAAATTAAATTTTCCCAAATATAACGTGACTTCAAACATTCACTGGGAAAAGTACGTGTGCACAAAGTACCAGCGAAACACACTACCTGAGACTTTGGTCATCTACGGATGACAGTGAAAACAAACAAACAGGTGTACACCATAAAAATCAAAACAAAAAAGTAGCATCAACGCGAGAAATAGGAAGAGAGAAGTAGAAATAGAGTGTTGAAGCGCAATACAGGTAAAACGAGAAACATTACAATCTTTAATTTTATGGAAGTATACGAATTTCCCACCGGGAATTCGAAAAGCCGCTAGTTCTATATTATTTTGTATAGCTTGGTGTTTAATATGGGAGGCCCTTTTCACATTTATTATTTACTAGCAGGGTTACCCGGCGTTGCCCAGGTTAATGTATGCTGTGGATATTTGTTGGGAATAGAGAATGCTCTTGCTTAAAGTGTTATACGTTTTCTCATAAATTGTATATTCAAATAGCATCACAAAACATGATTATTACAGTCATGGAATATAAGTAGTGGATCACCTTGTCAATCGTCATTCTGTTTATCGCGATTAATCCGTTCCACCAATAATGAAGTATTTATTTATTTAAAACTGCGTATACATTAGACGTTATAATATGATACGTGAACATCGTAAACACATTAGTTCGATAAAAGATGATAATTAGGTTTTACATATTGAGATGTATCAATCAATCTAGTGGGTTGGCCTAAGATCTCGAGGACACCTGGCTATCATATCTCCATGAAGATACAGATGTTTCAAAGAAATTTCCAGGTGCTCCTCTGTTCATGGTGCTATATATTGGCTAAATATTCTTAGTTTAAACGAAATGTTGCTGCGGAGATATATTAGCTACACGTGACAGACACAGAGCGAGATTTTGAGTTGTTTATGTCGATGAGTCTGTACTAAAACCCTTGTCAGATGTCAGTATTGGTAGGATCCTGAAAAGTGCTACTAACTGCATTTTCTTGTATATCAGAAGAAACTATATTTGACTGCACACTGTGACCACTATTTTTGAACAGGCCTTCCATATCTCTGGACAAATTGTAACTTTTTGTGGAAACTGTATTGAATGGAACAGACTAAATTTTGTTATTATATATGCAATCCTCTGACGGTTCGAGGTCTCTCAGTTTTCACGAATATATGTATCTCTTCAATAGAATGATAAATATACGTTTAATGCTTCTTCTAGTTATCTCTTTTTGCTAGCTCGTTGTGTGAATGCCTTGATTGCCATTCCCATATAAATATGACTGTTAAGAAGATACAATTGTTCAAGTGACGTATGTGGGTCACCATATGTCGGGATTGTGAAATGTGAACGCCCAACTACTTAAAATGATATGGAGATGGCCTGGTGACTGTATATAACTTATATGTGGATATCGGCGAATAGCAATCTTATCAATGATAGTGTATATCCGCTCGTCATCCGTGACGCAAACGACACCAAATGTGATTTAATTCATGGTATATCATTAGAGAAAAACGTGTATGAATTTGGTGGAATTTGGTTTATTAAATCAATTGTTGATGCAACGCTGACTCGAACAACGCCATATTGCGAAGGTGATTATGTATTCGTTTGGTGGAAATCAGCGACAAAATTATTTCACCATATTGTTTTAATTTTCCCTCCCACCAACAGCGTCATTTTAGAAAATTTTAACCCGCACCATTATCTTCCTTGTAAAAAAGTTACCCCTCTTAGAACGCCTTGGTGCCAGTGTTCGCGCTGGACCGAAAAAAACTTTAGCCAAAAGTTTAGCCAAATGAAAATTTTATTAGCCAAATGAAAAAACTTTAGCCAAATGTTTTTTGACCAAATTAAAAAAAACTTTGGCCAAATTAAATCATCGTTTTCTGGTCGGTTCACAATTAATGACTAAAACGTAAAATCTAACAGACACAGGTAAAATACACAATAATTTAAATAGTTTTGATGAACTAGAAGTATTTTTATATATATCATTTATTAAAAATTTATTAATCTTTATGTGATAGAGTGATTTGGGGTGGGGTAACCCAGGATTGTCATTCTTAATGTCATTATATTTTTGTTTTATATCAATATCTTTTTTTAAATCATTAAATATTTATCCTTGCGAAAATATCTAGGTGACATCTGGAAACTAATAACTTAATATTGTTACGCCATTATCAAATTACAATCTGTCATAAAAGCATGCATATTATTTTGACTGTATCGGTATTGATGACAAATAGCCACAAAATATCTGTCGTGATTCACATTTGGCTGATTAAGCTATTGTCTTACACTTTGTGCTCATAAACCTCGACCGTCATAAATACAATGTCATCATAAACATGCATTGTGCAGTGACCAGACAGACAATGGGGGATTAGGGGATTAAATGTAAAATAACGACCCTTTGGGTTTCGTGCAGAGTGACGTAATCTTTCTCCAGCAACAACAGCCTGTTACGAACAAATTGCTTATATACCGGCGTCAATGCACACTTTACAAAAACATTGCTTTTTTCACATTGTCATAATTCAACCACGGTCGGTTTAATGTCCATGCGTCTTTGAATGTCAGTCTTGTGAAAACTAAAGATGATTGCATATCACTTTCTGATCGCTTGGTTGATAGAGTTGTCGATCGGGTTTCCCTTAGTACAGTCTGAGATTGTTTATTTTGCTTTTGGCAAATTTGGCAAGTGGCAGCGCGAACCCTGTCTGTATATTATGTTAGATTTGGAAATAAAAATATGTTTACACTAAATGTTAGAGCTTACCTTTTGCTGTTACGGAACGATATAATGAATAACGAATAATGAAATACTTTCGTCACCTAACTTCGTCTTGAATGTCGATCTATTGAGCGCATTTATTAATTAGCCTTCTGACTCCATGCTTTCAGTCTCCATTTGGGGTAAAAAACATTTTAGCCAAAAGTTTAGCCAAATAAAAATTTTATTAGCCAAATTCAAAACAGATTAGCCATTAGCTACCGACAGCGCGAACACTGCTTGGTGCCATCTCGATTGTACCACGAGAAGTTATATATAGAACGCACACAGACACACAAAAAGACAGACAGACAGCACGATTTTATTTCTTGTATCATTTGAGAAGAACGTGTCTGAATTTGGTGGTAATTGGTACTAAAAATATTTTGTATCAATTTTGGTGACCCTCCCGTCCCTATTTCGGACTCAAGCTGCACACAATAAGACTCATTTGAGATTAGAGATGCATATATATGAAATTGGTGAAAATTGGCGAGTATACAAATTCGTATCAAATTTAAGGTCCCCATATCTCTCACCCATAGGGCACCAATTTGGTGTATCTAAACCACACGATAAGACTCCTCGTATCACGGAGAAGAATATGTATCAATCTGGTCGAAATCGGCACTAAACATATAGATATAAATTTTTTGTGTCCGTCTCATCTCTATACACCACTGACTCGAATGGCCCCACGTGTGACATCCTTAAACCACACGATTACACTCCTGATATCATGGAGATGATTGTTTATAAGTTTGGTGATAATCGGCGACTAAACAATGTTTTTTTTTATCAAATTTGGTGCCAATCCCTCCCCTCTCCATCTCTCACCAAACAGCACCACTATGGCGTCTTTAAATCATGATTATATTCCTCGTATCATGGATAAGAACGTGTATCAATTTGGTGGAAATTGGCGCTAAAAAAATTGTGCATCAATTTTGGTGCCCCTGTCCCTTTCAATGCAACTCTGGCTCGAATGAGGCCGCATTTGACAGATAAAAGCCACACCATTAGACTCCTCATACCATGGGGATGATTTTGTATAAGTGTGGTGGCAATCGGCGACTTATTATCAAATTTAGTACCCACCCCCTCCCAATCTCTCATCCAAAAACGACGCCACTTTTGACATATTTAAACCACACCGTTGGATTCTTCATATCATGGGGATGATTATATGTAAGTTTCGTGGCAATCGGCGACAGAAAAAAAATCTGCCCCCCCCCCGCGACTTTTGCCATATTTAAACCACGCCATTAGATTCCTCATATTATGGGGATGATTATATATAAGTTTGGTAGCAATCGGCGACAAATTTTTTTCAGCCCCTCCCCCTTTTCTGCCCCCGACAACAACGGCGTCACTTTAGAAATTTCTAACCCCGACCATTATCTTTCTCGTAAAAAGCTCCTCCTAGTAGACCACTTGCGCATCATCTAGATGGTCCCCTGTGAATTTCTATAGAACACAGACAGACAGACATTCGCAAATATAGATATAGATTTGCGCAAGTGTAAATCATTTACACTTATGCACAAATGCCTAACACTCCCTCACTTCCCTCTGATTGCGAATGATTGAATCCATCTCATAGCATATTAGTATGGGCCCATAATAGTTGCCCCATGGCCATACATACCTGGAATTGAATATGCATATCTCTGTCCCTGGTGTCCCAAAAATTGGTGCCTCACTCCCAGAGCTCTAGTATATTTTATTAAAGGGACATCTCCTATACCATTACCATGGCCATAAAAAGGGAATTAGGGGTTACTGGCGATGAAATGGCCATTGTCACCCTTTCGTTCAGTTGGGCACCCAGCTTTTTAAAACTTTCAGTTGGGTACCCAGCTTTTATAAACAGTCGATCTTCATTACCTATGTCCTATGCATATAGTTCTTCTCCACTATTATTTTGAAGTATCGTACCGAATATACATCATGATTCATATATAAACAAGCATTCCCAAATTTAACAGCTTCATTTCGCAATCAACTGAAGGCAATCACTAATTGAATCACGCTCTGTGTGAGATTTCATAATGATGGGTACCCAAATGTAAATTTTACAAAAGCTGGGTACCCAACTGAAAATTTAAAAAAGCTGGGTACCCAACTGAACAAAAGGGGGTGACAGTGACCATTTCAGCGTTACTTGGGGGGAGGACTTGCTTCCCTCATATGCTGTACTCATTGACTCTAAATAGGGAAAAAAACTATTTTCACATTATCAGCATCCCTGCCCCCCCCCCCAGAATTTGTGTCTCCATCCCAGAGATCTAGTATCTAATATATATTTTGGGACTTCTGTTTGTCTGTTAGCAATGACCGGGAAAACTGCCGGACGGGCTTCGACGAAATTTGATACCATGGGGTACTTTATCCGGGGAATGTTTTTGACGTGTAAAATCGTGACCACGACCTGACCTTGACCTTTAAAATGGTCAATTCAAGGTCGAATATAGCGCCTTTCGACGGATGAAAGCAGAGGGGAAACAGTCCGGACGAAGTCGGGGCCCACCAGCTAGTATTTTATAAAAGAGACATATCCTGAACAGATCTATACCATTCCATGGTCATCAAAAGGGAATTAGGGGTTACTGGGGGATTGCTTCCCTGATATGGTGGACCTATATAGACTATAGTGATGTGTTTTGACCTGTACCATTTAAAATTAATTCAGGGGGAATCAATGCATATGAACTTTTATTTCAGCTTAAGCGCAAATTTCATAATGATCCGACCAAAGGTACAACTTGTAGCCCATGAAAAAGGATTTAGTCATGCAAAGAGTAAAATCCAAGATGGCTGCCAGAGGTAATGGTTTATGGCCGAATGCCCCAAAATGAGTCGTTCCCATCTATATGTCAATATTAACATCCATTACAAATTTCATAATGATCCTACGAAATGTATGAACTGTAACCCGTGACAAAGGATTTAGTCATGCAAAGAGTAAAATCCAAGATGGCTGCTGGCGGCCATGTTTTATGGCCGAATGACCCCAAAATAACTCGTTCCCATCTACATGTCAATATTAACTTCCACGACAAATTTCATGATGATCAGACGAACACTCCGGCCTGTGCTAATGGAATGAATTTTGAAATCCAAGATGGCCGCTGAGTAGAAGTGCAAGTAGATCTGTACATTTGTCAGCCATTTGTTTTTGTGAAATATACTATAGCAGGAACCAAGTCTCATAATGGTCTTCAAACCTCAAATTGAAGTAAACCATCGACGTATATTAGATCGATGAGTAAACCTACAGTCTATAGTAATTAAACAATTTTGTCAAATTCTGGGTATAAAAATAACTAAATATTAAAGCATTTTATATACTAGAAAAATTCAATGATGTGATAGAAAATATCACTTCAAACAATGCTTAAAAAAGTAAAATAAGTACCGTTTTCTGGTGTTGCTACTAAACTATGGGAGGCCGTTTTCACATTTATTCATTATTTGCTAAGCACATATATTTCCGCTTAAGTGTAAATATTTGTGCTTAAGCACAAATAACTTGTCATTTGAGCTTAAGTGCAAATATTTATGCTTAAGCGCAAATCATTTATACTTAAGCGCAAATCAGTTACGTTTAAGCGCCAACGATTGTGCTTAAGTGAAAATAAATAATAAATGTGAAAAGGGCCTCCCACACTAAACACCAAGCTATACAAAATAAATTAAATAATATAGAATAAACTTCAATTTTCTTCTTATTTCCTACGGCTTGGTATGGCTTGGTTTGGCTTCAGATGGCTTGGTGAAGTTGGTGTTTAGTCACACATTTTTCTGGGATCCCCAATTTTCTTCTACAGCAAATAAAGATAATTCCCTTAATTTCTCCCTGACATGGGATAATTAAAATTAAAAGCAGCAACAAGTGAAATCATTTTTAGATTATTTATTAGAATAATAAATATTCATTAAATCTCAAAACCAGCATCTGAAGTACCATACACTCAAATCCTTCTTGTATTGTTGAAAACGCATCCTCCCAGTTTGCTTTTTCAAAGATGAGCAACGAAAATGGGCGACTTACTTCACACATACATCGTAGTTTTATTCCTGTTTTCCGAAATATTTTGTGAATAAACTGCACATCTTTGTTCTGTGGAGATTACACATAAATAATGTCAACGATTTGTATATGAAGATTCTTCTAAAACCTGAATCCAAATCTCGATTTGTGTTTGCTTCTGTCGTCACTTCTTCACAAGTTCACAAAATGTCGGCCTGCATCAGTGATTCAGTCGCTCGCCAAATTTCCTAACAGATCCAAAGTTATAGTTCTCTACTTCGCACAGTATCAATATAATGGTTCAGTTTCAAATTACGACCAGCCGGGGGTGTCCAAGTTGAACACTTTTGAGGATTTGAACAATATTCCTGCGGTTGGTCTCGGTTATAGAAATATTCTTTGAGTCGGAGACGACGCAAATAAGCAAACCGTTAGACAAAGTTCAAGTTTGTGATGATTTTGATGCTTATTTTCGTCGTCTCCGACTCAAAGAATATTTCTATGACCGAGACCAACCGCAGGAATATTGTTCAAATCCTGAAAAGCGTTCAACTTGGACACCCCCGGCTGGTCGTAATCATCAACGCTTCATGTAGTTTTAACTTTTCTTGTCTCATTTCTCGTTTGTCTGTCACTTGATAAAGTCTATGTTAGACGAAAGCTCATTAGAAAAAATTATACAATAGGTCTTAAAGGTGTTACCATTTATTTCAACCCAACTATCAATCAGACCTATACGGCTACACTACTTTACTTATATATATATAGGTTTCAAATTTGTTCATTAACTTTGGACTGATTTGCCGAATTTTAGATTGTAAACTCTAACTATTTACTATTCAAGATAATTATGTTCCCTGCTAAGTTAGTTATGTGTGGGCTCTGTTGTTTGTTGCATGGCTTTCGTTAGGCCCCCCCACTCGAGTTGGAAATTGTTCAGATCGTCGGAGTTCAGTGCAATATATCGATACGACTTTTTTCGTAATTCAAATTCTCGAATGAGTAATTTCTGAGAGAGTTCGTCGGGGTTCAATTTTGTTTTATACAGATAATATTTCAGAATTGATAGTATAAGAAAGTTTAGTTTGTTGTTTTTATTGTGAGCACCAATCTCAAAAAGAATGTTTTTTCCGAGAAAGCGAGATGCCCAGTTGATAGCGATCTAGCCAGGCCTGAGTGGTATTTACAAACGATCTTACAAATGGACAGTCAAAGAAAATATGAAAATTGATCCATTTGCGACGTTGCATCTGAGACACAGACCGTCTGACCGAATTATGTTTAAAAGTCTGTTTGTGCCTATAATTCTAGTCAGAATTCGGTATTGAAACCAGCGTAGTTTTGTGTCTACTAATAGTTTGAAGGGTGATGAAAATATATGTTTCCAGTGAAGGGAACATCTTAATTCATTTTCCCATTTCATTTGCGATGATGATTGTCCTATTTTAGTCGCTTTTATGAATTCATCGTAAAACTTTCTGCAACCTCGCTCATTCTGAAGTAGTGATACTATATTTTCAGGAATGATTGGATTTTGAACCCTGACGATAGTTTGATCGGCCCGTTTTAATAACCTATTAAATTGTCTGTTTAAGCAGTGTAAAGTGATAAAGTTTGTGGTGATATTGTTCTTAGTTCTAAGAGTTTTGATGGAATGTAGCTTATTGTCTTCGGTGAACATATCATTTATGAATATTATGCCTTTGTCCTTCCACTCAGCGACGTCTATCATTGATTCAATTAATTTAAGCTAATGAGTAATTGGTTGTCTTAAGGACTATAGTTACTCATTTAGTGGAGGAATACTTGATACAAGTCAGTGTATAGAAAGATTAAAACAATCATCACTAATATGTGCCTTATGGATCAGTTTAGATAAGTAATATCAATTTATATAATGTTTCTGAAGAAAATTGAAAGTGTATGCCCAAATTATAAGCCTCCACTTTCAAGTTGCATATCTCTGGTGTGTTCAGGTCAAATATTTTATATTAAAGAAATTAGTTGTTATACAGATGATTTTTTGTCAATAAAGAAATGACTTTTGCAGTGTATAATATTGTGTTGCCAAATAGTTGTCAAGACATGCTACTACTTCCTGTTCTATAATTTGAGTATCTATAGTCGTTAAATGCTCTCTCGCTCTACTAATCCTATGAGTCGTCAAAATTTACACTATTTCGGTTATTGTAGACATTCTCACATACATCGTTACATGGTCAGTCTGCGCTGAAACAAGATTATGTGTCAGATTCACATAAATCTTTGCAGCCAAAGCTCAGTTGTCACAGTCGATCGGGAGGAAGTATAATCCGTCTGGTTTGTATGACTCAATCAAAGAGCGACCAGTCATGGCTGTCATGACATGGTACACCAGGCTCGGGAGTTAGTATGGTGTGCCAATCACTGATATAGTTAGCACGAAGATGTTGGTGTGATTTCTGAAGGAGTATGTGGCTGCTGGAGGTAGAAGATATGTTCCAGCATTCGGTTATACAGCATAAGAACGTGTGCATTAATTTGTCGGATAGACGACATTATGGCCCACAATAATATAGCCTACACGCAAACTCTTGGTAGGATATATGGTGTCATCGTCAGCATTAATAGATTACACAAATTGATGCAAATTTAAAGTCCTGGTGGTAACATACTAGCACGAGAGCAGGAACTAACTATAAGCGAACGTCGCCATTCAGGGACCATATTACTTGACATTAGACCCCATGGCAAACATATAATTCAGTGTTTTTGAAACACATGTAGATTCTGCACTCGACCATTCGCGACAGAAATAGAAGCCTGTCAATGAGTCTTTGTTATCACCATTGGCATTGTCTGGAAATGTGTCATGGACACAGGATGTGTGAAACCTTGCTTGAATACCAGGATTGTATTCTCGGGTTGCAGGAAAAAGGTAGCATAATGACTTATTCTGAAAAAGAATTGCAATGTATCATATTATGCAACAACTTCAACAGTCTAATAATATCGATGATGACCTACTTACACCCTGTCAAGAATTTGTATGTGCTTTACGTGACAAGCCGACGAATTACGATAATTTTTCTCCTGTTAAACGAGAACAACAACAAAACTGCAGGATTCTTAAGCAACACCTTTATCTTGAAAACTATCAGGCAATTACTTGGCACAATAACTCAAACCATTCTGGAATGCCATGTCCTTATAACCCTATACAATTTGGGCTCCATATATAGTCCTATGTTGTGTGGCATATATAACCATAGCCCTATCTATAGTGCACAATATACACGTTTATGGTTATATGATAACAACCCTAGGCATTGTGACATGAGGTCTCCTTAAAGTATGTACCTTTACATATATGCCTTTTGAGTGTCATGTAAATAATGTTATCCCCCGGACGCAGAGCGGGAATAATCAGCACCCAAATGCAAATACATAAAGCGAATCTATTATGAATCAACGATGAAGCAAGATTCAGGCGTAATCGTGAGCGGCCAGTCCATTCTCATTGTCGCTTTCATGCCCGTCTGGATTCATAGCAAAGATCAACGCCATGCTTCTATTGTAATCTTCGGATTGTTAACAAACCCAAATGATTTCAGTTGACCCTAAAATCCTTAAGTACTGAACCTTTTGTCATGCAGTGTATCGGATCGCATCGGGTGGCCCGGACCATCCCCCAGCGCTAATATATAATCAAGCCATGGGAGTTCTGCTTGTCTCCCTCAAGGTTGAAAATAACGCATTGATGGCACTTCATCCCTATCCAAATGCAGTTATGGAACTACTGAGATTTGCAATTGGCTACAATGACTCATGCGAATTGTTATTTGACCGCTGACATGTCAGAATGTACTGGTATATGAAATGTGAGGATATCTGCATGGAATAACCGAAGTAGTGCCAATTTTGACTTAACTGGCTACCCTGAGGGTGAGCAGAGTTATTTGTAATTTTCGTCAATCAATTATTCATCACAATAAATGAGTTGGTACAGGATATTAGAGTTCTTTGGTTTGTTGAGGAGCACCAGTGAATGTTTTATTAATGAACAATTCCATTATCCCCATATGACGAACCCAGTTTATTTTGTGTCGGTAAGTTGGAAAATCTTCGATGTCGGTGGCCGTTTTGGATGCCATTTTAAAACAATTATTAAACATGAAGTGTCCGATGCTGTATATATCGTCAATTGTGTCTAGTGTCACAAAATGCGCCATAAAATTAGAAAATTCCTCCCAGTAAAACGTAAGTCTCACTCATCATCCTTTGCTAACCATATATGACCATTTGAAATATATATATATATATAATCGGCTTTGTACACAAATTCAAATAAAAATTGTAAAAATATGAAATAGTTGACAAAAAGGTGATCATGTGAGGTTTTATAAATTTACATTTTCTGGACCAGTATCCTCGTTTGACGTTTCCATACCCCTATCAAATTTAATCACAATGTTGTACAAATTTGAGAAATTAGTTAAAAATACCATTTTTCACTATTTCCCCCAAATTTTCATCTTAGAACATGTTCGGACAAGGTTGTTTATAATTCCCCTTCATCAATCTCTACACATTCATTTTATAACCCTAATGCCTTCTTTGCATGTGGCATTCTAAGTGTAAACTATGAAATTCATTTTTCTGAGAAAATTATATTTTAGGGGGTGGGGTTAAGTTTATGCCCGCAGCGCATTTTTACAGAAATATAATTATCAGGTCATCCTCAAATTGTTTTGCTAGGTCTTTGGTGCAAATTTTGAGATATGTTGCGCGTCAATAGCCCATGTGTTTCACAAGTGACAGCCAATTATATGTGACACTATTTTAAAAAATTCAAGTAATTTTTCGCAATTTCAAAATATTTATCGCATTTTGTCGAACTAGCTTATACATTGGTCCAATGTTGTAACTCATGTTGTTTTATGGTGATCTGTAATTAATATAAATCATGTCTTGTTCACTTTGTAACCACAGTCATATTTATATACGCTGACACTTGTACTCGATGAATTTTTTATTTTATTAAGGGGTAGGAGTTGTCTTCTTTGAAAAAAATATATTTTGGGACACTTTCTGAAGCGGGCAACAAGCAAAATCGGATGCGTCATATACTGACCTTTAATTTGATATATCAAAACCTTTGTTGGGAGGGGGTTGCAGGCAACTTCTAAACTAGAGGCTTTCTGAGAATTGGCCCACGGACTACACGTGCTCAAAATTGCGGGTGTAAGATGGATAACTCTAAAATCAAGTGCTTACTATTAACAATAATAACCACTTGATTTTAGAGTTATCCATCTTACAACCGCAATTTGTCCGTTTTGATCACGTGGTTCTGCTAACTTGTGGACTACATCTCCGAATATTAATAGATTTCAAAAATCGATATCTATTGATGGGTGGGTTCCTCGATTCGAATCAAATATTTTTTACCCCCAAAGCCAAAGAAATAGTAACATATGACCCTCTGATCGGATTGAGTACCTTGAACTAATATGAAGTAGGATAACAAAATAATGTTTTGATAATTTCTTCCCGCCAGAGATAGGCAGAATCAAGTTAAACTTGGGTCTTTGAACACAAAACACAAGTCACTTTAGCAAGTCAACTTCCATTGTTCTATTTCAGATGGCGATGTCCCATACCGATCTATAATGACGCCCAACGCAGAGCGGTGGCAAGGTTTCTAGTCCGATGACCAGTCAAAGGCTTACCAATTCCCCTTTTTTCTGATGAGAGTAACCCCTTCAGCATCACACAACATGGAACAGGCAGGACATTTATGGTCATCCTCTTAGTTTTAAATGTTCAGTGTCCAATGGGCCCGGTGATTAAAATAGAACAAAGAATGGAATTCACACATTTGAAATGCGGTTTATTCACATATAGCTTATTTTATACATAATATAATTACAACTCATATAAATACATAACAAGTGTGACACACTGATTAAAGTGGGTCGTTCAATTGGGGAAGGTTGCAGTAGTTCTGCACATAACCTATCAAGAAGAATGATAACCAGAGAATTAGCTTCAATCAAGCCTGCAAATAGTGTGTCTGACATTTGCAGAATGAGGTCCTCAGAGGGTGAAGTTAGTGACGCTATACCACATAGTGGGCCTGCATCACCAAATTCACCCTCTGGGGACCTCATTCTGCAATACCTCATCTTCTCGGAAGTATCTATAGTCTCAAATTAACATTGTTTTTAGTAACTTTTTCCCTTCTGGGCGGTTGCTATATCCCCTAATTTGAATAATTTAACTGGGGAACTTCAATCTGATTCTAGGTCTCGATCCCATTGCAGTTGAGGCCTACGCATAATGAGGTTCCCTGATGGTGAACTTGGTGATGCTAGCGTCACTAAATTCACCTCTGTGAACCTCATTCTGCAAATGACAGACACACTATTTGCTTGAATGAATAATAAACAGAGCACTATTCTTAAACAAGACAGTCAATGACTGTGGGGTCGCTCACCAGACTACAAAGACTGATAAGACTGGGACTCTGGAGACCACAACAGTCAGAACTTTTCATAATCACTTTAAAAGAAGTAGATATCTAAAGAGTTAAATCTAAAACAAAAAATTTGGAGTTAAGTCCCTGTTCCCGCCCACATTTGACCCAGTGACCTGATTTGAACAAATCTGAACCCCAGTCACCCAAGGATCCTTCATACCAAATATGAACCCATATAGCCTGATGGTATTTGAGAAGAAATCACTTTAAGAATACTATGGAGGGAAAGAGTTATGGCCCTGGCTTCGCAACTATTTCAAGTGAACTCATTTGAACAAATCTGAATGTGAGTCACCTAGGGAACATCCACAACCAAATATGAAACCATTCGGTCTTATTGTTCTGAAGATGTTTAAAAGAATTACTATGGTGGGAAAGAGTTATGGCCCTGGCTTCGCAACTATTTGACCCAGTGACCGCATTTGAACAAATCTGAATGAGAATCACCTAGGGAACATCCACACTAAATATGAACCCATTTGGTATTATGGTTCCAGAGGAGAAGATGTTCAAATAATTGTTGTCGGACGGATGGACGGACAGGCGATGGACGGACGAGGAGTGATGACTATAGCTCCGCCGGAGCACAGGTAGGGTGGCTGGTTGATAATTAAATCTCTTATTTCCGCCCCTATTTGAACAAACGTGAATCCCCATCTATGAGATCCATTCATTTGGTAATTTCAGACATTAGATTTTAAGAGTTGAACTGAACTGATTTTCCTAAAATGACCCCAAATCTGAAAAAATCTAAACCCCAGTCACCGAAGGACCATCCATACCAAACATAATCTAAATAGTCCAGATGGTTCTTGAGAAGAAATTGTTTTAAGAATTACTATGGAAGGAAAGAGTTATGGCCCTGACTTCTCACCTATTTGACCTGATGAACTCATTTGAACAAATCTGAATGTGAGTCACCTGGGGAACATCCACAACTAAATATATAAACCCATTTGGTCTTTAATATGTATCTGGAGAAGAAAACAATTGATGGACGGATAGAGACATAATGACAGATGGATGGATGGGAGAACAGTTTGACATAGAGATTGACAAATTCAATCCAATATACCCCCCCCCCCCAAGTTTTCTTTGCAAAATCAGGCTATAATGAGTTCAACTGGATACTGGTGGTTAAGAACATAATATTCGAACAGACAAGCCTGAACATAGTGTCTGACATTTGCAGAATGAGGTCCACAAAGGGTGAATTTAATAGCACAATCCTGCAATGCGGGCTAGCATCACCAAATTCACCCTCTGGGGACCTCATTCTGTGTAGGCCTCAACTGCTATGGGAGACATAGCATTAGATTGAAGTTCTCCAGTTAAAGTTGGTGATGTGCACCCATTGGGCACCTCAATTATGCATTTTATATTCACAAATTAGGGGATATAGAAACTAAACAGAAGGGCTAAAGTAAGTAAAAATGTCAATTTAAGTGCCTATATACTTCCCAGAAGATGAGGCCTAAGCAGAATGAGGACCCTGGCTAGTGTATTTGGTGATGCTAAACTGCTGTGCAGGGTAGCATAACTAAATTCACCCTCTGGGGACCTCATTCTGCAAATGCCAGATAGAAGACAAATTTAATCCAATATATACCCCCCCCCCATTTTTCTTTGAATATTAGTCGTATGATTTCATCTGGATAAGTGGTGATTAAAACAATAATATGAAATGGCCAAACCTGAATTTAGTATGTCTGACATTTGCAGAATTAGGTCCCAAAAATGTGGATTTAATGACAATATTCTGTTAGGCAGGCTAGCATCACCCAATTCATCCTCAATCTTATTAGGCCTCAATGGCCAATAAAACCAAGGAACAGATTGAAGTCCTACAGTTGAAGTTGGTGATACACACCCATTGAGCACCTCAATTATGCATTTTATCTTCTGCAAATTAGGGGGACATTGAAACTGAACAGGTGGAAAAAAGTGACTAAATCAATGAAGTCCTACAGTTGAAGTTGGTGATACACACCCATTGAGCACCTCAATTATGCATTTTATCTTCTGCAAATTAGGGGGACATTGAAACTGAACAGGTGGAAAAAGTGACTAAATCAAACTGTCAATTTGATACTTACGATACTTCACAGAAGATGAGGACTAAGCAGAATTAGGTCCCTGGTGGGTGTATTTGATGATGCTAGCATGCTGTATGGGGTAGCAACACTAAATTCACCATCTGGGGACCTCACTATGTAAATGTCAGACACACTATTTCCAGACTTGAAGAAATCAAAGCCATTCACAGTATCATTGAATGTCAGTCATCACCTAACAATGGAAGCACCAGTTTGTTGTTAAATTGTTACAGATATGTTTAGATTAGAATAATACATGTCATCTGGCCAGTTTATATAATTAATGACCTGTATCTTTACAGATATATATGCCTCTGTGGTGAGAAGAGGTATTAAATTGAGAGGTGATATGGCTTGGAAGGGATGTTGGTTGATGGCAGGGTTGGGCCTGGGCCATGTGGGAGGGGGTGGGTGGGGGGAGGGTGGAATGTTTCCATAATTTCATTAAAGAGTAAAGTTTCATAACTCTGCAGATGTTATATATAATGGTGTCACTTATTTTCTAATTTTAAAACATGTTTTAAAAATAATTGTCCCAGAAGATGAGGCCTAAGCAGAATAAGGTAATTGAGGGTGTATTTGGTGATGCTAGCCTGCTGTATGGGGTAGCAACACTAAATTCACCATCTGGGGACTTCATTCTGCAAATGTCAGACACACTATGTCCAGGCTTGGAGAAATGAACAATGGACTATTCCTTGTAGACTCTGGTAGAATAGTTGTTTAGCTAATGTCATGTCTTGTAATGACAGATGGTAAACTGGTCTGAAGCAAGCAGTATCGGGTGACCACACTCTGATAAATTGGCTTTTTCAATAATACAGGCTTCAGTGTTCTCTTAAAAATTAATAGTGCATAGCAAAGAGGTGTGAATTATAAAGGGCCATAACTCTGTTAAAATATATCGGATCAAACCCATATTTTAACTTGATCTGTATATAAGTGTCAAAAATTCATATACCATATATATTTGGTGTTGATCAGATGAAAAATGTTTGAGTAATCCTGTCTTGGATGAATTCTATATCAAAACAAGAGTGGAAGGGGTTAAATAAACAATACCAAAATCCATACAGATGAAGAACATGCTAAGAAAAATCTAGGTAAGAAATATGAGGCTGTGATGTGTCCTAAACAAAATTAAAGGTCAAAATGCAAACATTAATTTTTTTGTTTTTAAAGTTATGTCCCTGGCTCTGCCCCTATTTGACCCAGTGACCCCATTTGAACAAATCTAAACCCCAGTCACCCAAGGTATCTCTGTACCAAATATAAGCTAAATCGGCCAAATATTTTTTTAGAAGAAGTCATTGTAAGAATTACTATGAGCTATGGCCCTGGTTTCTCAACTAATTGACCGGGTGACCTCATTTGAACAAATCTGAACACCAGTGACCCAAGGACCCTCCATACCAAATATTAGCTAAAGCGGCCCAATGGTTCTGAACAAGAAGTCGTTGTAAGAATTACTATGGAGGAATAGAGTTATGGCCCTGGCTTCGCAACTATTTGACCCAGTGACCTCATTTGAACAAATCTGAATGAGAGTCACATAGGGAACATCCACACCAAACATGAACCAATTCGGTATGATGGTTTCAGAGGAGAAGATGTTCAAAGAATTGTTGACGGATGGACGGACGGACGGACGGACGGACGGACGACGGACGAGGAGTGATGACTATAGCTCCACCGGAGACTTCGTCTCAGGTGAGCTAAAAAGCACTTCCGAACTTCCTATACCTGGTACTGTTAAGAGAGGATGTGGTATTAAATTAAGATGCCGCACAAGTCAGCCATGAATGCAGAATGAAGCAATAACATGATTTTCAAGGGTGTTATGGTTCAGTAACGGCCCGACGGGAATGATTAACAGCCCAAGCGAGGGCCTATTAGCGGCTGTTAATCATCACGGGAGGGCCGGTACTGAACCATAACGCCCTTGAAAATTATGTTATTACTATTATTATCACAGGGCCGTTAATGACTTCATAACATTTCACTGGGCCGTTAATGACTTCATGACATTGTTTATTTAAATTAAAGTCCAATATATAGGCCTCTTTTCCAGCAAATCTAGTTCATTATCATTTAGTTCGCTCAATTGCCACATTTTGAGAATTTTGACAGATCGATCGGTCGTCTGTTATTGTTTACATTCTTCCTAATCACGTGACATTTGATTGCATCGAATATAGGTGATAAATCAACCAAGTATTGAGGACGATTTGCGAAAATTGAGACATTAGCATATCAAAATAACTATGTATACTAACCTTTGGGGTAATAATCCTTCGAAAAACAGGAATTATCCGACTGTAAATTAGTGGAAAACATGAGTAAATTAGTGATAATCTGTTCCCATTTTTCGTTAGCGATTTGCCTAAAACGGAAGCGCAAATTGAGAAGGGAGGTAATTCTGCTGCGCATATTTTCTGCGGGCCGCGGGCCGTTATTGAAAAGCACGATCCAATATCGGCCCGCAGCCCGCAAAAATGCCGAGTGTTACGTCATTTCGAACGCCCGGTATAACAGTGCTAATGGCCTAGAGAACGCCCTAGAAAGTGATAATAATGTACATTAGAATAGGGTGTCTCCATGGTGATAATGTAAACATTGTCAATTGTCATTGATGAATGAATCTTGCACAATCAATGCAAGCTAGATTGAGAATAAAGGTCAGATAATTACAGCACTCAAATAATAATAAATAACGATTTGTCTTGAATTATCGACCTATGCAATTAACAAGCAGAGTTGTGAGCAATATGAGAGAAAACTGATGCAATGCCAGGGTCTACGCTGGTCCAATATTTACTTTGTTAAATTTAGTAGCAGCATGGACCCTGGCCAGACCGGAATCTTTAAGAAATGTTGTATAGTTTTATAGACACAAAATATAAATAAACCACAAAGTCTATTCTTTAGGGCAGGGGTGGAGGGGGGTGGTTGCAAAATAAATCCAGGATACATTAAGGTCAGGGTTCGGAGCCCCGATCTCAGATTTTTCCAATGCCATGTAAATTATGTTCCAAATCCATGTTGTATAGTTTTATAGACACAAAATATAAATAAACCACAAAGTCTATTCTTTAGGGCAGGGGTGGAGGGGTGGTTGCAAAATAAATCCAGGATACATTAAGGTCAGGGTTCGGAGCCCCGATCTCAGATTTTTCCAATGCCATGTAAATTATGTTTCAAATCCATGTTTCAAGACAAATTATGACTTCTAAAATGATTTTAAAGTTTCAGGCTAAAAAATTGGACCAAAATAGAGCATTATAATCAAGAAAATGGGGCACCTAGTTTCAATATTTACTCAATATTTTTTTTCTTTTATAGCACGATATCATAGGATGGGTCCCGCTTCTTAAAAGAAAAAAATTGCACTGAAAAAAAATGTAATTCCATCAGACCTCACAGGTTTTCATTGTTCACTTAGACCCTCAATTATCCCTGTGATGCCAATATCAGCTCATTTAATTCTTCTGTTGGTTTAAATGGTATATATGAATATTGAAAGATATACAGATTTCTTATAATTGTATGGTGTTCATCCTCTGGCCGATGAGACATAGTCACCTTGAATTTCTGGGACCTACCAATATAACGAAAAGCTAAGTAATTGAATGTAACATGCCAATTATTACAAAACAAGTATTCACTGGGGCGGTGGGTCCCAAAAATAAAAAAATATTATAATTTCAACCTTGTATATGTGGTAACTATTAATGAAGATTGGACAAGATCTTTGTTTTTCAAATTCCCTTGCAAACAAAACTGTGTTACGATTATTTAATGCGGCCGAATCATTAACAATGTTTAGCGCGACGCACATATTTCTCATAATTTTATATGCGGCACAACGGGTTAAATTTAAATCGAGTGCTGATAGGCCAGCAGTTTTTAGATTAAAATGAGCTGTTTTTGTGTCATGCATGTGGCAAATATATCTGATTTTCAGTGATACCTTGTTTAACGTTATGAATCGTTTATATTCAATAAAATTTAAGCTACAATACTGCACTTTACTCCCCATAAGCGTCCCTTGACGCTTTAAATGCACTATTTCCCCGTAAGCGCCTGTGGACGCCTCGCAACATATCCTTAGAAGCGCATAAGAGCGCGTTACCATACTTCCCCACAAGCGCCCTAGAGCGCCACACTAGGCCCAGACTGTACTAATGAGTTCGCCCATATGCCCCCTGCTAGTTTCTAATCGAGACCACCCGGTTATGTCAACTCGTTATTTGCCTATGTAATAACAATAAACGTGGCACCGTGGGCATCGCGCGACACATGCTGTGTTATTTGGGGTTTATATTGGGGACATACATCAGTGGTACCATTCTAAATATTTACGAACAACATGGCTGCAACATTTTCGAAACAGCAAGTGATCGACATGTTAATGGGAGATTCAAACTATCCAACTATATGAATTGTTCACGCAACACATTTCATGATATAATTTCAAATTTGGTGAATTGCACAATTTGACTCAGTTATAATTTCAAACCAAAGAATTGTCGACACCACCCGGTCAAATGGTCATGCTAATGCAGTTGGTCCTGCTGAATTTATAAGATGCTGTTAGGGCAAACTTTTGTTGTTAACAAAAATTACCGTTATTTTTTTTTTAATTTGTCTCAATCGCGGTGTTCCGATAATCTGAAAATCCATTATGCGTATCAAATTATAACATTCAAAAACAAATTTATTGCGAAATATTTTTAAAGATACGGGCGGTGTTCGCGGTGGGTATGGTGTTAAAATATTCATCTCCTTGAAAAACCACCATAAACAGAAGGAATAGTAAAATAGAGACAGACTTTGTTCTTATGCCAATCAGAAATATGGCATAAACAGTATGTTATTGCTAATTTGTTCCTCTTTGTTATGTAAACAAAAGCAAAAAAACGTTACGTTTCCTGGCTTTTGTTTAGATCTGGATATGGTATACATAAAGCGCGTTATTTGTTACAATTTTCCTGATATATGGAAATAATAAAGAGTGTTGATATCATTTTTGTATGAATAACAAATAGAATTTCGGTCTGTTATGTTATTTACGTACACCATTGTACGTCTTGGCGACAATACACTATTTACGCGCTGATTTTGTTTGGCATATGAGTGGAACTGTATATACATGTATGTTGACGTTCATTCTGTTGATGGCGATTTGAACAAATATATATATTTCTGCAACGGATGCTGCCCGTGACTTTAATAATGGTTGCATTAGTTGAAAATCGACTATAATCAAGATCGCTATTTTCGTCGTTTTAGAAAAACCAGCGGCAGTTATTAGTATATTTTTCAAAAATATATATGTTCTTGAATGTTTGTTTTTTTGGATCAAATCGCTCTAGTTATCCAATCACCGTGAAAATTACAACTTTAGAAAAATAACGGTACTTTTTCGTAACGGAATCAGTTTGCCCTACCCGCATCATAGCAATTCAACATGACCACCGGCATCATAGCATATTAGCATGATCACTTGACCAGGGGTGGACACACGACAGCTCAGCTACAGTTATGTATTATTGTTTCAAACAGCTGAACATCAAATGGCTGGTGTTACATGCATGTTTCAGTCGGACGTTATGTTACAATTTGCTTGATTGAAGAGTTCACAAACTATTTTCTCAAACATGTTTGGTTTTTGAGTAAAAGTATCAACACAATTTGTACATTGTGCGTCCTTTTTCTGATAATGTTGTTATGTGTTTCTAACGTATGTGATAAAATAGTGTGTATTCGCACACCTATATACCGGTATATGGATTGCTTCAAATTTCTCTTATATTCTATAATGCTAAATTTTAAATGGTGATGCCATACAGTGTTTGCACTTCAAAGCATGACGTGTTATATAATAGGTGTTTTTGAAGTCGAAAAGCAAAGTTGATATTAAATAATTAGACAACGCGCCATAAAACCAATGACATACACGTATACCTATATTCTAGCCTGCATCATTATATAGGACGATTAGATTACCATTGATTTGTGCTATAATAAATCAGAAGCCGTGCGGTATATACACGTAAGCATTACTCACTCTGGAAGCGAAACATACTTATGTATGTACAGCGAATTACCAATGAATAATAATTATAATTGAATTGTATGTGTATATGTTCGATATTATTACTGCTGTTAAATGTTACATTTGCATATAAGTCTATAGTAATAAACAATCGCAAACATCACTGTTCTGAAAATATATTTTAAAACCTTACTTGAATTTCGTAGTGCGACATTGCGTTATTTTGGCTGAACGAAATAGAGGATATCTAGCGTTCTGAATTGATACCGGACAAATATATTTAATTATTTTTGCGACCGACTAGCTGAACTTTTCGCCATCGGAAATACATTTTTTTCTGGCAGTAACAACAGAAACTCATTATCGCCAGAAACAATGTACATTCGGTGACGACAAGTTGGTCGCGAAATTTAGTCCTTGAGCCATATCATGAGATATTTCTGGTATCAACTTAAAATATTATAGATATCATCTCTTTAATTGTCTTGTTAGACATTAATTATTAGAAGAAAACAGAACACATTTGCTTTGAATTGTTTACAAAATACTTTTGGGAGTTGGTGACTTTTTCCAAATAAGACGAGTCTAAATCCTGAACAAGGATCATTTGTATAAGACATATTGTATTGTCACAATGTGACATTCGTATGCATACACGTCGTGGTCACTTCACCTCATGTAATCTGAGTAAATATTGACATTTTGTATGGAATATTAAAAGCAACATTTCAGAGCTGACGAAACGCACAATACATATAGTTTGATATACTGATATTGAACTTATCCCAACAGAAATGTCGAAGACACTTGCTTGCCCAGAGCTCTTATACACAGGTGTCAATTTTTCTCATATTACGACACACGTCCCGGCTTACGGTCATTATCTCCAGATTACCATCACTGCGTCAACAAAGTAAAAGGTTTACCACCATTTATGGAGAAACGGGATACTTTCTGACAAGCCAAAACTTATGGGGAAATAGCGTCTGGTACTTGATATATGCCCGGGAACACACCGTTGGTATTATGTTATAGCTGCAGGGAGATGAAGGGGTGGCTTATACAGCTAGTGTGGGAACTAAAGAGTTAACACTGTGAGAAATAATATACCCAACAATTAATAAATGGCAATCAGTCTAAATAATCACTTTAATGCTTTCGTAATCATGATGTATGTAGATTGAAGGTTGATTGTGAACCAAAATGCCCAATGACGGCTGAAAATAAATGACAGTTCTGTAAATTTTACCAAGTGAATGTCACCTACTGGCAACTTTGGGAGGTCAATTTCCGAGTATGCATGCAAAGGTGTTTGCTTGATAACTATCCAGCTTGATAGGAAAACTATTCCTGGACATTATCCACATTTTCCTAATAACTGCACCTGGAAAGTCACTGTGCCCAACTAGTCATGAGTAAATTACCAGAAATTCTCAGCCCAAGCGTTGTCGGGCAAAAACTTGGTACTGATAGGTTAACCCTTTCAGTGCCAAGTTCGATTTTTGTATCAACCCATATACCCTCTGCCAATGCATTCTCTTATACATGCGAGTCGACCATAGGTCGCCTCGCATATATATGAGAATGCATTGGCCTAACAAATATTCATCATTTGTTATTATTTTTTTTACAATTTTTTACAATTTTAATAATTTTTTCTTATATTCTTTAACTCTTTCAGTGCCAGATTTTATCGGCCCTGGCACTCTACAGACCGTAAATTAGGGCCGATGAGATCGGCCCCTAGCACTGAAAGAGTTAACACCTTATGGATCCATTTGAGGCACCCACAATGAGTTTGAGGGATAAAATTTAAAAGGGGTGGACAAACCCCCACACAGAAAACATTTTAAAACAGACAAACTTTGTTCTTATATTCATTACGCATATTACCCACAATTTTGAGAATTTTCTAATTATTGTTTGTTTGGGTTGTTACAGATTTTGCTTTTGGTTACAAAAATAATTACAAAATCACCGTTGCTCAGTTGGTATTAAAGGTGCATAGTGCATTAGGCCAACACAAGCCATCCAAAGTTCACAAGCCTGCTCAATTTACATTAAGCTAGATTCGTAAATCAATGCAAAGGGAAGGTAACCAGATACTTGTAAAGTAGAATTAAGACGAGTCCATTGTGAGAGTTCCGTTGAAATTGGATTACAGACAGTAACACTAAGGCCTTCGGCTGCGATGTGTCAATTACGTTGTATCCATTAACACATGCAACAATAGATTCCATTTTAAAAGGCAACGTAAGGTATACATGGCATGCATCATGCCATTTCTTGTTTGCAATCAATAAAAGATGCCGACTGTCTTTGAAATGAAGGAAAATAAACTTGCATTATGTCAATAAAGTGTTAGTTGTTTGGATTTGATAGGTTCGACATTATCGTAGAATTAACTTATTACAGATAGATTGATTTGCAATCTTGCATTTATTCCAATATCGAACATAATTATTACCTACAAATAATAAATGGAAGCTCTGTGTTATAACATACGCGCATCAAAAATAATCATCATCAGAACAATACAAAGTCTGGCTATTTTCTCATTTCACTTGTAACAATTATAAATTTGAAGTTGAGTGATCCCCCTCCCCTTGCTACATACCTGCTACTGATACTATCTGGCTGGTTTGGGATCTGGATATAAAGCACAGGAAGCATTCAGGAAGGAAGCCAGCACGACAGTGCCTCAAGTACATAAATAAATAAAAGGCCGCTAGAGAAAACATCGCCCATATAAGATGGCTTTATTGACCAGTGACTTCTTTAGAAATGAAAAATGTGATTCTGGGAATAAGTCGAAAAAGGGGCATAACTCCATCTAATGGTCGGGCTGAACGCAAATTTGAACTTGACCTGTATTTTCATGTGATTAATCCAAATCCTAAATTGAAAGCTATCGGTTAATCATAACATGAGTTATCACCCGAACAACAAAATAATCAGCACATTATAAGTCGAAAAGGGGCATAACTCAGTCAGAAAATGACAGACCAGACCCAAATTCGAAATTGATCGCAACTTTCTTATGAAGGCCATGTTCCAAGTTTCATCAAACTCTGTTAAATATTATTCAAGTTATCATCTGGATAACAAACTTTTCGGTTAACGTTGGATACGTAGATGCACAGATGGACATGCAGAAGGACGACGGACACCCCTCATTTCTATACTCTCCCGAAATTTGTTTTCGGGCAACAAATATAGAGGCTGGCCTGGGGTTTACTATGCATATAATTTCACAAGCCCTAAATCACTGAACCAGGTAGATCTAACTCACTCAGCCAGGTAGAAAAGTATCGTCCTGGCCAGCAGGAATAATCACAGTAATATTTATCAACACAAATAAGGTACAACAGACGTTGTGATCTTTTTTGTGCAAAAAACATGTAAAAATCAATGGCATCATTAAATTTATGCTATCGGTATCTTCTCAAACACAGGTGGCCATTTCCAGCAGAAAGTTGCATTTTTGTGAAACAGTAGAATGGTTAGATACCCAAATTTATTAATCTTTTTTAATTTTCTCAATAACTGCCACCAATCCTAAGTTATGATAAAGAACATCTCTACCATTTTTTCAGGCAAAAAACTGATGGATTTTACCAATTTTTTGTGCATTGTGGATTTTTAACCAACTGACAATATATAGGTTACTTATTACTTCATTTGTATTAGAATATGGAAACATTACTGACAATCATTAAGGTATATACTTTCCCATACTATTTCACCCCAAATATTCACCCAGAATTTACTTCCTTGGTTTGTCCCATCAGTCACGTTTTGTGTTCATAATGTTGTGGTACACACAAACTATTGAGATACTAATACTAACTTTTGTTTTCCTACATTCACAATGGAACATTAATATAAAAAATTATGTTATCCAATACAATACATTCAATTGTTTTAAATGTAGCCATGTAAATTATGTCCCATCAGTCACAAAACATTCTCAAATACTAGTATCTGAGTTTATGGACACATACACACAACATTGAAATGCCACAATATATGATGTTACAAAAGAAAACGAATGTGAAAGTAACGATTTTAGTGTTTAATATCTTGATTTCTTTGAATGCTGATGTATCAATTATTTTCACATACTAATTTTAACTTTTTTTCGTAATATCGATATGTGTCATGCCTCCTTCTTGACCAAAATCTTTTGTGAACTGTCGAAACTTATCTAAATCTTTTTCATTCACTGTTGGTTTTTGTGTAGAAAGAGAATTTAACATATCAGACTGAAAAAAATAAAATAAAATATATTAAAATGTTTTTCATAAATTTCAGAAATAGAGGATCTCTAATGAGTCGATTTTCGATACAATATTTAGTAATCAAATTTAGTGGACAAGGTTATTATATTTGTACAGAGCTCCGGGGATCTCTAATGAGTCGATTTTCGATAGAATATTTAGTAATCAAATTTAGTGGACGATGTTAATAAATTTTGTACAGAGCTCCGGGGATCTCTAATGAGTCGATTTTCGATACAATATTTAGTAATCAAATTTAGTGGACGACGTTTATAAATTTTGTACAGAGCTGCGGGGATCTCAAATGAGTCGATTTTCGATAAAATATTTAGTAATCAAATTTAGTGGACGACGTTAATAAATTTTGTACAAAGCTCTGGGGATCTCTAATGAGTCGATTTTCGATAGAATATTTAGTAATCAAATTTAGTGGACGAGGTTAATAAATTTTGTACAGAGCTGCGAGGATCTCTAATGATCGAGTCGCAATTTGATACAATATTTAGTAATCAAATTTAGTGGACGACATTAATAAATTTTGTACAGAGCTGCGGGGATCTCCAATGAGTCGATTTTCGATAGAATATTTATTAATCAAATTTAGTGGACGACATTAATAAATTTTGTACAAAGCTGCGGGGATCTCTAATGAGTCAATTTTCGATAGAATATTTAGTAATCAAATTGAAGTGTACGAGGTTAATAAATTTTGTACAGAGCTGCGGAGATCTCTAATGATCGAGTCGCTATTCGATACAATATTTAGTAATCAAATTTAGCGGACGAGGTTAATAAATTTTGCACAGAGCTGCGGGGATCTCTAATGAGTCGATTTTCGATACAATATTTAGTAATCAAATTTAGAGAACGAGGTTAATAAATTTTGTACAGAGCTGCGGGGATCTCTAATGATCGAGTCACAATTCGATACAATATTTGGTAATCAAATTTAACGGACGAGGTTAATACATTTTGTACAGAGCTGCGGGGATCTCTAATGAGTCGATTTTCGATACAATATTTAGTAATCAAATTTAGAGGACGAGGTTAATAAATGTTGTACAGAGCTGTGACAATCACATTTTAGCAAGGAAAAACGATCTTGTAATGGCTGGGGTTAAAAAACATTAATATTGATTGCCTTATCACCACCAAAGAGGAAGTAAAGACACATTCACGAAAAATATAATTCCATTTCAAATATGTCTTTTCATGTTGACAAAATTGTTCAACCACCCTTATCACCCACGTTTATCTCAGTCAACACTAAATAACCCAAAACATATTTATATCATAATTATATTGTAATTAACATAATAATAAAGTTCCGGCATTGATATCGATATCTTTGCACTAAGCTCTTACATCACGGCGCATGTCGATAATACATAAAATATAAAAATATGAGGCCGGGTTTAGGAGCTAATTATGTGATAAAATATGATAAATTTCTTGTTCATTCTAGCAACCAATTTTCAAAATTCAAGACAAAATCTGCCAATTCCACAATGAAATACTAGCATCTACACATTACACCTAGAAAACCAAGTTGATGAACTTGACAAAATAGCAAACTGGATACAATAGGTAGTTACTTAGAAAAATATCCTCAGCAAATTACGTTCATGCTGAAAAACAGGGTCGACTCACCATTCTAACAATAGGTTCTAACAATTTTTCACCGTCAACTTGTGTCCAGTTCATAACTTGTGTCCAGTTCATCTCAAAAGCTCCCCCTAGATCACCGGGAGAGTCTCCTCGATCACAGGGAGAGCAGGGTGTGAGAAGGCCATCGTCCCTTATATTTCTGTTGTTCCTAGATGGCCCTGATACCTTAAAAAATTTCAAATTAAAGTATTATTGACCTTGATTACATCAAACTTTCACTCTTTTAGACTACATGTATGTGATAAAGTAAAGGGCGATTCATTGCCGTATATGAAATCATATGAAATTAATATTAATCTTGCTGACCCTCACATGACACTGTAGCTGACAACTAAGAGTTCTGTAACGTTTTTATCATTTCTTGCATGGGAGAATTTATAGTGCAGGTACGAAGTTCATCAGTTTTGGTAAGCTAAATGTGCCAAAAAATTATGAAACGTCACAGTCAGTGTGATAGACATCAACAAATTTAGTCAATAACTTGTCACCAGACACGTGGTAACAAAGAGAGATTGACAGTTAAAGGCACGGAATGACATTATCGATGGTATTGTTAAAATAGTCACATCCATTAAAACTGCAATAAACAGAAAGAATAGTAAAATATTAGTGCAGCGGCCAAATCGAAAAAGAGCTCTAGTTTTCGAGATACCCCTTCCCACGGTAGAACAAGTTAAAACCAACTGTTTTTAAAGGAGAAATATATACTCTTTACGAAAATGATAGTGGAAAATAACGGAATTGGTGGTGGCTATTCTCAAATTGACGATGAACGATACCCACCAGTGACTTTTCCCAGAAATTAACGATTTTGGTAAAGTGAGCCCTGCGGCTATGTCCTAAGTTATTTGCCCACATTGTTGGTGTTAAAATGACTATAGCATACCATATTTGTACCTGATGTGCAAGAAGTGTTGGTTAATTTGGATTTTCGTGCCATTTGGAGCCGAAACATTTATTTTTTGTTGAAAAATCACTCTTTTTCAAAAATATTATATTTTTCGAACATTATCATTCAAACGTGTATTGCAATACTATTGAAATATTTAGTCCATATGGTGCAGTAGTTATCTGTCAAGCATATGAAGAAAGAAGTTAACAACAATTTTGAACGGTTTGCGAGATATTGGATTTTAGCTACCCCTCCCCCAAACACGTTTTTGGTCGAAAAAAATACATATTTTTGATAATGTCATTACAAACATTTTTGAGTTGATCTGAATGGGGCCCAATATGAATATTGTACTGAAAGTGTTGTCCAGAGATGCCGTTTAATCGATTACAGATGTGTTCAGGCTTTCAGATCCCCAGTTACAACAACAACAATTATTTTATTGATAACAGTTAATTTTGCATGCATTAACATCGATGTTAAGTACTAAAACCTTTGTTATAAACAACGTGACCAACTATATAACATATGGCTCAGTAATTATCTGGACAACACAAGTAGAAATAATTTGACAGAAATTGAAAAATAACGGAATAGGTGGTGGCTATAATTGTCAAATCGACGATGAGCGATACCCTCCAGTGACTTTTTCCAGAAATTAACGATTTTCGTAAAGCGAGCCCTGTGGATATGTCCTAGCCTATTTGCCCATATAGTTGGGGTTAAAATTACTACATCATACCATACTTCTATCTGATATGAAAAAAAGCGTTGGTTAATTTAGATTTTCCTGCCATTTGGAGCCAAAATATTTATTTTTTGTTGAAAAATCGCACTTTTCCACAAAAATATTATTATTCGAACATTATCATTCAAATAGATATTGTTATAATGCCCAAATGTTTAATTCTTATGGTGATGCAGTTATTTGCCAAGCATATGCAGAAAGAAGTTAACAGAAATTTAGAACAATTTGCGAAATAATGGATTTTAGCTACACCTCCCCCAAACACGTTTATGGTCGAAATATTACATATTTTTGTTCAGAACTTTACCAAACTTCCCAATTGATCATATTGATACCCAACATAATTATTTAGCTGAAAATTGAGCCCGGGGACATTGCTTAAGTGATTAAAGACGTGTTCAGGCTTCCAGACCCCAAATTACAACAACAACGCATTTTATTGGCTATTACATAGAATAAGTGTCGCATATCAATCAACCAATCAATAGTTTATTCTCAAAAAACCAATAATGGTATACACAGATTACAATAATTGGACAGCTGGAGAACCCAGCATGTCCGACGTATAGATGCACAAGTACTCCATTCGCGTTTAAGATTGAAATGCACTACTTTGAACTATGGCCAATTGAGTAATCACATTAAAACGTCCCCTCTCTGTCATTGTGGCAAATATAAAAAGCATATCATTACTTTTTGGAATACAGTGGTCCTAAGACTGAACTTCTATGCGCCATACTGAATGTAATTTTATCAGAAATACTCTTTTTATGTACAGCAACTCAGTCAGCGCGAAAATCTTAAAATAGTTGACGGGGTTCAGGCATTTATCTCGAAAACAAAGCGATTTCCATAATGCTGCCATTTGTTAAAACTTCGTGAAAAGCATTGAAACCCTGTTGAGCGCGAAATTTACCACCCCCAGATCGTCTGCAATCGCACGGCGACGGGCGTATCAATGACGAAAACAACATTATCTGTGTAGCATTGCGTCCAATCAGCTCCAACGAAACTATGTGTATATCATTGTATCCAATCAGTTCCAACTGGATTACATCCTAATTTTCCCCATACAATCTCCCTACCAGATAAATTGTTTACCTCCGGATAGAAATCCCACATACTTATATATCGCATAGTTTTGGCCACAATATATGTTGATATTGAATTCATAATCCCTTCAGTACATGATGTGTTCAAGACCTCAAATAGGGTAGGGGTACATACAACAGTGAACATTTGCCAGCCGCTTGTTGTGGAGTGCCACATGATGCAGACTTTCGGGAACCAACACATATGTATATTCTGATAAAAAACTAACCTTTGGTCAAGTCCACAATTAATATTGGGGTCATATCATTTCACCATGTGGTGTCTTCCAAGACTTCAAATAAAGTAGGGGTCCTCAAAATTTTGCCTTTCTTATTTTCCAGTCACTTTTCGTTAAGTGCTCATTCTTTCAGAACCCAAATCCATCTATTTACATTGTTTACGTCCTTGTACAATTAACTCGCCATTGTCCATACACGCAGTCAATGATGATATCGTTCCAATCCGTGGTGTGTTCTAGTCTTCAAATTGGGAAGGGGGTAATACAAACATTGAAAAATCGCATTATTTATTTTTCAGTCGCTTTTTGTAAAGTGTCCCTGACTGTCGGATATTAACCCATCTATAACAATTGTGTATTTCTTTATAGAATAGCCATTTGTCCATATCTTCGTTTTGAGGGCACATCCATTCAGTTCGTGGTAGGTTCAATGGTTTACATGGGGTAGGGGTCCCTCAAAATTCGCCTTCATCGTTTGTCATCTGCTTTATGTAAGGTGCCACGGTGTTCTCGCGAACGGCGGGCTCGCGAGACCATTGCCATTCGGCCACAATCTCGGGTAATATGGATAGCTTATGCCTTGAGCTAGTGTTGTGTTCAAGACTTCAGATAGGGATGGAGTCCCCTGAGAGTAAAATTTAGCCCTTTCATTTGCTGACCATTTGTTGTAAAGTGCCATAGGCTATCGGGAACCTTCTCATCCATAACAGATTCGTATTGCCAAATAATAATCCCATTTGTCCACAACTTCAGTTAACATTGAGAGCATATCACTTTGTTAAGACTTCAGGTTGGGTAGTTGGGTCCTCAAGACATAGACAATTCGCCTTCTTGTTTGCCAGCCGCTTTTTGTAAAGTGTTCCAGGATTTCGAGGGAACCAAATCACCCATATATCAATTAATAATTCCATGACTGCAATACCTTTCGAGCACATACTCAGCTAAGTATGGGAGAATATAACTCCAGTTCATGCTCTGATCAAGATATTAAATGGGTTAATGGGGTCCCCCCAAAACAGTGAGTATTCGCCTTTCTCTTTCATCAACAACTTTTTGTAAAGTGACCCAGACATTCAAGACCCTGGTACACTATACTCTTTATATAGCGTCCATTTCTCTACACACGCAGTTAATGGGAGCACATCCTTTCGGTTCATTGTGTGTTCCAAGACTGCAAATGGGGTAGTGTGGCCTAACACATTACATTTCGTATTTGCCAGCCGCCTTTTGTAAAGTGTTCCAGGATTTCGAGAACAAAACCACCCATACAAATTGTAAATAATACATGAGAGCATATAGCTTCGGTGCAGTGTGTTCTAAAGAGTTTAGAAAGGTTATGGGTACCCAAAACAGTGATATTTCGCCTTCTCTTTGCTAGCCACTTTTTGTAAAGTGCCCCAGACATTGGGAAGCCAGCCAACCCACCCATCGTGCAATGAAGAGGTATATTTCCTGAATTACATACCATTTGTCCACACCCCAGTTAATATTGAGAACATATCCATCCATTAGTGTGTTTAAGACTTTAAATGGGGTAGGATGCTCAAAGAAAATATTCAGCTTTGGTTTTTGCCAGCCGCCTTTTGTAAAGTACCCTATGATATTGGGAACCAAACTACCCATATAACATGTATATTCCCTGATAGCACTACCTTTCGTTCACCCTGTCATTTAATAATAAAAGCATGAATATTCGGCGCATGGTGTGTTCAAGAGTTTAAATGGGCATATAAAGGGGTCCCACAAAACAAAAAATATTCGCCTTTGGAGTTTGCCATCCGATTTTCGTAAAGTGCTAAAGGCTTTCGGGATCCAACCAACCCATCCATCAACACCATGTATGCGCCCCGATATTACTATTTTTGCCCACATCCTCAGTTAATATTTACAGCAATCATTTCAGTTCGTGAGTTGTTCAACTTTAACACTTCAATTGTGTAGGGGGGGGGCCGAAAACAGCAAATTCGTCTTTCTTATTTATCAGCCACTTTGTGTAAAGCGACACATGCACAACCCATCCATACAAATTATGTATTATCTGATAGAACTACATTCCCGTCACACTCTCAATATAGAGAATTAGAGATCATATAGCTGAATTTCGTATTGCGTTGAAGTCTTTAAATTGGGTAGAGTGTTCTTGAAAAATATAGCAAATTTGCCATTCATATTTGCCAAGCAAAGTGCCACACTGTTTCGGGAACAAACCCATCCATAAACATTGTATATTTCCTTATGTAATTGTCCTTTATAATTACATGATTCTTAATACTGAGATCATATTTTGTTCAGTTCTTGGTGTGTTCAGGACGTCTAATAGGGCGGGGAGCAACAATTATTTTGTTCTGTATGATTATGTTAGTCTATATTATGTGTCGTTTAGAACAAATACTTCAGTTTCTCAAAGTCGATATGTGTTAATATAAAATTACATGTCATAAATAAAATATTGTGTTGTTGTAACTGGGGGTTTAATTGGAAACCTGAGGTCATCTAAATCCAGGCTCGCGGTGTCTACGGATCAGGTTTTCATCACACGAATAATGATTAGATGCTCATTAGAATAATTTAGAAAGGTCTGTCTTGTTATCATAAATATGTAGTTTTTCTACCAAATCGCGTCCGGTGGAGCGCTACCTAATTCCAATATCTTGAAAACCGTTGACAATTTCTGTCAAATTCTTTCTACTTGTGATGTCCAGATAACTACTGAGCCATATGAACTATATAGTTGGTCACGTATTGTTTATAACAAAGGTTTTAGTACTTAACATCGATGTTAATGCTTGCAAACTTAACTGTTATCAATAAAATAATTGTTGTTGTTGTAACTGGGGGTCTGAAAGCCTGAACACATCTGTAATCGATTAAACGGCATCTCTGGACAACACTTTCAGTACAAGATTCATATTGGGTCCCATTCAGTTCAATTCGAAAATGTTTGTAATGTCATTATCAAAAATATGTATTGTTTTCGACCAAAAACGTGTTTGGGGGAGGGGTAGCTAAAATCCAATATCTCGCAAACCGTTCAAAATTTGTGTTAACTTCTTTCTTCATATGCTTGACAGATAACTACTACACCATATGGACTAAATATTTAAATAGTATTACAATATCCGTTTGAATGATAATGTTCGAAAAATATAATATTTTTGAAAAAGAGCGATTTTTCAACAAAAAATAAATGTTTCGGCTCCAAATGGCACGAAAATCCAAATTAACCAACACTTCTTGCATATCAGGTACATATATGGTATGCTGTAGTCATTTTGACGCCTATAACGTGGGCTAATAACTTAGGACATAGCCGCAGGGCTCACTTTACCAAAATCGTTCATTTCTGGGAAAAGTCACTGGTGGGTATCGTTCATCGTCGATGTGATAATAGCCACCACCAATTCCGTTATTTTTCACTATCATTTTCGTCTACAGTATATATTTCTCATTCAAAAAAAGTTGGTTTTAACTTGTTCTACCGTGGGTAGGGGTACCCGACCACTTTTGGCGTTTGCCCGCTGTACTATAGAGATAGCTTTTGTTCTCTTACCAATCATAAATATCGCATAAATGGCAGGTCATTGTCAAGATCGTATGCATGGTTAGTAAACAAAAGCCATGTTATGATTTTGTAGAGTACGTAAAGAATGTGCGATATGCAGAACACAACATAATTCCCACCATATTGTTTACAACATACTCATATAGCGCTCTCAAATAATCGCACTCAAGATTTCGGTGTTGAATGGGTCACCGTGAATCACTCTCCCAAAAACAATTGCCACAGTGTTAAGTGTTTTTGCTCATCGGACACTCTTTACGTGCTGTATATAAACAAATGCTCAGCTCATACAAAGTTTGTTTTGTGGATAATATCACATTGATGCTATCATTATACTATAATATTAGTATATTCTTGAGGAAATTCATAATTTGGTAGCTTTTATTTCTAAATTAAAACCCTACAACTAAAGCCATCAATGCCTTCAATTATGATCTTTAGAATTCATGAAATATAACACAGGCAGGTTTTGGCACATGTTACCACTGTTTTCAATCAACAAAACATAACTTCTGATGGGTCATTCTTTTCTTGGGGGCAAATATGCTTTAAATGTGCTTGAGGCAATGAAGTTCCATGAAAAAACAAGATGGTGTCCATCGACCCCATATTTAATCAATATCCCCCCTGGGCTTTTCAATATGGGGTCGGTGTAAATTGCAGTCAAACTGATATCTCTTCATCACCTGTTGGTAGATCTCTAGTCTCACTGGTCAATCTTGTGAGTGATACATGCACATATACTTCTGCTATTTTATTTTATTTATTTTACAAAAGCTATTTGTATATTGGAGAGATTTCATTTTTGTTCACAAGCATTCAAATTTTCAATTCGATTAATAAGTACTAATACCTATTACCATTTTCTTGTTCTAATGAAAAGCATTGCAAAAAAACTCAGGCAGGATTTGTAGTCGAAATGTCTATACCTGAGAACCAAACATATTTTATTTTTTTTGCCGAAGCAGACAGTGCTCATCAATTAGACGCCGACGAAGGTTTGAGATTCAATTCGATTCCAAATCCGTCGGGAGATTTGTTTATATTTTGAATGTTGGTTACACCAGTTATTTCCTTGTTTTATTTCGTGAAAATTAGCAGAATTAAGCATATTGCCACGTAAGATTCCACTCAATACCTGAACACATGGAAAACATGAGTTAATGCAATAGAGCAATAGAGTTATCGCGCTTGCGAAAAATACATTCGTTCCATCACCACAGTGCTGTGAAAACAATCTGGTGGTCACATTAAACAAGAAAACCATAGTCAGAAATGGTAACGCCACCAATATCATTATTAGCCTTAAATATAAATTATAATACAAGTATACTATAAACTAGCTTTCAAATTTTATGTGGGAAATTTGCATACTTCCATGCATATTTCAAGTTTTCCCGTTTCCCGTGTTATACATTACTTTCTTCAAACTGTCTTCTTTATTACACAAGCTGATGGGCCCGACTTCGTCCGGGCTGTTTCCCATCTGATTTCCGGCGAAATGCGCGATTTGACCTTGAATTGACTATTTCGAAAGTCAAGGTCAGGTCAGGGTCATGATTTGACCCGTCCAAAACACCCCCATCTCCAAAACACCCCTAGGTATCAAATTTCGTCGAAATCCGTCCGTTTTACCCCACTTGACCTTTAATTAACAATTTTGAAGGTCAAGGTAAGGTCGGAGTCATGATTTGACCCGTCCAAAACACTCCCCTGACAAAGGTATAAAATTTCGTCGAAATCCATCCGTTTTACCCGATTTGACCTTTGATTGACCACATTGAAGGTTATGGTCACGCCGAGGTCACGATTTGACCCGTTCAAAACACTCCCCGGACAAAAGTATTCCTAGGAATCAAATTTCGCCGAAATTCGTCCGTTTTACCCAAATTGACCTTGCATTGACAGTTTAAAGGTCAAGGTCAGGTCGGGGTCACGATTTGACCCGTCCAAAACACTTCCCGGACACAAATACCCCTAAGTATCAAATTACGTTGAAATCTATGGCAAGCCGGAGAGGACATGTTAGTTGCTAATTTCTAGATATACGACGCACGACTTGTCGCGGTATTTTAAAGGTGTTTCAAACTAGGAGATAGAAGTATTCTGCGTTTCAAATGGTGATGAATTATAGTATTTTATTCAAATTTTATGGCATAAATTGTTATTATAACCGTATATACTATAAAAAAATGAATGACTCGAAAATTAAGAGGGCCTTTAAACAAAGTGACAATTGCAGTTAGACTCATCTCATATTCGTCTATTCAGCGATATTATGCTGCGCAGTTTGTTATAGCCTCCAGTATTTATTGAGCGTTATAGCCCCACTGTTATAATTCGCCTTTAGCAGGCGTACTCTTGCCTCAGATTATTGAGATATTAGGTCACACGTAATGACATTAAATCGCATGGAAACATAGCAATTGAGAGCTGCTTGGCGTGAATATGTAATGAGAAATAAGGTCATACATATGACATTAAACTCAAGAAAACCCGCGAAAACAAAACAAAATCACATTTAATGTTTTAGGTTATTTCCTTCATAAAAAGAATCTTCGTGATAATGAACCCTCAATACTTTAGAATATAGAATTAACCTTAAAATAACAAAAACCTTCGGAATAGAGAACCTTCGGAATAACGAACCTTCGGATTGGTGAAGCTTCGGAATAGCGAACATTCAGAGAAATTTCGGAATAGTGGACCTTCGGGATATTGAACCTTCGGACTAGAGCAATGCCCCCCAATATTCATATTTTATGTCCAGAGTTCAAAGGTATGGGCCCATAAAATTCTAAATTTGGCCCTTAAAATATTGAACCCCAAATTGGAGCCCGCACAGAACAGCACTTAAGTCAATTGTACCTGTGTCATGTCCCAATGCTGGATGGTCCATATATACCACAACATTCATATTATATGCCAAGAATTCAAAGGTATGGGCCCACGTAATCACATTAAATCTCAGAAAACCCGAGAAAACAAAACAAAATCACATTTAATGTTCTAAGTTGATTCCTCCTGTATCTATATCGGCGTGCGCGCATGATCAGTTCGGATGTGAGCACACACTCCATAAAATGAATCTTCGTGATAATGAACCCTCTCAATACTTTAGAATATAGAATTAACCTTAAAATAACAAAAACCTTCGGAATAGAGAACCTTCGGAATAACGAACCTTCGGATTGGTGAAGCTTCGGAATAGCGAACATTCAGAGAAATTTCGGAATAGTGGACCTTCGGGATAGTGAACCTTCGAAATAGAGACATGCCCCCAATATTCATATTATATGCCCAGAGTTCAAAGGTATGGGCCCATAAAATTCTAAATTTGGCCCGTAAAATATTAAACCCCAAAATGGAGCCCGCACAGAACAGCACTTAGGTCAACTGTACCTGTGTCATGTCCCAATGTTGGAGGGTCCATATATACCACAACATTCATATTATATGCCAAGAATTCAAAGGTATGGGCCCACGTAATCACATTAAATCTCAAGAAAACCCGCGAAAACAAAACAAAATCACATTTAATGTTCTAAGTCATTTCCTCCTGTATCTGTATCGGTATGCGCGCAGGATCAGTTTGGATGTGAGCGCACACTCCATAAAAAGAATTTTCGTGATAATGAACCCTCTCAATACTTTAGAATATAGAATTAACCTAAAAATAACAAAAACCTTCGGAATAGAGAACCTTCGGAATAGCGAACCTTCGGAATAGTGAACCTTCGAAATAGCAAGTATTCAGAATAGAGAACCTTCGGAATAGTGGACCTTCGGGATAGCGAACCTTCATAATAGAAACATGTCTCCACAATTACACCGGTGACGCCACGGTAAACACATGTGCTAATCTTTGTTGGACTATCGTAACTATCGGTACGATTTATACTCAAGTACGAAAAACCATAATACATTCGCCCAGTGGATTATCGATCGTCCGCTCGAACATGAAAAACTGTACACCAGCTTACACCACTGTGTGGCGTAATGATGCAGGCTGTCACATGTCTATCGAGTATCATATCTATCCATTTCCTCAAACAGTACGATTACATTACTTAGAACGTTATATATTTGTCTCTGAAAATAGTTCTGAAGTTCAGACACAAAGAGATATAACGTTTTAAGTAATGTAATCATACAATTTGCACCAAAAATTACATTTCAGATCAAGTCAGCATGTATGAAACAGTGTAATGTCAAAATATGAATGCCGGTTATATCCCAAATCCCAGTCAGGATTGAAGAGTGCGACCGGTATGAGAATTCCAATATACGTAAATTCCCAAAAAAATGTGATGGATAAAACGTGTGTAGCCTTCATTGTCGGAAATTACTCAAAACTTCGAGATACGATTCAATGTGAAATACCTGACCTGATGTGATTCAAGATTTGATTTGAGCTGCAAATGCCAGATTCATCAGATTCTATCAATACACGCAAACAGCAAGTGAAACTAAATAAAGTAGCATACCCTCTTGAAATGTGTCGCGTTTTGAACTTTCCTGACTGGCTGCATGAGTGCATCTCGGACTACTATGTTGATATCGGCTCCAGAATATCTGAAATCAGACACAATCTTAATAAAACTACAGGTATGAATTATTAGTTAGAATGAAATTTTGAGGTACCCCGCTCGATAAAACAAGTGTCCATTGGCACCGCGGTGTATTTGCCGTTCGGCCGCGGTGTCAGCGTTTCTAACTGCGGTTGAGCACTGCAGCCGAAAGCAAGTACACTGAAGCCGAACGGCAAGTACACCATGGCCGAAAGGCAACTACAACGCGGCCGAATGGCATGTGCACCGTGGTTAGATTTCTGGTTTGTATCATCTTTTTTCAGTTTAATGAACGTACACCGCAGCAACTACACCATGGCCGAATGGCAAGTACACTGCGGACCAACTGTAGTTAGCCGGTGGAGCCGCAGTGTTGTTGCATTTCGCCGCGGTGGCAATGCTAACCGCACCGTAGTTAAGTGGACACTTGTTTTGTCCAACAGGGTATGTTGTAATCACAGGGAATGCCAAACTATAAAAAAATCTAAAGGTTATAGTTATGCCACCTCCTGATAGACAAGCCTGCAAATAGTGTGTGTCATTTGCAGAATGAGGTCCCCATAGGGTGAATTTAGTGAGGCTATCAAGCATAATGGGCCAGCATCACTAAATTCACCCTCTGGGTACCTTATTCTGATTAGTCCTCAACTGCTATGGGAGACCTAGGATCAGATTGAAGTTCCCCAGTTGAAGTTGGTCATGGTCACTCATTAGTCACCTCAATTATGCATTTTATCTTCTGCAATTATCAAATTAGGGGATATAGAAACTTCCCAGAAGGGAAAATGTAAGTAAAAACAATGTTAATTTAGGCCTAAACAGAATGAGGTCCCCAGAGGGTGAATTTGGTGATAGCCCACTGAGTGGGATAGCATCACTAACATCACCCTCGGGGGGGACCTCACTCTGAAAATGACAGACACACTATTTGCAGGCTTGTGGCCAGGAGTTTTCATTCCACAATTGCCCATGTACTATTCTAACAATAACACCGTCTGCACACATGATTAGGTTGTACAACAGAAATGAAATGAAAATGGCAATGACACTGAAGCTCAACTTGCTGATGGGAGTGTGTCATGCATTACACACAATGGAGCGATTAGGAATGCAGAAAGTTGAAATGTTTAAGTAATACCAGAGGTCAACCCGAAGAGCCTTATGAAGTTTGGGATCAATTAGATGAAACTGTTGGCTGTAGGCCATGCCAAAGTATTTATTATCATGCAAAGAGTAAAATCCAATGATGGCTGCCGGCAGCAATGTTTTTCACCAAGATGGCTTCCATGACGAATTTCAGAATACATAGATGGCTCTCATCCGAAGTTCACCACAGATCAATATAAAGTTTAGTGACGATCGTATGAGAGATGTGGTCTGAGTGTGTGCCGAAGGATTTGGTCATGTAAAGAGTAATATCCAAGATGGGCCTATGTTTTTTAACGAAATTTGGTTTGAAGATTGGTGATGATCGGATGAGATATGTAGGGTGTGACAAAGGATTTAGTCGTGCAAAGATTAAAATCCAAGATGCCTGCTGGCGATTATCAAATTAATTAGCTCCCATCTGGATGTGATCCTAACCATGCCTGTAAACAATTCTCCAATAAATATGGGCTGCAGGATTTCAGAGAAAATTGATGGCTCCCATCTGGACTCGGAGGTCATGATGGTTTGGTGATGAATGGATAATGGATGTAGCCTGTAGGTTGTGCTGAAGGAAATTGTTGCCAGACACACAGATGGATGGGTACGGAAGACTGACGACAACCCATGACAATAGCTCAAACTTGACTTTGTCAAGTGGAGCTAAAATATGGGCAAAAAATCGAGATAAAACTCCAGAGAAAATTTTCAACACTCAGATAACATGCAGTATAGGTCTAGCGTTTTCGTTAATGTTAAACTTCATCAGGACCAAGTTTGGCGTGTGATATTGTCTACTAACATTGCCAAAAAATTCTAAGAAATCGACCATACCATTCCATAGAAAACATCGTCTGAACTATGTTCATTGTAAATATTACACATCTCGATTCGGGACGCAACTATCGGCGAAAATCTAACACAAATGATTTCGCAATCGAGAGTCATCGTATTTAATTAATATATAAGAATGACGGTGTGTATCGTCAATTTGGATTACTATTCATAACAATTAACTATATTGAGCAAGATGGGTGAGTATTTTTGGGGTAAGTATTTTTGGGGTGAGTATTCAAATTCAATTATTGACAATTTGTTATGCAACTGATTAACCCTTCCATGACTGGAGATTCCTGACATTTTGCCAAAACCCTGTGCCAATGCAATCTCATATATATGCGATTCTATAGGGATATATAGGGAGCCACGCCCATATAAGAGAATTATTTGGCCCGACAATATTTACCTTGACCATATAAGTCAGTGCATTATCTTATATATGAGACTCAATTATAAGAGAATGCACTGGAACAGGATCTTTGGGGTGAAGGGGAAAATCAATCGATATTTTCGACCATCCCGGGATGAAAGCGCCGACAACTCCCATCATGAAAGGATTAAATCTTACCCTTCTGCTTTTAAACCAAGATCTTGGTATTGCGTTTCAGTAATTTCATTCTCTGTTGAACCTAAATGTAGTTTAAACATTATACTCCTTGCTGTGGCTTCCGGAAGTGGAATATAAATTCTTTTCTCAAAGCTGTAAATACATAATAAACAATACTTAAAAGCTGCTAGGTTTGAGCAAAGACAAGGGATAACACAAGAGCATTGCTGGGGGTGAATTCTAATTTGAAAAAAAGGCCGAAATCATTTTAAAACAATTGGACGGAACTAGTGATGAAACTATTAGTCGACTAACCAACGTTGACACCAATAACTCCCAATTTCGACTCTGTATGTTGGTGGTGACTAGTCGGAACATGGTATATACTTCCCATAATAAGAATTAAAAGACTATAATATAGGTACATGTACATGGCACATTGATCAAACACTTGTCACGGATGTGACAGGGTTAAAAACGCAACGTAGTCAGCATGTTGGGAATGTAGCACACAAGTGGTGAACCAATTATGAGATAATTGGGACACCACGTGGGGGGATTGTCATATAGAACATAAGAAATCTTAATAAAAGATTCCGGACTCAGTTTCAACAGAACTTTTTGTTATCAATATTAGACATTAGACATTTCTGCAGGGAACCCATATTAAAACTTGCTCTGTATCTTAGGCTGAGAAACACATATAAAAACTTTGGTTCTGATAAAAAATTCAAAACTGGATTTATTAGTCGAAAACAAAAATTTATGAAATAGGGTAAATTCTAAGTAAAAAAAAGGTGCCATATTATGACCTTATATTATAATATAAGGTCATATATAATAATTTATTAAAGATGCATCATCTGAAAAAAAGCTACCAAATTATATTTCTTTGGATTTGGGGGTAAAAAGATTTGATTTGAGTCAAGGAACCCACCCATCGAAACTCAGAGTGATCAGATATCGATGTTTAAATTTGTTCTTTCTCGAGATGTGTACTTATTTATGGCCTGGAAAAAAGTCATCAAACAGACAGTCTCGAACAAAATTGAGGATAACTCTAAAATCAAGGGATAATATGGCCATATTTCGTTGAACAATATGCTAATAAATAACACCTTTTGTGAAATTTTATGTCATAGTTGACAGTGGTTAGCATTATTTTGTTGTAATTAATCTATTCTGATAACTAAAGCGTATTTTGAAGAAATGTTGTTGTTGTAACTTGATGATATGGGGACTGTCTGATCGGACTGAGTACATTTAAGGTCAAAATATTGTTTGATTCTCATCCCACTCCCGAGTCCCGACATATTTTTGGTTGCCCTCCTCAATTTTTTTGTTGAGATAATTTTGATGTAAAGTTTTCTTCTGATGCCTTGGTCAAAACATAGTTTTATTTCCAAATCAGAATGTCAGATAATAAACATACAATAGAATACAATGGAATAGGATGATGGTATTTGGAAATAGAGGATTGGACAACAGGCAATTGCTTTTTTTAAGTCTTCTCCTCTGTGGTGAATTCAATACCCCACCTTTTATAAGGCCATACTTGAACAATTTATGTTATTTCTCGATAACCTTAATTGGTGTCGGTCACTCTTCCAGAAAGCATAGGTGCGTGTTTGACATGATGCCTAAATTTGGTTTATCGCAATTGGGCCAACCAATGAAAATGATAACAGGAGAAAATACGCCCGGTGTGCTTTTATGACTCTACAAAACAAATAATGGAAATGACACTAAATTGTAGTATTGGTCGAAAAGAGCCATAAGTCAGTAAAACATGTTCGGACCGAACCCTCAAACTTGAATTGTAGTTTGGTCTGGAGAACTCACATACCAAATTTGGTTCCGATAAAATGACCCAAACTAAAGTTATCATCCGGAAACCTAAAATATTGAAAATTTTAATTCGAAAAGAGCCATAAGTCAGTAATAAATATTCGGACCAAACCCATAATCGAACTTGACCTGTATTTTGGTCTGGAAAACTCACATATGAAATTTCGTTCTGATAAAATAACCCAAACTAAAGTTATCGACTGGAAACCAAAACTGCTAACGGAGGGACGGATGGACAGACCAATCGCATAATACGGCCGTTTTATTTAAATGGGCATATACAAATTAAGTTTCTTTTTAATTAAGTTATCATCCGGAAACCTCAAATATTTAAAATTCGTAGTCGAAAAGAGCCATAAGTCAGTACAAAATAATCTGAATGAAACAAAATTCGAACTTGACCTGTATTTTGGTCTAGAAAACTCACATACCAAATTTAGTTCCGATAAAATAACCCAAAATAATGTTATCATCTGGAAATCAAAACTGCTAACGGAGGGACGGACGGACAGACCAATCAAATAATAGGCCATTTTTCTCAAACAGGCATATAAAAATTAAGTTTCTTTTTAATTGAATACGTGATTGGCAAGTGTTTGTTCTCAAAACATAATTGTTGATAATGAGGAATGTATCGATTTTATGGAAATATATTGGCCACATCTAGACATTTTTGACCAATAGTGGGATTAATTATCAGATATAACTGTTGTTTCGTTTAAGATTATGAGTTATAAAAGAAAAGTTTGAAGCTACGCGCATTATAGAATGTACTATAGCATGATACGAGCACTATAGAATGTACTATAACATGCAACGAGCATTATAGAATATACTATAACATGCAATGGGGCATTATATAATGTACTATAACATGCAACGAGCATTATATAATGTAGTATGACATGCTACGAGCATTATAGAATGTACTATAACATGATACGAGCATTATATAATGTACTATGGCATGCAACGATCATTATAGAATGTACTATAACATACTACGAGCAATATAGAATGTACTATAACATGGAATGAGCATTATAGCATGTACTATAACATGCTACAAGCATTATATAATTTGTCTTAAAATTTTCAGCTACAACTGCAAGAAATAACTCTTGTTTCGATTAAAGTTATTAAGAAATAACTCTTGTGTCGATTATATGTTTTGTAGATATAAACGAAAACTAATAGCGAATATTCAACAGAATTTGTTTTTGTTTTCAGTCAAGTTTACATAATTTGTATTTAGATAAATCTCTCTTTGTAATCCTTCCTTTAAAGTCCCTTCTTAATTCTTTGGTTGATTAGGCAAAAAAAAGAAGATATTTGATTCTCAGGCAATTTTTTTTGAAAATCAATGCGTGCGTCAGGGTTTTATTTTAAAATTTTGTTTTGCCCATAGACTGGCATAGTAAGCAAGAGTTATTATACCTACACAGGTCCAGAAAATATAGGGAGAAGTTTGTAATGGATATAAACTAATTTAATCTGATATAAAGAAACCAATTATAACATTGTACTACCCGTACATCATATAGCGATTGCCTAGACTGATATATATATATATATATATATATATATATATATATATATATATTAATATGATTTTAATATTGGCACAATCATTTTAACAACACCAGAACTACATATCCGTTTCATATAAAAATACGGAGCATAAATACAGTCGAAACGAAAAGATAAAGTGATCTTCCAAACTATCATAGAAAGTCTTGGTTCACTTATTAAAGTCTTGGTTCACTTATTCCACTGACTAATTAGAGATTCTATATTTACATACAATGGATGACAGACAATATTGCTAATTTTAATTAATTAATAAAACTTTAAAAACATGGCCAATATACACTGATTGTCAAACTGCGTTTTTATTGCGTTCTGGTTTGCATTCCCAAATATGTGCTGACCGCAAATCAAAATATTCAACACAATTTACCAGCCTGTGGTGATAATATACCCGATAGTTATCATTACCCACACATACACCATTGTATTCGATCCTATTCGATATTTGAAACATAACTTCCGTGTGACAGTTTTAGTCCGTGGCCCAAACAAGATATATTTCGAGTTGGCTGCACCCCCCTCCAACAAAGGTTTCTATATATCAAATTAAAGGTCATCATATGGCGCATCAGATTTTGCTTGTTGCCCGTTTCAGAACGTGTCCCAAAATATATTTGTTAGGGAAAATAACTCTAACCCCTAAAATAAAATGGAACTTTTCTCGAGTACAATTGTCGAAGCATAAACACAATATTGCGGTTATTAACTGCACGCTATATCGCTTATATTAATAATAAATGATCATAACATGACACAGGATACAAAACTAGACCAATTTATGAGCTAGTTTGAAAATATTGCGATAAATATTTTGAAATGGCCAAAATTACTTGGATTTTGAAAAATATAGTCACATATTAATGATGATAACTTGTGAACCACATGGACTATTGGTCCGCTTCATGGCTCAAAAATTGCCCCGATGAAATAACAAAACGATTTTAATAATGTACTGCCAAAATTATTGCTGTGAAAATGTGATATGAACATAAACTTAACCCCACCCCTAAGATATAACTTTTTCAGAAAAACGTATTATGTAGTTACTTAGAATGATGCTTGTCAAGTTGGTTTTAGAAGCATAAACTGAAACAGTGGTGAGAGTGATGACAGGAATTATAAATAACGGTGTTTAAACGTGATCTAAGTTAAAATTTGAAAAATAATTGTGAAAAATGAGAATATTTACTAATTTCAGTAAAAGTTACAACATTGTGACTAAATTTTGATAGGCTATGGTATAATCTCATAAGAACACTGGTCTACAATTATTAAGTTCATAAAACCTCATACGATCACCTTTCTGTCAACTATTTTGTATATTTTTTAATTTTCACTTGAATTTTTATGGATAGATTATATATAATATATTTCAACTGAACACATATGGCTACAAAGGCTTAAATGTGAGACTTACGTTATACAGAACGGTATTTTCTTATTTGTGCAGCGCATGTCGGGACAGTGATCACAACAGACAATAGATACGGCACTACATGCGCTCCATAATGGACAATAACTTCAATAAGTTTAGGATGGCATCCAAATCGGCCAACAAAATCGAAATTTCTCACACTTTCGTCACAAACGTGAATGGGTTAGTTATCCGGGGACAAGGGATTTGTTAATCGTGAGTTCACTGGTAACCGTAAACAAACCGAAGAACCCTACTATTATTTCAATTAATTTAAGCTATTGTGTAATTGATTGTCTTAAGGACTATAGATACTCATTTATTGGGGGATACTTGATAAAAGTCAATGTATAGAAAGATTAAAACAATCATCATTAGCATGTGCCTTTTGGATCAGTTTAGATAAGTAATATAAGGAAATTGTATGCCCAAATTTCCATCCTCCAATTTCAAGTTGCCTATCTCTGATATAAACATGTGTTCAGTTGAAATATTTTATTTTATAACGAAATTAGTTGTTATACAGAGGAGTTTGTCTAAAGAAATGACTTTTGCTGTATATGCATTTTTGCAGTGTTGCCAAACAGTTTTCAAGGCATGCTACTACTTTCTGTTCTATAATTTGAGTATCTATTCCTTAAATGTTCTCTCTCTCACTCTGCTCATCCTATGATTCGTCCAAATTTACACTATTTCGGTTATTGTAGACATTCTCACACACATCGTTAGTCTGCGGTGAAACAAGATCATTTGTTAGATTCACATGCATCTTTGCAGCCAAACATCGGTAGTCACAGTAGATCAGGAGGAGGTATAATCCGTCTGGTTTGTAGGACTCAATCAAAGAGCGACCAACCATGGCTGCCAGGGCATGGTACACCAGGCTGGGGAGTTAATATGATGTGCCAAATCACTGATATAGTTCGCACGAAGATGTTTTAATGTGATTTGTTAAGGAGTCTGTGTCTGCTGGTGGTAGCAGATGTGTTCGAGTGTTCGGTTACACAACATAAGACGAAATTATGGCTCACCATAATATAGCCCACATGCAAACTCTTGATAGGATGTATAGTGTCATCGTCAACATTAATATATTGCACAAATTGATGCATCACATGTTAATGCTTTTGACTATTAAGTCAAAAGGCTGCATGCTATAAGTGTTTGTGAATGTCGTAGCCTGTCAAACGCGTGAATTAGAGGCAAGGTTTCACACACCTCTTTGATAATACTGTCCGCTATCTCGTTCACGGAAAAGACACATGACCTATTTTTGGTTTCAGTATGAAGAATTACCTAGCTCCTATTGATCGAGAAAAATACCATTCTAGTATTTCGACATGTACGTCAGTGGAGTAAAAAAAAATAGCGTTCGACCGCGTCGTGCTGCATTTTGCTGCATGTAACATAATACCTTTATCCCCTCTATATATAATAGATTATATATTTTGGAAGATCTGTTTGTTTGTTTGTTTGTGTGTGTGTAATCGATGAACTCGAAAACGGCCGACCCGATTTCGATGAAACTTGGTATGTGGGGGTATTTTCGGGTCAGAAGTAACATAGGCCTATTGATTTTCAGATCCGAGGTCAACTTTTCACGTGCCGAGGTCAAATCTGTTTTTACGCTGTGTTACGGGACTTTCATTTGAGTTCGGTGCTTACAAATCGATTCGAAACAGCGCGAATAATAAAATGCCAGTCATAATAATGACACTGTGAGAATCTTTCGTGTTTCCTCTTTCCAACGATATATAATGCGTATGTATCCGTTTTAGTTATCTGCCTCAATTATCAAGAAGAAGTGGTACTATCTTCCATCAGGATAAAAACAATGCGTAACTTCTATGACGTCGTTAGAGGTCATAACGTTAGATCACGTTAACGCTTAACCGGCCGATGCATTTGACTGTTTCAGACGTCTTGGCGATATCTCGGGCACCGATGGTAATTTATCTTTACGTTGAAACTTGATAATTAATGAGCGTGTGTGTATGAGGCGCGTTTATATACTTGAGTGGAAATCAAATCGGGTTAAACTGGCGGATTTTTACGGACGAAATTTGATGCATAGGGTATCTCGGTATCCGCCGGGCCGATTTCCCGGTATCCGCTGGGCCGATTTCCACCATTTTTGGGGTGTTGGTGTTTGACCCCACCTGACCTTGACCTTCAAAATGGTCAATTCAAGGTAAAATCGGGTAAAACCGGATGGATTTCGACGGGTACTTTTGTCGGGTACTTTTGTTCGGGCACTGTGTTTTGGACGGGTCAAATCGTGACCCCAGTGGACAGTACACAGGGAAACCCGTCACTCTGCACGAAACAGCAAAAAATCATTATTTTACATTTAATCCGCTAATCCCCCATTGTATGTCTGGTCACTCACGGGACTCCTGCACAATGCATGTTTATGATGACATTGTATTTATGACGGTCAAGGTTTATGAGCACCAAGTGTAAGACAATAGCTTAATCAGCCAAATGTGAATCACGACAGATATTTTGTGGCTATTTGTCGTCAATACCGATACATTCAAAATAATATGCATGCTTTTATGACAGATTGCAATTTGATAATGGCGTAGCAATATTACGTTATTAGTTTCCAGATGTCACTTAAATATTTTCGCAAGGATAATTAATATTTAATGATTTTAAAAAAGATATTGATATAAAACAAAAAAATAATGACATTAAGAAGGACAATCCCTGGTTACCCACCACCCCCCCCCCCAAATATCACTCTTCCACATAAAGATTGGTAATTTTTTAATAAATGATATATATAAAAATGTTTCTAGTTCATCAAAATTAGTTAAATTATTGTGTATTTTACCTGTGTCTGTTAGATTTGACGTTTTAGTCATTAATTGTGAACCGACCAGAAAACGATGATTTAATTTGGCCATAGTTTTTTTTAATTTGGCTAAAGTTTTTTTCATTTGGCTAATAAAATTTTCATTTGGCTAAACTTTTGGCTAAAGTTTTTTTCGGTCCAGCGCGAACACTGGACCCCACTTGACCTTGGCCTTCAAAATAGACAATTCAAGGTCAAAGCCCGGACGAAGTCGGGTCACCTTCTAGTATATATATATATATATATAATCGGCTTTGTACAAAAATTCAAATAAAAATTGAAAACATGAAATAGTTGACAAAAACGTGATCATGTGAGGTTTTATGAATTTACAAATTCTGGACCAGTATCCTCGTGTGATTTTTCCATACCCCTATCAAAGTTTTATAACAATGTCGTAAATTTTTTAGAAATTAGTAAAAATTACCATTTTTCACCATTTCCCCCCAAATATTCATCTTAGAACACGTTCGGACAAGGTAGTTTAAAATTCCCCTTGATTAATCTGAACACTGTTTCATTTCATGCCCCTAAAGCCTTCTTTGCATGCGGCATTCTAAGTGTAAACTCTACAATTCATTTTTCTGAGAAAATTATATTGAGGGGGCGGGGTTATATTATGCCCACAGCGCATTTTCACATAAATATAATTGGCATTCGATCATCCAAATGGTTTTGCTAGGTCTTTGGAGCAATTTTTAAGATACGTTGCGCGTCAATAGCCCATGTGTTTTACAAGTTATAGCCAAGTATATGTGACACTATTTTTCAAAATCCAAGCAATTTTTCGCAATTTCAAAATATTTATCGTAATATTTTCGAACTAGCTTCTACATTGGTCCAGTGTTGTACCTGATGTTGTTTTAGGGCGATCTATAATTAATATAAACGATGTCTTGTTCACTTTATAACCGCAGTCATGTTTTTATACGCTGACACTTGTACTCGATGAAAATTTTATTTTATTATAGGGGTAGGAGTTGTCTTCCCTGAAAAGTCTATTTTGGGACACAACCTGATGCGGGCAACAAGCAAAATCGGATGCGTCATATATTGACCTTTAATTTGATATATAAAAAACCTTTGTTGGAGGGGGGGTGCAGCCAACTTCTAAACTAAAGGCTTTCTGAGAATTGGCCCACGGACTATTTCCTATTTTCGTGTTACCGGTTTACAAATACGTGAGAATCCAAAAATCGGTATAAAATGATCCAATGCAGGCCATTTTTTTTTCGATGCGGCTATGCCTGAGAATCAAATCGTTTTTTTTGTGTGTGTGTCTAAAATCCCCCTTTTTATGGGAAAGCTTATAGCACAACTCGTGAGCACAACATACCTTCTCCTAATAGCAGAATCAAGCACCCACGGAATATTGGTTGCGGCTAGAACTAGTACGCCATCATTATCATTCCCCACACCCTGCATCTGAACAAGGAACTCAGTCTTGATCCTCCTGGCAGATTCTGATTCACTTCTCGACCCACATAAAAAATCAACTTCATCTATAAATATAATGCTGGGCTTGTGCTTTCGGGCCAGAGAAAATAATGATTTCACTAATCTGAAATGATATACAATGGAATTTTGAAAGAAGACCAAACATTTGGCCAAGTAGAATGTAGTGGTGCGATGGTTCTGTGGTCGTCTCGTAATGTCATAGTGTGAAAACAAGTAACCGGTCGGGAGTCGATGTATATTGTCAGTACTAGTATGCTAAACCTGATATGTTCATTAGCTGCTCATTTTGATTCATCCTGAGCGAGGATGGGTAATTGATGCACTAAGCCATTACTATATAATTGGTGTACATATTGGTCCAGTGGTTAGCATGCATATTTGAATATATAGCTAATAATACAATATCATTAATGTTTTCATGAAATTTGTGAATTTATATATTGGGAATACTGGTTAATTTATCAATAGTTGATATTGGGGAATTAAAGGCATTTATTTTCTGTATGACCAACCAATATAAATCTCGCATTTAGTTGGGAAAACTGAGTGGAGAGCAGTTATCACAAGAAACAAATGTTTTTAAATGTAATTTTCACTGAATCCGACATCAAGTTTAGGGCCGGGTTGTTTTTAAAAATAATATTGTTGTTAAAGTATATTTTTTCATTAGCCTGGTGAGAAGAACATTTGAGTTGGAAAATTTAACAGAACTCCTAAGATGTGAATAACGAATTTCAGTTCATATTTGTTGTCTTGTAACTTCATTCAATGTCATATCAAGGAATTTCACAAGTAAACTTTCTGTAAGTTAAGCTAATGTCTACATGTGAATTACTATCAGTAACAATACTTTGTGTAGAGACAACAAATTGTCAACCAGGTATCAGTAATGTGTGTACTGGGTCAAGGAATATACCAACTCACTTTTCACTTTCTCCTAACCATTTTGACATTAGATCAGGTGATGATACAGAGAAGAATGTAGAGTTGTCTGCCTCTGTGGCAACAGCTTCGGCTAGATATGATTTTCCTGTTCCTGTCGGCTGCGAATAAACAAATCACGTCATTTAATTAACTGCATTGTAATACCGGGGTCAATATTTGGAAATAACATAGTTTGGCCTTTCTAAAATTCAAGGAAACAATGTCGGGCGCATAAACGGACATGGCTCACTCGAGCTTTCATATTTTGTCTACGTAATTTGGAAGAAGGTATTAGATAGGTTGACAAATACACGACATATTGATATAACAGCTTCATGTGCTCTGAAAAATACTTGCCATGGTCACAACCATTTCACAGCTGTTTTCAATTCTTTGCATAGAATTGAAACACATGCTATTTATCTCTACCATATCAGGAATAGACTAACACTGAATGCTCTTTACTGTTCCTGTCATGCAAATGGCTGTTTTTTGTTTGGTTCCCAAACATCGTGTTCAAAGTTGTATTTTACAATTCAATGCATCTTTCTGGGAAACAGAATTCTCGTAGAAAGGTAGCTTGGGTATTTATCAACCTATTTCGATACCGGAAAATATTCAAAAGCGAATATTATTAGGTGTATTTTGGAGCGAAAACTGCCATGTGGCTTTAAGTCATCAGCAAGATTTCTGCACACTTCAAACAGCCAGAGTCGTTATTTCGTGGGAATCCGAATCCGATTACGGGGGCGGGGCTAATTCCCGATTCTATGTCAGATTTTGAAATCCATGTGGTCTCCGATACTATGTTTAATGTTCTCCCAGCGTCAAACATGACTAAAGTATTTGACACAAGTATCATTTGTATCTTATATTTATAAAGTTCATGTTTGTTGTGAAAGTCATGCTTTGCTTCTATGTGTATATACATGGTACCTTATTAGCTGTCAATCCGACTTAATCGCATAATCTTTTTTTCAAGTTAAAGTGTGTTTATTGCTGAGGGCAAGAATTTCTAACAGCTCTAAGTCTCCTGAATCAAATTCCGAAGACGTTGTGGAGAACCCATGAAACTCGGCAGTTGTACAGGGCCGTGGCGACAGGGGTTGGTTATGGTGTCACGACCCCCCCCCCGAACTTTGGTACAATTTTCTTAGCCGTACAGTCATTCATACGTGAGGCAAATCGGGATTATTTTGACTAACTGTTCCAAATAAGGATACGTACAAGCCAGCAAACGCAACAAACAAACCCGATTTTAAATAAATACATATACAAACTTATGACTAACTCGGGGGAGGGGTGACAGGTGATCTGTACATATGTTCAACTTGTTTTTGTTTATTTATTTTTCAGTGTAATAACATAAAGTGAGTCAGCACTTGTCCTCCAATCCCATTGTCTGAATAAAAAGATGTATGTGTTATCTATCATGTGTTATCTAAATTTGACAAATATTTTAAAATAAATGTGTCTAAACTAAACTTTCGTACATTTCCAGCAGTTGGAAATGTCATACATGACACAACATTAGTTGGACATTAATTTGACACCATATATAGGTTGGAATTGTTCTCATTGTTTGATTTTTTCACCCAGTAACAGTTGGTTATTTTCCAATCTTAGGGTGTGTCAAGTTGGATATTTCCAAGGGGGTGGAAATGGAATTCTGCGACCCTGTGAGATTGATGTTTGGTTCAAGGGGGGTGCAGTTGGTCGGAAATTTGAGGGTACTTAATCAATAAATTGACTGGAATTTGCACTATATAGTCCTGAGATCCTAGAATAAGCTTTATATTTGTGTTTTTGCGATTGGGAGATGAGTTCACGTGCGATCACAAGACCACAACATTAGCTTCATGGGCAAAGCTTTATTTTCCAACTAATGTTGGCCAAAAATGTCTGTGTTTCTGCACTATACAGAGCCTATTATGCAAAACGACTGCATTTAACGAAACAACACATTTTAAATATGAAATTGCTATAAGACTAGATAGTACATACGTATATCTGATAATCCATCGATATCATATAATCCTACTATTTCTTAAATAAGAAGGAACATATAATAACGAACAAAGCAGAAGACATATCCATGCAGTTTCAAGATAATTCGGTCAATGGTGACGTATCCGCCGAATTTGAAATCGACATGCGTTGGACGGTATTTTATGGATGGAATTATGAAATGAACATGATATGATGAAAATGACAATGAAATTGACAATGCTTTGCTTCAAGTTCGTCATCAACCGAAGTGCTCCCCCAGCGTTACTATCAATAGCGTTATTATTTGGCTGTTTATATTCTGCAATAATTTGTACACAAGAGACGGATTCTTATGTTTTATTGTGTTTTTAAACTCCAAGGTGGCGAAATCTCGGTTTATTTACATTACGAACATTTGAGTCCGTAATCGGAATCCGAATCCGAATCTGGATAACCACGAGATTACGATTACGGTCTGTTCGTTTACTGATTCTGGTCTGTTCGTTTACCGAACCAAGTCTTACGGGGACTAATCTACGGTGGCTGATTTGCGACATACTCAATACATATATTATCTCGAGATCTCGAGATCTCGACATAATTATCTCGAGATCTCGACATAATATCTCGAGATCACGACATATTATCTCGAGATCTCGACATAATTATCTCGAGATCTCGACATAATTATCTCGAGATCTCGACATACTATCTCGAGATCTCGACATATCTCGAGATCTCGACATAACATGCATATTTAAACATCTGATGTAGTGGCAATGTGACAACAACCAAGATGGAACGCAAGTCTCTCTCTGTCTCTCACTCAAACTGTCTGTCTGTCCCCCATCCCCCATCTCTCTCACTCTCTCTCTGACTCTCTCGCGTTCTTTCATGAGTCCCAGTAATACAAATCGACTTGGTTAAAATCCGGGAATCTCGATTGAAAATATCGTACTCGGGTCTCTGTCCCTCATTCCCTCTTTCACACTCTCTCTCTCACTCTCCCACTATATCACTCTCCTATTATCTCTCTCACTCCGTCTGTCTGTCTCCCTCGCTTCAATCAACTTGGTTCAAATCCGGGAATCGAATCCGGCTTATTCTCGATTGATAATCTGGGACTCGTGTCTCTGTCTCTTTCCAACTCTATGTCTCTCACTCTCTCTCCCTCTGTCTGCATCTCTCACTCCATCTCTCTCTCTCTCTCTCTCTTTCTTTCAACATCCCCTGATCGTTCAGAGTGCAGATGTACGAACAAATCGCCTTGGTTCAGTTCCGGGAAGCGAATCCGGGTTATTCTCGATTGATAATATGGGACTCGTGTCTCTGTCTCTTTCCCACTCTATCTCCCTCTGTCTGTCTGTCTGTCTCTGTCTCTGTCTATATATATATATATATATATATATATATATATCTCTATATATATATATATATATAGAGAGAGAGAGAGAGAGAGAGAGAGATATATATATATATATATATATATATATTTGCGAATGTATGTCTGTATGCCTGCCTGTGTTCTACTAGGGGTATCTTTTCACCAGAAAGATAATGGTGCGGGTTAGAATTTTCTAAAGTGACGCGGTTGTTGTCAAGGGCAAAAAAATGGGGAGTGGGCAGGAAAAACAAATGTCGCCGATTGCCACGAAACTCATATATAATCATCCTCATGATATAAGGAATCTGATGGTATGGTTTAAATATGTCAAAAGTGGCGCCGTTCAAGTCAGGGACGCATGGAAGGGGAGCGGGGCACCAAAATTGATAAACTAAGTTTAGCGCCGAGGTACCATCTAGATGGCACCAAACGGGTCTACTAGGGGTAACGTTTTGCGAGAAAGATAACGGTGCGGCTTAGAATTTTCTAAAGTGACACCGTTGTCAGGGGCAGAACAGGGGAGGGGCAGACAAAAAATTTTCCGCCGATTGCCACGAAACTTTTATATAATCATTGCCATGATATGAGGAATCTAATGGTGCTGTTTAAATATGTCAAACGTGGCGCCATTCGCGTCAGGGATGCACGGAAGGGGAGAGGGCCACAAATATTGATAAAACTAATTTTAGCGCCGATTTCCACCAAATTGATGTATATTCTTTTTCACGATAAAAGGAATCTAATTGTGCGATTTAAAGACTCCAAATTGCTGTCATTTGGATGAAAGTTGGTGGAAGGGGCACTCAATTTAATGGGTTTAGTCGCCACCACATTTATACTTAGCATCCCCATGGTATGGTGTGGCTTAAATCCGTCAAAAGTGGCGTCATTTGAGCCAGGGAAAGGCAGAGGGGCACCGAGATTGATATGCAATAAGTTTAGCGACAATTTCCACCAAAGTGATACCCACTCTTATCCATACTACGAGGAGTCTGATCGTGTGATTTAAAGACGCCATGTTGGTGCTGTTTGGATGACAGTTGTGGGTTAGTGAGAGCACCAAATTTGATCAACACAGGTTTAGTCGCCGATTAGTACCAAACTGATCAATAATCATTTCCACCAGATTGATATATATTCTCCGTGATACGAGAAATCTAATCGTTTGGTTTAGATACACCAAATTAGTGCCGTTTTGGTTGAGAGATATGGGGGCCCTAAATTGTATACGGATTTGTATAATCGCAATTTTATACAAAAGCTTTTACAAAATCATCCACAAATGATTTTAGCGACGATTTCCACCAAATTGATACACATTTTTCTCCATGAAACAAGGAATCTAATTGTGTGATTTAAAGACGCCAACTTGGTGTCGTTTGGATGTGAGAATGGGGGGGGGGGGGGCAATAACATTGTTAAGAATTGTTTTAGTCACCCATTGCAACCAAACTTTTAAAAATCCTCCACATGGTATGAGTCTAACGGTGTGGCTTAAAACTGTTAAAAGTGACGTCATTTGAGTCAGGGTGCACTGAAAATGAGAGGGGCACCAGAATTCATACACAATAATTTTAGCGCCAATTTTTACCAAATTGATAAACATTCTTATCCATGATATAAAAAATCAAATCATGTGATTTAAAGACGATATATTGGTGCTGTTTGTGTGAGAGATGGTGTGGGGTGGGCACTAAATTTGATAAAAAATATTGTTTAGTCGCCGATCAGCACTAAACTTATAAATAAGATATATTCATGTTTTAGAACAGACTCATCGCCTAACAATAACATAAACCCACTCAAAATCTCGGGCACATGCAGTTGATATAGTTGCATACCAACATTTCTTTAAAACTGAGAATAATTAGCCAGTATATAGCACCATGAACAGAGGAGCACCTGGATATTTCTTTAAAATATATGTATCTTCATGGAAATATGATAACAAGGTGTCCTCAAAATCTTAGTTAAACCCACAAGATTGATTGATACATCTCTATATGAAACCCAATTGTCGTCTTTTATTTTTGCGAACTAATGTGTTTATGATGTTCATAACGTCTGAAGTATACACAGTTGTAAATAAATAAATAGTTCTTTATTGGTGAGACGGATCAATCGCGATAAACAACATGACAATCGCTCCGATCCGACAAGGTGAGCTACTACTTATATTTCGTGCGTAAGAATCATGTTTTGTGATACTATTTGGATATATTTTATGAAAGTATGGGTAACGCTTTGAACAAGAGTATCGTCTATTCCCGCCATATATCCACAGTATGCAGAGGGTTTCACATCACTTTAACCTGGGCAACACCGGGTAACCCTTCTAGTATATATATATATATATATATATATATATATATACATATATATATATATATATCTCATATATATTTTGAAGACCTCTGTCTGTTTGTTTGTCTGTCTGTTTGTCTGTCATTAATACAAATCTACGATTCTCGACCGATCGGGACGAAACTTGGTACGTGTGTGTAGTTTGACCAGGCGGTCTTCGTTGTCGTATTGGCGAGCCCGTGCGGCGCCCACTTCGCGCATGCGCAGACGAGATCTCGGAAACGGGTGGAGCTATCGACTTGAAATTTGCTATGTGAATGTATCTTGTCCCGGATACGAATTTTATCGGGTCGACGAGCCCGTGCGACGCAAGCTTCGCGCATGCACAGACGAGATCTCGGAAACGGTTGGAGCTATCGACTTGAAATTTGGTATATGAATGTATCTTGCCCCGGATACGACTTTTATCGGGTCGCCGAGCCCATGCGACGCCAGCTTCGCGCATGTGCAGACGAGATCTCGGAAACGGGTGGAGCTATCGACTTGAAATTTGGTATGTTAATGTATCTTGCCCCGGATACGAATTTTATCGGGTCGCCGAGCCCGTGCGACGCCAGCTTCGCGCATGCGCAGACCAGATCTCGGAAACGGGTGGAGCTATCGACTTGAAATTTGGTTTTTGAATAGCCCGGACAACGTCGGGCTCATCGGCTAGTATATATATATATATATATATATAGAGAGAGAGAGAGAGACGATTTCGTTATCCGAGGGCGAGCCGCGCTCGCGGCACATATCGCGACCATTGCCGAGAACACCGTTACAAATAAGCCAACTGTGGGCTCATAGAAGAGGTGAAATCCGGTTTGGTTGATTTGCTGCTCACAGGAGGTGTTGATCAGATAATTGATAAAAATAAAACTTCACTGTTAGTAGTATATGGGACGCTATCCGGGCATTTCTATCGATTTCCCCCCCTTTTGTTTCACCCTATTGTCTTAAGGGGCCAATGGTAGGGATTTATTAGGGGTCCTTATTGTATGAAAATCCCTCCTTTTCCTTCTTACTTATATGATGGGTAGAATTAATTAATGAAGCCCCTCCTTTCCCTTCTTAATTATTTGATAGGTTTTAATTAATTAAAGTCGCTCATTCTTAATTATATGATAGGGCGACGAAACCCCTCCTTATTCGACCCAACAATGGCCACCAGAATTATTTAGCGTCAGCAAGCCTCGTGCATCAGGCTGGACCTTTTGAAACAAGGGAATCGTGCATCCTCCTTATTCGACCCAACAATGGCCACCAGCATTATTAAGCGTCACCATGCTTCTCGTGCACCTTTTTGGACCTTTTGAAACAATGAAATCGTGCACCTGTTTTGGACCTTTTGAAACAAGGGAATCGTGCACCTGTTTTGGACTGCGCGCTTTTGAAAGCGTGCAACTGTTTAGACTGCATGCCCAAGCCATTCTATGGCTCTATAGTTTAATTGGGGGTCATTTTGTATACATATTTCTATGGCCTTATGTTCTAATTGGAAACCCTCGGAATATTTATATGGCTCTATAGTTTGATTGTGGTCCTTTTGTATACATATTTCAAAGTACCCAGTGCCATGATTTCGCACAGGCCGCGTGAATGTGAGTCAGGGGTCCTCATCACTGTATAACTCATAACAAAAATACCACTAAACAATTAGCCCAAGACATCAATGGATAACTTTATTTGGAATATTATTTTTGAAGTCAGTAGACGAGGTCCCCACAACATGAGCAGTATAGAATACTATTAAATCGAATTTTGGCCCATTCAAAATATAACTTTGTCTAGCCCTATAGTCTTACGATGGGCCCATTGTATGGTCTTAGTCGGGGTCTTCTGTATACCTATTTCCCAGGCCCTGAAAAAGCGGATGTTTTGATGGCCCAGGAGGGCCATTTTTATAGTAAACTGAAATCGCTGGTTCAATGTTAGCTACATTTGCTTATTGAACATTAGCGGCGTTCGCTGGTTAAACATTTGCTGATTTGTATGTGTGAATGTTAGCTGCATTTGATTGTTTCCCAGTAGTGGCAGGTGTAGACGCCAAGGTAGAATATGGTCTGTTCTGATGATTTATGCAATTATCTTCGCTCTAATGCCAGGTACATTAATTTAATTCATGGTCAAATTTAAACTGGTTCAATGTTAGCTACATTTGCTGGTTGACTATTAGCTGCATTTGATGGTTGAATATTAACTGCTATGTCTGGTTGAATATATGAAGAAGGCCCGTTTCGATCGTCATTTTGGAGCTTATCAATTATATTTCAGTAAACGTTTGTACCCGTAATCGCTGGTTGAATGTTAGCTGTGTTTGCTGGTTGAATGTTCTCTGCTGCGTGCTTGGAATGTTCTGGAAGTCAGTATACAAGGTCCTCACAACACGAGCAATGTAAAATACTATTAAATTGGATTGTTCCCCATTCAAAATATAACTTTGTCTAGCCCTATAGTCTTACAATGGGCCCATTGTATGGTCTTATTCGGGGGTCTTATGTATACCTATTTCTCAGGCCCTGAAAAAGAGGATGTTTTGATGGCCCAAGGGCCGTTTTTATGGAGTTTAGTAATGATATTTCAGTAAACTTTCGTACCTGTAATCGCTGGTTGAATGCTAGCTACATTTGCTGGTTGACCATTAGCTGCGTTCGATGGTTGAATATTAGCAGTTTTGTCTGGTTGAATGTTAGCTGCGGTTGCTGGTTGAATGTTCCCGTCACACACCCTCACACATGATCAACACATGTATATGATGAATGTGTAACTGCTATAATTATTGAAATTCTCTTAAATCTCGTTTGCTTTCCAAAATGTCAATTAACAAACATAATCATACATGGGTTGTGTGTATATATGACCATTTCACTCCCATCCAACAGCATGTTTAAACATCATATAAAATTCGAGCCTTCCAGAGTTTAAATGAATCACAAATCACGCGTTCTTAGAATATGAAAACCGAGCATTCTGGAAATAATTATATTCAAAAGTTTATCTGTTTTATCAGACAACATGTCCTTTGGCAAACATCAATAGCCGCTATTATATACAGTTGCATTTACTATATACAGTTTATCACAAAGAAACAGCGTGAACAGTTGGAAAATCTGCTTGCATCTAATTCATTTGAAGGTTTTACTCAATGCGCGTTAAACAATTGGACAATCGATAATATATTTGACATATGCACTCTGTGTAAACAAATATATGAAAACAGAGCATTCTGGAAATAATTATATTCAAAAGTTTATCTGTTTTATCAGACAACATGTCCTTTGGCAAACATCAATAGCCGCTATTATATACAGTTGCATTTACTATATAAAGTTTATCACAAAGAAACAGCGTGAACAGTTGGAAAATCTGCTTGCATCTAATTCATTTGAAATTTTTACTCAATGCGCGTTAAACAATTGGACAATCGATAATATATTTGACATATGCACTCTGTGTAAACAAATTGAAGTTATCTCCACCTGTACCGTCTGACATTGTACATTCGATGCAACAATGTATGAATGGAGGTATTGATTTGTTATTCACTTCATAAATGGTTCATATAGCGTACTATTATACTTGTGGACACGTACCTTAAAGGTACATGTCACTTTGACCTAATTCAGCGTATCCATCGATATACACGCTCTTTATTTTCAAAATGTGTCTGAATCTCTATCGTTTACTAAAGTTATGTTTAACATTAAGCATTTAAACCTAATGTAACTATAAATAATAAATAAAAAACGCTCTTTAGTTTCAAAATTGTCTGAATTTTGATATTGATTTTAGCAATATGCATCCTTTCATTCATATGAAATTGCCATAATGGACGTTAAATGACAACATCTCTTAACATATTAGCCTTAAAGTTATACGTCACGCGTACATTCGATGCCCAAGTTAACACATTACATGCATGATTGAACATATCAACCATAGTAAGCTCATTTAATCAAATTGGTATTCAATTTAAACGCAGGTTCATTCGATGCAGCAATGTATGAATGTAGGGTTTTGCTTTGTCATTACTCCAGAAATGGTTCAGACGATACACTACATTTGGTTCGCATACCTTAAAGGTACCCGTCATCTAAACCTAATTATTCATTAATAAAACGCTCTTTATTTTCAAAATTGTCTGAAGGTCCCATCGTTTTGTATGTTATACGTAGCGTGTTCATTCGAGGTAATCCTGTACGAAATGAAGGTAATCATTGTGTTATTCACTTCATAAATGCGTCATACGATGGACCACATTTGGGTCACGTGCCTTAAAGGTACACGTCACTTTCGGAAATTATATAATCAGATAATACATTACAGATCTGGTTGGACGTATCAACCGTATAAAGTTCATTTAATTCATTGGGTCTTTCAAATTATACTATTATACCTTAAATGTACACCTCATTTCAATCTAATGCAGCGTGTCCATCAAAACAGACGCTCGTAGTATTGTAACCCGCGGTCGATTGTTTCGTTTCTGTTAATGATACGGTGTTATTTACTTTAGAAAATGCGCCCTCACTCTTCACGTTGACTAATATGCAAGCATTTTTATCATTTAGAATGTCAAAATCTGGTCTAAAGCAGTCGCATTTGTTATATATAAGGCAAATTTCCTTTCAAAGTATAACATATTAAAACTATGCATAAATGTTATGTTATGTTATGATAGGTCTCCATGGCCTTATTTGGACATAGAATCTAACCGAGAGATGTTCATTCTCTAATCGATTATGTGTCTATAGGATATTGAGGGTAGTTAAAGCCAACTAAGCGTACTAAGATCCAGGTAGACAGTCTATATTGCGGCCTCATTTTATGGGGCCTTTGTCTCTATGAACATATAGTCTTAATTGTGGGGCCCTTTGTCATTGTATTTCTATGGATCTATTGTCTTAATCCTGGGACACTTTGTCAGAGTAATTCTATGGATCTATTGTCTTAATTCTGGGACCATTTTCAGTGTATCTCTATGGATCTATTGTCTGAAATACGGGGCCTTTGTCTGCGTATTTCTATGGATCTATTGTCTGAAATACGGGGCCTTTGTCTGCGTATTTCTATGGACCAATTGTCTGAAATACGGGGCCTTTGTCTGTGTAATTCTATGGATCTATTGTCTTAATTCTTGGACCCTTTTTCAATGTAATTATATGGATCTGTTGTCTTAAATACGGGACCTTTTGTCTGTATATTTCTAGTATATGGATCTATTGTCTTTAATACAGGGTCTTTGTCTGTGTAATTCTATGAACCTATAGTCTTACAAAACCTTTTGTTCTGTTCATAAACCACACGGTAAGCTATTTATAGATATGGGATAACAAGCGATTTTATGCCTAAAGAAGTAGAAACTGAGGTTCTGTATTCTTGTCACCAAGTATATGTAGTTTAAATCCTCTAAATATCGTCTGTTATACAGAAGAATCATTGACCATGTGACAGTCTCATGTCACAAAATACCTATTATGGGGACACATTTCCTTCCCCAAAAACGGTATATATATAGGTGGGTATCAAACGTTGGTCTGGAAAAGACATGGTATATGGACGTATGTATTTTTTAAACGTTCATTTCATATACATGAACTCTTTATTGTTGTTCAACTTTTTAATTGGTAACCAATTATCATATATACTTTTGTTTGGAGTGTTCATATACATCACTATACGAAACACAGCTTCTAATAAACTAGTCGGTGGTTAAATCAACACAGCCAATATCCCCAATGGTAAGATATTTTTTAGCACATGGGTACATTCATGACTAAAGAAGAAGGAACTGAGGTAAATTATACTTTATTATATGATCACTTAACACACAGAACAGGTTTTGCGGACTCGCTCTGTGTAACCTATTTCTAGTATGTAGCAGTATGTTCAGCAAACACATGTAAGCGATTCCTACGGTTGTAAGTGGTTCTCGTCAGTGATCACTGAGTTAGGTCTGTGGTTCAGAACCAAGCTTTTTAGTTTTCAGTGCATAATCACCATAATTCCTGATTATTCCCAAGGTCCAAATGAGTTCACTATTTAGTTCTGAAATAGTTTTAGTTGTGTTTACAATGTAATCCAATACTAGTTGTTCATTAAACATCTTTTCAATCGTGAACATTTCACAAGGTTCTGGGAGAATGATGTAACCGCATATTGATGTTTCTTCTTCGAATATCCGACTTCTTTCATTGAAAAACACGTCCTTGTAAACAGAAATTCGAACAAAGTTTTCTCCAACAAGTTCACGAATCCCACGTATATCGTTATTTTTAGCAATACCTCTAATTAGCCAACAGTCAGAGAACAGTTGATCCACAATATCTAGTAAGAAATCTGTTTCAAATTCTGTTCTCTCCAGAAAAGATTCCAATCTCTCTCTACCATCAACAAAATGTCCTTCCAAAATTAACTTTATTATTAGCTTCTCTTCCCTTCAAAACCAAGTTTGCTGTAATTCATTCTTGATTTCGTCGCGTAGTGTTGATGCGTTAACTACAGATTTGTACACTTTCTGACGCATTTTTGCTGGTAGCATATCAATTACCTCCATAAGTCCTTACAAAACACTCTGTTTATTCGAGGTAATCCACTACAGCACGGGGTATTGATCGTGAGTTTCTCACAAAATTAGCACCAGTGTTATACAATCGGTTGGTCATACTATACATAGCGTTCGCACTCTAATGACGATCAGTGAAAAGTATTTATTTCTTATTATACTAGTTATAACAACCAATCAAAATCCGTCGTTCAATTTAACTATACAAGGACAAGCGGTATGATAACAACCGTACAACAACTTGATGTATACTAATCATATTTCATATTATTACTCTAAAATCTCCATTACATGAAGCAAAATAAAGAGCGTATATGATCTAGACTGGTGTATAAATACTTAGTGATTTCTTTTCATCAATTATATGTATTGTAACTCCTATAAATATAGTCTGTTATACAGAGTAACCATGTACCACGTGACAGTCTCTCTGTTAATACACAGGCATCAAAACATTGGTGTGGAAAAGACCTACTATGTGAATGCGTGTATTTACTTGATGCATACTAGGTCATTCATATTATTACTCTAAAATCTCCATTACATATATATTAGTTTTGTTTCAAATTCGCGTTTAAAAAAGTAGTCATTTCGCGTTGTCATACTACGTCAAATAGCACTTTTTTTATTCGCCAAATATAGTCATAATAGCATTTAAAAGTTTTGTCAAATAGGTATTTTTGTTATTGCGTATTACGCGTTTATAAAATGACACGCTTCATAACAGGAAATTAACCATAAACAATGAAATTTTAAGTAAAAAATGTATACTTTTTACTATTTTGAACGCTGCGTTTCTATACAATTGCTGACATTACATTAAATGATACACATATGTATTTACTCTAAATATGAACATTTGTCTGTGAGACCAGGCATAGATTCATCACTATATATAATTGATATGTCATGTTTGTTTCGCTCGCTTGGTAATAGGTATGGGGGTGTAGTTTACTAATATTGTATGGACATACTGAGATAACACCTCATCGACCCATATAATGGCTCATATCATATGTGTAACTTCATCGAGCGCACTTCGCCGTTGATGTAGGTCGCATTCCAGAGTCAGCTACAATATGATCTCATATAACAGGTATTTCTATAAATAGTTGGCTGATAATGCCTGACATTATGACTAGTCATTTAATGACATATTGATTTGTACAAAGCACTGCGTATCTTAAAGAGCATCTGGTACATGGTTACTCTGTATAACAGACTATATTTATAGGAGTTACAATATATATAATTTATGAAAAGAATACATCGTATACGCTCTTTATTTTGCTCCATGTAATGGAGATTTTAGAGTAATACTATGAATGAACCTATACATCAAGCAAATACACGCGTCCACATAGTAGGTCTTTTCCACACCAATGTTTTGACGCCTCGGTGTTAACAGAGAGCTTGGATTATATATGTATGAATTGCAAAAAGAATATGTGATATGCATATGCTTTCACATAGTAGATCTGTCGTGAGACTGTCACGTGGTACATGGTTCCTCTGTATAACAGACTATATGTATAGGAATTAAAATACATGTTATTGATGGAAAGAAAGTATTTATATACACTAGTCTACGTCATATGCGATCTTTATTTTGCTCCATGTAATGGAGATTTTAGAGTAATAATATGAATGACCTAGTATACATCAAGTAAATACACGCATTCACATAGTAGGTCTTTTCCACACCAATGTTTTGATGCCTGTGTATTAACGGAGAGGTTGGATTACATACGAATGAACGGTAAAAAGAATATGTGCTATGCACATGTTTTCACATAGTACGCCTATCGTGAGACTGTCACGTGGTACATGGTTACTCTGTATAACAGACTATATTTGTAGGAGTTACAATAAATATAATTGATGAAAAGAAATCACTAAGTATTTATACACCAGTCTACATCATATACGCTCTTTATTTTGCTTCATGTAATGGAGATTTTAGAGTAAAAATATGAAATATGACTAGTATACATCAAGTTGTTGTACGGTTGGTATCATACCGCTTGTCCTTGTATAGTTAAATTGAACGACGGATTTTGATTGGTTGTTATAACTAGTATAATAAGAAATAAGTACTTTTCCCTGATCGTCATTAGAGTGCGAACGCTATGTATAGTATGACCAACCGATTGTATAACACTGGTGCTAATTTTGTGAGAAATTCACGATCAATACCCCATGTTGTAGTGGATTACCTCGAATAAACAGAGTGTTTCGTAAGGACTTATGGAGGTAATTGATATGCTACCAGCATAAATGCGTCAGAAAGTGTACAAAGCTTTTGTTAACGCATCAACACTACGTGAAGAAATCAAGAATGAATTACAGTAAACTTGGTTTCGAAGGGAAGAGAAGCTAATAATAAAGTTAATTTTGGAAGGACATTTTGCTGATGGTAGAGAGAGATTGGAATCTTTGCTGGACAGAACAGAATTTGAAACATATTTCTTACTAGATATTGTGGATCAACTGTTCTCTGACTGTTGGCTAATTAGAGGTATTGCTAAAAATAACGATATACGTGGGATTCGTGAACTTGTTGGAGAAAACTTTGTTCGATTTTCTGTTTACAATGACGTGTTTTTCAATGAAAGAAGTCGGATATTCGAAGAAACATCAATATGCGGTTACATCATTATCCCAGAACCTTGTGAAATTTTCACGATTGAAAAGATGTTTAATGAACAACTAGTATTGGATTACATTGTAAACACAACTAAAACTATTTCAGAACTAGATAGTGAACTCATTTGGACCTTGGGAATATTCAGGAATTATGGTGATTATACACTGAAAACTAAAAAGCTTGGTTCTGAACCACAGACCCAACTCAGTGATCACTGACGAGTACCACTTACAACCGTAGGCATCGCTTACATGTGTTTGCTGAACATACTGCTACATACTAGAAATAGGTTACACAGAGCGAGTCAGCAAAACCTGTTCTGTGTGTTAAGTGATCAAATAATAAAGTAAAATTTACCTCAGTTCCTTCTTTTTTAGTCATGAATGTACCCCATGTGCTAAAAAATAGCTTACCATTGGGGATATTGGCTGTGTTGATTTAACCACCGACTAGTTTATTAGAAGCTGTGTTTCGTACAGTGACGTATATGAACACTCCAAACAAAAGTATATACGATAATTGGTTACCAATTAAAACAATAAAGAGTTCATGCAGCGTACATGAAATGAACGTTTAAAAAATACATACGTCCATATACCATGTCTTTTCCAGACCAACGTTTGAAACCCACCTATATATATACCGTTTTTGGGGAAGGAAATGTGTCCCCATAATAGGTCTTTTGTGACATGAGACTGTCACATGGTCAATGATTCTTCTGTATAACAGACGATATTTAGAGGATTTAAACTACATATACTTGGTGACAAGAATACAGAACCTCAGTTTCTACTTCTTTAGGCATAAAATCGCTTGTTATCCCACATCTATAAATAGCTTACCGTGTGGTTTATGAACAGAACAAAAGGTTTTGTAAGACTATAGGTTCATAGAATACACAGACAAAGACCCTGTATTAAAGACAATAGATCCATAGAAATATACAGACAAAAGGTCCCGTATTTAAGACAACAGATCCATATAATTACACTGACAAAGGGTCCCAGAATTAAGACAATATATCCATAGAATTACACAGACAAAGGCCCCGTATTTCAGACAATAGGTCCATAGAAATACGCAGACAAAGGCCCCGTATTTCAGACAATAGATCCATAGAAATACGCAGACAAAGGCCCCGTATTTCAGACAATAGATCCATAGAGATACAATGAAAAGGGTCCCAGAATTAAGACAATAGATCCATATAATTACTCTGACAAAGTGTCCCAGGATTAAGACAATATATCCATAGAAATACAATGACAAAGGGCCCCAAAATTAAGACTATATGTTCATAGAGACAAAGGCCCCATAAAATGAGGCCGCAATATAGACTGTCTACCTGGATCTTAGTATGCTTAGTTGGCTTTATCTACCCTCAATATCCTATAGACACGTAATCGATTAAAGAATGAACACCGCTCTGTTAGATTCTATGTCCAAATAAGGCCATGGAGACCTATCATATTCTAAGTACATAACATTTATGCATAGTTTTAATATGCTATATTTTGAAAGGAAATTTGTCTTATATATAACAAATACGACTGATTTAGACAGGATTTTGACATTCTAAACTATACAAATGCTTGCATATTAGTCAAAGTGAAGAGTGAGGGCGCATTTTCTAAAGTAAATAACACTGTATCATTAACAGAAACGAAACAATCGACCGCGGGTTACAATACTACGAGCGTCTGTTTTGATGGACATGCTGCATTAGATTTAAATGAGGTGTACATTTAAGGTATAATAGTCCGCTATTATAGGAAATGGGAGCCATTTATGAAGTGAATAACAATCAATACCTTCATTTCCTACATGAGTACCTCGAATGAATACGTGTCGTATAATTTGAAAGACCCAATGAATTAAATGAACTTTATACGGTTGATACGTCCAACCAGATATGAAATGTATTATCTGATTATATTTAAATACTAAGTGTTGTCATCACTAAATCCAGCATTCTGATTGGTCGGCGCCCACGTGGCTAGTTGCAGTTATTTCTCGGTGAATGCGCAACGCCTCATAACACCAAGCTCATAACACCATCGATACGTCATTGGGTTTGGAAAGACCAACGCGTAATATTTTGGGCGCATTTAGACTCGCACAGGATTGACTTAATACATCATCGGGTTTCAATATGAAGAGAAATTGTTCCTATTAACTTTTGCCAAGGGTGCTATTGGGTATTTCGGGCTGTTTTTGTCACGATACACTTTTCGATTTAAATACATTTACAAAAGTGGCTTTTTCGCTAAATGTATATAAATATAAGGATTAACTGTCATGTAGACTATTTTTATGGAGATGTAACCGTGAGGTAAGTGGTCATAACTTGTATGTAAAACCCTTCGGGTTTTACACAAGTTATGTCCACTTACCTCACGGTTACATCTCAATAAAAACAGTCCACATGACAGTTAATCCTTATATATAATTTCCGAAAGTGACGTGTACCTTTAAGGCACGTGACCCAAATGTGGTCCATTGTATGACGCATTTATGAAGTGAATAACACAATGATTACCTTCATTTCGTACAGGATTACCTCGAATGAACACGCTACGTATAACTTACAAAACGATGGGACCTTCAGACAATTTTGAAAATAATGAGCGTTTTATTAATGAATAATTAGGTTTAAATGACGGGTACCTTTAAGGTATGTGAACCAAATGTAGTCTATCGTCTGAACCATTTCTGGAGTAATGACAAAGCAAAACCCTACATTCATACATTGCTGCATCGAATGAACCTGCGTTTAAATTGAATACCAATTTGATTAAATGAGCTTACTATGGTTGATATGTTCAACCATATATGTAATGTGTTAACTTGGGCATCGAATGTATGCGTGACGTATAACTTTAAGGCTAATATGTTAAGAGATGTTGTCATTTAACGTCCAGTATGGCAATTTCATATGAATGAAAGCATGCATATTGCTAAAATCAATTTTTTATTTATTATTTATAGTTACATTAGGTTTAAATGCTTAATTTTAAACATAACTTTAGTAAACGATAGAGATTCAGACACATTTTGAAAATAAAGAGCGTTTATATCGATGTATACGCTGAATTAGGTTAAAGTGACGTGTACCTTTAAGCTAAGTGTCCACAAGCACAATAGTACGCTATATGAACCATTTATGAAGTGAATAACAAATCAATACCTTCATTCATACATTGTTGCATCGAATGTACAATGTCAGACGGAACAGGTGGAGATAACTTCAATTTGTTTACACAGAGTGCATATGTCAAATATATTATCGATTGTCCAATTGTTTAACGCGCATTGAGTAAAACCTTCAAATGAATTAGATGCAAGCAGATTTTCCAACTGTTCACACTGTTTCTTTGTAATAAACTTTATATAGTAAATGCAACTGTATATAATAGCGTCTATTGAATATATGCTAGATGTTTGCCAAAGGACATGTTGTCTGATAAAATAGATAACTTTTGAATATAATTATTTCCAGAATGCTCGGTTTTCATATTCTAAGAAAGCGCGATTTGTGATTCATTTAACCTCTGGAAGGCTCGAATTTGATATGATGTTTAAACATACTGTTGGACGGGAGTGAAATTGTCATATATGCACACAACCCATGTATGATTATGTTTGTTAATTGACATTTTGGAAAGCAAACGAGATTTAAGAGAATTTCAATAATTATAGCAGTTACACATTCATCATATACATATGTTGCTCATGTGTGAGGGTGTGTGAGGGGAACATTCAACCAGCAAACGCAGCTAACATTCAACCAGACAAAACTGCTAATATTCAACCATCGAACGCAGCTAATGGTCAACCAGCAAATGTAGCTAGCATTCAACCAGCGATTACAGGTACGAAAGTTCACTGAAATATGATTACTAAACTCCATAAAAACGGCCCTTGGGCCATCAAAACATCCTCTTTTTCAGGGCCTGAGAAATAGGTATACATAAGACACCCGAATAAGATCATACAATGGGCCCATCGTAAGACTATAGGGCTAGACAAAGTTATATTTTGAATGGGGAACAATCCAATATAATAGTATTTTACATCGCTCGTGTTGTGAGGACCTTGTATACTGACTTCCAGAACATTCCAAGCACGCAGCGGAGAACATTCAACCAGCAAACACAGCTAACATTCAACCAGCGATTACGGGTACGAACGTTTACTGAAATATAATTAATAAGCTCCAAAATGACCATCGAAACGGGCCTTCTTCATATATTCAACCAGACATAGCAGTTAATATTCAACCATCAAATGCAGCTAATAGTCAACCAGTAAATGCAACTAACATTCAACCAGCGATTATGGGTACGAAAGTTTACTGAAATATGATTACTAAACTCAAAAAGGACCATCAAAATGGCCCTTCTTCACAGATTCAACCAGACATAGCAGTTAATATTCGACCATCAAATGCAGCTAATAGTCAACCAGCAAATGTAGCTAACATTGAACCAGTTTAAATTGGACCATGAATTAAATTAATGCACTTGGCATTAGAGCGAAGATAATTGCATAAATCATCAGAACAGACCACATTCGACCTTGGCATCTACACCTGCCACTACTGGGAAACAATCAAACGCAGCTAACATTCACACATACAAATCAGCAAATGTTTAACCAGTGAACGCCGCTAATGTTCAATAAGCAAATGTAGCTAACATTGAACCAGCGATTTCAGTTTACTATAAAAATGGCCCTCCTGGGCCATCAAAACATCCGCTTTTTCAGGGCCTGGGAAATAGGTATACAGAAGACCCCCGACTAAGACCATACAATGGGCCCATCGTAAGACTATAGGGCTAGACAAAGTTATATTTTGAATGGGCCAAAATTCGATTTAATAGTATTCTATACTGCTCATGTTGTGGTGACCTCGTCTACTGACTTCAAAAATAATATTCCAAATAAAGTTATCCATTGATGTCTTGGGCTAATTTTTTAGTGGTATTTTTGTTATGAGTTATACAGTGGTGAGGACCCCTGACTCACATTCCACGCGGCCTGTGCGAAATCATGGCACTAGGTCCTTTGAAATATGTATACAAAAGGACCACAATCAAACTATAGAGCCATAGAAATATTCCGAGGGTTTCCAATTAGAACATAAGGCCATAGAAATATGTATACAAAATGACCCCCAATCAAACTATAGAGCCACAGAAAGGCTTGGGCATGCGGTCTAAACAGTTGCACGCTTTCAAAAGCGCGCGGTCCAAAACAGGTGCACGATTCCCTTGTTTCAAAAGGTCCAAAAACAGGTGCACGATTCCATTGTTTCAAAAGGTCCAAAACAGGTGCACGAGAAGCATGGTGACGCTAAATAATGCTGGTAGCCATTGTTGTGTCGAATAAGGAGGATGCACGATTCCCTTGTTTCAAAAGGTCCAGCCACGTGCACGAGGCTTGCTGACGCTAAATAATTCTGGTGGCCATTGTTGGGTCGAATAAGGAGGAGTTTCGTCGCCCTATCATATAATTAAGAATGAGCGAATTTAATTAATTAAAATCTATCAAATAATTAAGAAGGTAAAGGAGGGGCTTCATTAATTAATTCTACCTATAATATAAGTAAGAAGGAGGGGTTTTCATACAATAAGGACCCCTAATAAACCCCTACCATTGGCCCCTTTAGACAATAGGGTAAAACAAAAGGGGGGGAAATCGATAGAAATGCCCGGATAGCGTCCCATATACTACTACTGGTGTTGGAAGATAGAACGAGTGCGAATCCTAAAGCATTAGTTTCGTTGAATCGTGGTGGATATGGAGCGGAGTAGTCCGGTTTTTGTTGATTTGAATGTCACCCGCGCATGGTGCTGACCAGCAAACACATGAAACTAAAAGTTAACTGATGTTAGAAGTTAAAACAAGTGAGCATCTTATTTGTATTACATTGGTTTTGCCAATTCGTGATGGCTCAAATAATCAGATTTCGAAGAGGTGAAATCCGGTTTGGTTGATCTGCTGCTCGCAGGATCAGATAATAAATGAAAATAAAACTTCACTGATGTTGGAAGTTAGAACGAGTGCGAATCATAAATCATTAGTTTCGTCGATTCGTGGTGGATATGGAGCGGAGTAGTCCGGATTTGGTTGATTTGAATTTCACCCGTGCATGGTGCTGACCAGCATACACATGAAACTAAAAGTTAACTGATGTTGGAAGTTAAAACAAGTGAGCATCTTATTTGTATTACATTAGTTTTGCCAATTCGTGATGGCCATCATATGTTGGCAAAGCTCGTGATGACAAAAGGGGGGAAAATCGATAGATAGCGTCCCATATACTACTACTGGTGTTGGAAGATAGAACGAGTGCGAATCCTAAAGCATTAGTTTCGTCGAATCGTGGTGGATATGGAGCGGAGTAGTCCGGTTTTTGTTGATTTGAATTTCACCCGTGCATGGTGCTGACCAGCAAACACATGAAACTAAAAGTTAACTGATGTTAGAAGTTAAAACAAGTGAGCATCTTATTTGTATTACATTGGTTTTGCCAATTCGTGATGGCTCAAATAATCAGATTTCGAAGAGGTGAAATCCGGTTTGGTTGATCTGCTGCTCACAGGATCAGATAATAAATGAAAATAAAACTTCACTGATGTTGGAAGTGAGAACGAGTGCGAATCCTAAAGCATTAGTTTCGTCGATTCGTGGTGTATATGGAGCGGAGTAGTCCGGTTTTGGTTGATTTGAATTTCACCCGTGCATGGTGCTGACCAGCAAACACATGAAACTAAAAGTTAACTGATGTTGGAAGTTAAAACAAGTGAGCATCTTATTTGTATTACATTAGTTTTGCCAATTCGTGATGGCTCAAATAATCGGCTCATAGAAGAGGTGAGATCCGGTTTGGTTGATTTGCTGCTCACAGGATCAGCTAATAGATGAAATTAAAACTTCACTGGCGTTGGAAGATAGAACGAGTGCGAATCCTAACGCATTAGTTTCGTCGATTCGTGGTGGATATGGAGCGGAGTAGTCCGGTTTTGGTTGATTTGAATTTCACCAGTGCATGGTGCTGACCAGCAAACACATTAAACTAAAAGTTAACTGATGTTGGAAGTTAAAACAAGTGAGCATCTTATTTGTCTTACATTGGTTTTGCCAATTAGTGATGGCTCAAATAATCATATTTCGAACTGCATATAGCATATTGTTACACGAATATGTCCATTGTCCAACTATAAAACACAATAGTGTGTCCCTTAAAGGAGTATTCACACTGTACAATTGAATCAAATTACTGTACCAGTAAAGGGTTTCACATAGTTTTCCATGACCCATATCCCCATATCCCATTCGAACTCAATGTGGTCAACTTCTTACAAAGGATCACCGGAGTCTAACTTTAACATATATTTGTTTTAATTAATGGCGTATCCGGACTGTAAAATTGGATCAAATGAATATAGCCATCATATGTTGGCAAAGCTCGTGATGACGAATATCACCCGATGTTCGACTGGGAGTGGTCACTTTATTACACAATGATGCCCAATGTCCAACATCACAAAATAATTGTATCAATTAAGCGCGTATCGTCACAGTAAAATGGGCCCAAATGACTATAACCATCATAATTTGACCTATCACGATATTCACAAGTTCGCGATGACCCATTTCAACAGTATTTCGAACTACGTGTGGTCCTTTTATTACACAACGATCAGTGTAGTCCAACTTCTACCCAAAATTGAGTCAATTGATGACGTATCCGCACTGTAGAATGGACTATATTGACATTTGTTTAATAAAAGGACCACACGCAGTTCGAAATACTCTTGATATGGTTCATCGCGAACTTGTGAATATCGTGATAGGTCAAAATATGATGGTTATAGTCATTCGGGCCCATTTTACTGTGGCGATGCGCCCTTGTTTGATACAATTATTTGTTGAATTTGGACACTGGGGATCATTGTGTAATAAAGTGACCACTCCCAGTTGGATATCGGGTGATATTGGTCATCACGAGCTTTGCCAACATACGAAGGCTATATTCAATTGATTCCATTTTGCAGTCCGGATACGCCATTAATTAAAACAAATATATGTTAAAGTTAGATTCCGGTGATCCTTATGTCAGAAATTGACCACATTGAGTTCTCGATTGTGATATGGGCCATGGAAAACTCTGTGAAACCCATTACTGGTATATTAATTTGAGCCAATTATACAGTGTGAATACTCCTTTAAGGGACACACTATTGTGTTGTATAGCTGGACAATGGACATCTTCGTGTAACAATATGGCTACATCCAGTTCGAAATCTGATGATTTGAGCCATCACGATTTGGCGAAACCAATGCAATACAAATAAGATGCGCACTTGTTCTAACTTATAACATCAGTTAACATTTGTTTAGTTTCATGTGCTTGCTGGTCAGCACCACGGGTGAAATTCAAATCAACCAAAACCGGACTATTCCACACCATATCCATCACGAATCGACGAAACTAATGCTTTAAGATTCGCACTCGTTCTATCTTCCAACACCAGTGAAGTTTTATTTTCATCTATTATTTGATCAAGAACAGCAAATCAACAAAACCGGATTGCTCCTCTTCTATGAGCCCACAATTGGCTTATGCAGAACGGTGTTCTCTGTAATGCTCGCGATATGTGATCGCGCTCGCGGCATATATATGTGTATGTCTGAGTGTGTGTGTGTGTGTGTGTGTGTGTGTGTGTGTGTGTGTCTATCTCTCGTTCTTTCGTTAGCCGCTGATCATTCGAAAGGCGGAGCGTGTGCATACCTGTCGTCTTGACTCAGTTCCGGAACGCAAATCCGGGTTATTCTCGATCAATCGGTAATAACCCGGATTCGCTTCCCGGAACTGAACCAAGGCACTCTGAACGATCAGGGGTTAATGAGCGAATGAGAGAGAGAGACAGACAGACAGACAGAGGGAGAGAGAGAGAGTGGGAGAGAGACACATAGACCCGAGTCCCATATTATCGATCGAGAATAACCCGGATTTGCGTTCCGGAACTGAGTCAAGACGATAGGTATGCACACGCGCCGCCTTTCGAATGATCAGCGGCTAACAAAAGAACGGGAGACACACACACACATATATATATATATATATATATATATATATATATATATATATATATATATATATATATATAGACAGACAGATAGACAGAGGGAAATAGAGTGGGAAAGAGACAGAGACACGAGTCCCAGATTATCAATCGAGAATAAGCCGGATTCGATTACCGGATTTGAACCAAGTCGATTGGAGCGAGGGAGACAGACAGAGTGAGAGAGAGAGAGAGAGAGAGAGAGAGAGAGAGAGAGAGAGTGAGTGAGAGAGAGAGAGGGAGTGAGAGAGAGGAGGGACAGAGACCCGAGTCTCAGATTATCAATCGAGATTCCCGGATTTGAACCAAGTCGATTTGTATGTACCGGGACTCACGAAAGAACGAGAGAGAGAGAGCGAGATAGAGAGGGCGAGACAGACAGACAGCTTGAGAGAGAGACAGAGAGCGACTTGCTCGCGTTCCATCTTGGTTGTTGTCACATTGCCACTACATCAGATATTTAAATATGCATGTTATGTCGAGATCTCGAGATAATTATGTCGAGATCTCGAGATAATTTTTGTATTGAGTATGTCGCAAATCAGCCACCGTACTACTCAATAATCTGAATTCAGATTCTGTATCCAGATTCTCACGGAATAACGACTCAGAGGTTTGAGAACAAACATATTACCCGAACAATGAATGAATCTGGGTGACTTTTATCAATCCAAAACCACTGGATTCAAGCTTAACCACAGCTGAATTATGGGTTACTTTTCAGGATTTAGCTCGGGGAGAGCTTTCCGATAAATGGCAACAAGCCATATTTCCGACTAAATCCTGAAAAGTTACCCATAATTCTGCTCTGGTTAAGCAGTTGATTAATTAGGGCATTATTGTACATATATAATGATCCATCCCTTAAAGGGACCCCGGCACTCACAGTGGGTAAATACGTAAAAGTTAAAAAAGTATGTAGAAACAGCACCAATAAGAACATTGCGAAGATAAACTTTGTTGGAGAGCTTTTCGATGAATGGCAACAAGCCATATCACCGACTAAATCCTGAAAAGTTACCCATAATTCTGCTGTGGTTAAGCAGTTGATTAATTAGGGCATTAATGTATATATATAATTATCCCTCCCTTAAAGGGACCCAAGGCACTCACAGTGGGTAAATATGTAAAAGTTATAAAAGTATGTAGAAACAGCACCAAGAAGAAAATTGGGAAGATAAACTTTGTTGTTTTTTAAATATTGATAGCTCTCCAATAATGAAATTTTATGTGTTGAAAACACTGTTTCAGTCATTTGTCAGCAACAATCACTAATCGAGTAGTAAGAAAAAATATTTCAGTCTAAATATGATTTTCAGAATATTTCTCAATGCAATGTATACTGTTATGTTTTGATTAAACTTCAGTATCTTATAAATTGAACTTTGATCAATAATGCCACTGCAACAGTAATGTTTATATAACTATGGTTTCGACAGGCGAAATCTCATTGTTGGGGAGTTATTAATAATGAAAATATATTATTACATTTACTTGTCTATGATAGTTGATTTACATACTTTTTTTTTTTTTTATAAAATTGATGCTAATTCGCATGAACCAACTGTGAAAGACTTGAGTCCTTTTAAGTTTATGGATGTTCATATACAAGCAGAGAACCAATCTAAGGTTCAATTGTATAAATGTTCAAATAAGTTCAACAAATGCCGAAAAGGCTGGGTTTTTTTTACCTCATCTGTTGAACATTCCAAGCAAGCCTGCAAATAGGTCAACATGACCGCTTTCGCAGATTGCTGCTTCCAGAAGGATACGCACTACGTTCATGACTGAACTAGCCTGCAAATAGCGTATCTGTCATTCGCAGAATGAGGTCCCCAGAGGGTGAATTTAGTGATGCCATCCCACACAGCGGGCTAGCATCACCAAATTAACCCTCTAGAGGCCTCATTCTGCTTAGGCATCATATTATGGGATGTATCTATAGTCTCAAATTAACATTATATTTAGTTAAGTTTCTATATCCCCTAATTTGCAGAAGATAAAATGCACAATCGAGGTGCCCAATGGGTGAGTATCACCATCTTCAACTGGGGAAATTCAATCTGATCCTAGGTCTCCCATAGCAGTTGAGGGCCTAAGCAGAATGAGGTCCCCATAGGGTGAATGTGGTGATGCTAGCCCGCTGTGCGGTATAGCATCACTGAATAAACCATCTGGGGACCTCATTCTTCAAATGACAGACACGCTATTTGCAGACTTGTTTCCAAGAAATGAATGAGAATCAACGATAATTTATCAAATGGATAATTTGCAGGTTTGATGAATGCAAACTGCAGTTAAGAGAATCACAAGTTCGTGTCAAATATACCTCTTACATCAAGAAAGGTTGACAAAGTTATAATGGTGTGTGTGAAACTTCATGGACCTGTATAAAAATGATAACATGCTAATTTTGTTGACACTAAAAGAATACATGTGCCTTTTAAACAAACTGTACGTTAACCCTTTCATGATGGGAGCTGCGCTGGTGCAGCATTATATATCCAGTGCCAGTATATTCTCTTAAATATGCGAGTCTTCCATAGGGTGCCTCGCATATATAAGAGAATGCACTGGCTTATAACTTCAAGGTAAATTTAGTTAGGCCAATGTATGCTATATATATATATGAGAGTCTCATTATGGGAGACTTGCATAATTATATAAGAGAATGCATTGACACAAGGTTTTTGAATAATTTCTGGAAACTTCATGGAAGGTTTAATAAACATTAATCCACTGAGTAGATTTAATATGATAATATGCAAGGCATATAGAAAGACCCCGTCATAATAGTAAGACTTATATTTTATTGAATACGGGTGCTTTAAATAATCATAATGATATATAATTAAAGTGTTATATATTAACACCATTGATATGAAGTGGAAAGAAGTAAACAAAAACATCGCATTGGCTGCTGACATCAGAACAAAATCAACACTTCACTTCATGTACATGTCAAACTTGATGTGGTAATATAATTAACTCAGATGACATGTGTATGAGCATGGATTCACTCGTGGTTTGTGGATTTGATGACAAGTTTATCTGCTTTCATTCTGATATATATGTGTGATTCTTACAAGCAATTTCCATATCTTATTTTCCCCGTGGAAATACGGTAAACTTTAAAGTCATATTATTTTTCGCTCAGTTTTAAATTTGCGCACCAATGAGTGTGCAAAATATAGTACTGCGCGAATTTAAATACTAGTAATGTAGCTAAAATTTAATACACAGTACTAAATCAAACCGGTATAATATAACTAGTAACTGAAGCACGTGTCTGCGTTTATATGTCCAGTATGGTCGTGATATATGCCATATAGCGGCTAAAACGACGTTAAACTCTCAATTAATAAATGAATCAATAAAGGTGGAGTCTATAGTGAGGTGAAATCAGTTGTCGCGAAGACGACATGACCCATTCGGTCATGTCTGGATTATGGCCCTCATAATTCCGTTAAAACAACTAATCCTTCAAATTATTACAAAACACTACGGCTTATTACTGCAGATTTCTCATTCACCACACCAGAAAGCTTCTAAATGCGGATCAAAAATCGGAGGTATTGTTTCCAGCCAAGAGTGCATGGCCCAGCCATTGTTCATACATAAACGTCGAAAGCAACTAATGCGGTCATATTGGTTACATACTGCAACTATAAGACATCCAGCGAATACACACCCCACGAAAACCCGAAATGTGTTGTCCTGCGAGATATCCGATCGCTATAGCTCAATTTGACACGGCCAGATTAACCTTTCCACAATATCCTAAACAATAAAGCTTCGCAAATCATCGGCATAGTCAATAGAACTTTCACGAACTTGGACATTCCAACTACAGCTTTTACCGGACTCGGGGTCGCAATACAACTTTAACGTGTCCCAAAATAACCGCATCCGGGGTAGTACTATAGCTTTTAAAGCGACCCAATCTATTTATAAAACCTACATCGGCCCACGTCTTTCAAATATTTGGCCAACATTATACACCGGTGGCGTTAATGGCGCTTTAACGTCATGACGCCGTAACTGCCTTCATTTAGCTAACAAATGAAACTGATCTAATATGAACCTACGCAGGACATATTCATAACTACTTACTTTTTATAAATAAATAAATACTTCAGTTGTCCATTGTCACATATCGGAAGAAAATTCGTTTCATTGCTGATTCTGCGATTTTGTGAAAACATTGCCGGAAGTCAAGTGATTTTTTCACCTGCATGGTATACTGTAAATTATCCGTGATTTACGCTTTCGATATAAATGTGAAAAATATAATGCACGCCGTGAATTTAAATTGGAAGAGTTCGAAAATGACTGGTTCTTGTTCAAATTTGCCGTGAAAGAAAATGCACAATAATTACTCCTATCACCAGAAATGTTATTATTCCTACTATTATATTACTCTTACTATTCATAGCCATCCTTAGTTGGCCATGAATGAATACAGAAATGTCGACCAGAGCACATAACTAATTATTACTTCCATTATGTATATATATACCCACATCACATGTTCTTATACCCTGTTAAAGAAACTATATCTACTTGTTCACCACCGATAACAGCCGACCTTCACCCACGGGACTAAGGCTACGTTCACACACCTCGACAAATTGCACGCCAAATTTCCACACGATTCGCCAAATTAAAGCTAATTCCTGCACATATGAATGATATATCTTGAATTCTTAATGTATATTATTTTAGCATTAGAACATATGATTTTAGATACTAAACACAAATACCGATTACACAGTTGACCCTTAACAATATTGTATATTGTATGTCTGAAATCTCTAAAATTCCATGAGCGCATATATATTTCCAGGCTTCGAAACTGTCCAATATATAACAGACGGCAAGGACTGAAAGTAATACTCGTAGTTTATACTCCATATTTAGCAAATTTTTGACATGTAAGTCAAATGCTACGTTTTCCCCTGACAGGGTATCCCGGTTCGTGAACGTGGCCTCAGTCGGGATTGTATGTAAGTCACATATGAAAGCGGGTATGTCTGTAGAGAGCGCAAGACAGAGCGATAGGCGTGTGTCTGCATATTAATATATTCATTAGATGTAACTTGTATTAGATATGTATACGTATGTTCAAATGTTATTCAATAAAAATATTATACAAAAAAAAAACAATTATGTGTGACGTCACAAGTACGTACGCCCGCCTGTTACCTATACACGACTCGAGCTCGGCGCGCATAATAACTCACCCCATACAGCAAGATTCCTCGCCATGGTTTCCGGTTGCCTGAAAGATATACCTTATACATTAGAAAGTGTAACTAGAGAATTTCAGCTCAGATTGGCTACTTATAGGATCATGCTCTTAAAGAACTGAAAGAAAACACAAGAGTAGATCACCCTCTAAAATTATTTTAATTTTAATCAGTGGGAAATTTAAGACAGGAAATGAAATAACTCCGCAAAATTGACTCAGACTGAACTCAAAATCGCAGGTGTGCATGTCCCCATTTTGGTTGACATCTGTGACAAGTTTTTTAAAAAATTGACTGGAAAATGACGGGATACAGGCTTGAACAAAAGATGCGTCCCAGGATGTGCGATTCTATGTCGAAAAAAAAGGCAAAAACTCCGCCAAAATGAGTCCAAACGAACTCAAAATCGCAGGTTCAAAGTTTCCCATGCTGGTTGATATATGTGCCAAGTTTTTAAAACAATTACACGAAAATGACAGAATACAGACTTGCACAATGTTCCAGCTAACAGTTGATTTATTTTTTTGGAGTAAAGATATAATAAATACACTGATAACATCTTAGTCTTACCAGGTAAGATCACAGCTTCTTTTAGGGCTTCCTTCGCGCCCTCCAACCCAGCTACATCATTCCAGCTCACATTTGGTTTGGTCATCACAATAGCACCTGAAATTTCAAAGAATTGGAATACATTGTCACAGACATATGCCAGGAGGGAAATAAATGAAAATGTCAATGACACAGTAGCTCAACATGGATGGGGGCATGTTGGACGCCGTCTTGAATTCTGAATTTTTCTCAAAGCGGATTTTGGATATGTTATACACGAGATTTTCCCGCGTCGAATGACACCAAAACCGCTTCTTTACCAATTCCTTCTGGGTCTAACCCTCTGACGACCATTCTAAATATCCGCCATTTTCCATATTTTGACCGCCATTTTGGCAGCCATTTTGAGACAAAGCGCCAATTTTGGTTTCATTGAATTGGAGTATTTATAGATATTGGTATGCCCAACTTACATTGTACAGTTCTGTCAATTTCTTGTTGATATATGACTGGAATCCCAATGGCGATTTTTGTGGAATTTTATACTGCGTTCTGTAAAATCGAATGTTTTAGGGTGTAGATGAGTCTGGGACCTCATTTATGGTATCTTTCATTGCTCCAATGCTAATTTAACATGAATAAGACTAATGAAAGTAGACAGTCTGAACCATTATCAAACAAAAGGAATTGATCTTTAAGATATTAGGCAAAAACTTCAAATTTTCGAGTTTAGGCCGCCATTTTGGCGGCCATCTGGGACGAGGGGTTCCAATTTTTGCCATAAACAGGTGGCACAATATTTTACATTTGCAAAAATGTATACATTTGTATACATATGACAACATTTGCTCTCACTATAGTCGAATTAATCTCAGTCAGAGTCTCTTTTGACTAACGGCAGTCATTTTGGACGCCATCTTGGACCCTGAATTTTCCCCAAAGCGGATTTTAGCGGATTTTGGATATGCTATACACACAAGATTATTTCGTCGCGGAAGGTTTTGCAAGCAAGCGTTGTTTATGCGGAACTCACGTAAACATCGATATACTAGCGACCACAAACAATTGCTCTATCACAAACCATCAGGAAGTGGGAATTATTGTGCACTACATGTACTAATATATATTATATATTAGTTTGTTTGGGCTCAAAACTGAATTAATTTATACACATTTACCACTATTTGATCGACGTAACGGGGACGCATTGTACGACCAAGACATCGTTTGTGATCGCATGTATATCGACGTTTCCAGGACGCATAATCAACACTTGTTTTGCCCATATAGTGACCAGTGTATTCAATCTCGTACTTAGGGTAATGATGGTCGCGGTTATCCGGTTGTGATTAGGTTAATGCCCGCAGCGGTTAACCGGTTAGGAAAAAATCCCAAACGTCCCAGCACTAGAAGGCGGGAAAGATGACCACGTGGCATTGTTGATATACATGTACATACCTCAAAATTGCCACGACAATTAAGCAATGCTGTGGCAAATGCCACCGCATTAAGTGTGCCGTGGGACATTTTTCCTTATTTCTATGGGTTGCATGTAGGTTGAGGCTCCAAAAGTAGTGAAGATAAGACCTACATGTACTACCACAGATCTTTATATAAATACCTGATGATAAACTGGCACAAAATGCAACATTATTACTGGCTAGGATTTTCATGGAAACTTTTTGATGGGAAAGCTGACCATGTGGTATTGTTGACATGACTTGAGGCTCGAAAAGGGACTGTGAAATATTCTAATATCCGATATTTAAACATGACAAAAATACCAGTAAACTGGTGCAATATTGAGTTGAGCCCTCGATTTGTATGTGCCACACCTCTGTCCCCTCTACTTTCTCACTCTCCCTCTCATTCTCTCTTCTCTCTCTCTCTGCCTCCTGCTATCCCTAACACTATCTTCCCGCTGTGTCCATCCCAACTTAAACTTAGTTACTTCTCCTTTAAAAAATATTATTTCTATTATTTCCCGTCTGATCGATACCCCTCCCTCACTTATTGGGGAAGGGGCATGTCGCCAAAGAGGAGAAGACTTCATATAAGCCCTCGGGCTTGTTGTCTGATCCTCATTTCCATACATTATCTCTTATATGTTGTATATTTATGTCATTTGTGTATTATGTGTATTATGTTTGGATTTGGAAATAAAAATATGTTTACACTAAGCTCTCGATTTGTATGTGCCACATCTGTGCTAACAAGCGACGGCATATCGGCGTTATCATTGGGTTGAGCTCTCGATTTGTATGTGCCACACCTGTGCTAACAAGCGACGGCATATCGGCGTTATCATTGGGTTGAGCTCTCGATTTGTATGTGCCACACCTGTGCTAACAAGCTCTCGATTTGTATGTGCCACACCTGTGCTAACAAGCTCTCGAACAAACTGACAAAAATTGGTATAAGAGGAAACTTGTATAACTTGATGAAATCGTATCTAGAATGTAGACAACAACAGGTTGTCATAGACGGCACACGTTCGGAACTACAAGAAGATGTAACAGCAGGTGTGCCGCAAGGTTCAGTATTAGGCCCACTTCTGTTTTTAATTTATATTAATGATATAACCGAAAATATACGGTGCAACATTCGTCTATTTGCTGATGACACTTCTCTATTTCTTACTATTGAAGACCCCACCATGGCCGCAAAACTAATCAACGATGACCTCGAAACTCTCATGTGTTGGGCATCAGAATGGCTTGTAAAATTCAATCCCCTGAAAACGGAATCTCTCTTAATCTCCAGGAAAGAAACACCAGTATATCATCCACATTTGACAATGGGAACCGCGACAATTGTTGAGGTTGACAGCCATAAACATCTGGGACTTACTTTCGACAACATGGGCTCTTGGGGTATCCACATCAGATCTATGCTTGACAAAGCATGGAGTCGAGTAAATCTAGTACGTAAACACAGATACAAGCTAAGCAGAGTAACGCTTGAAAAAATACATTATACATTTATACGACCAATACTGGAATATGCCTCCCCTGTTTGGGATAACTGCCCTGATTATCTTAGTGATGACATTGAAAAGGTTCAGTATGAAATGGCCCGAATAGTAACAGGTGCAACCATCAGTACGAGTAACGCGTGCCTTTTGTCAGAGACTGGCTGGGAACTCCTCTCTTCACGCCGTAGAAAACACAAGCTATGCCAATTTTTTAAAATGATACGAGGAACTGCTCCATCAATTTTAAGAAATTATGTACGACCAATTCAGGCAAATAATTCCAGATATAACTTAAGATTTGAACATATAAGACTACCCTCGAATATTAATTATGACTATTATATGGATTCTTTCTTACCATCTGCAATTACCGAATGGAACAAACTGTCAGAAACTACAAAGAGCAGCAGTACAATCGAAGACTTCAAAAAGGAACTGAACAGTGACAATATACGTCCACCTGCCTATTGTTATCATAGTAAATGTCGTAAATCTCATATCCTCCATACCCGGTTAAGATTGAACTGCAGCCACCTAAGTGGTGACCTGACAGATAACCATGTAAAAATTTCCCCCTTCTGTCTATGTGGGGAATTTGAGACAACTTACCACTATCTCTTTGAATGTACATTTTATCAAGAGCCCAGAAGAGAACTATATGACTCCCTACCAAATGTTGCCTTATCTGAGAATACACTAATGCGGGGGTCAAGAGAGCTTAGTCTTCGCGAAAACAAACAAATATTTAATGCAGTACAGACATATATTATGAGAACAAAAAGATTTCCATGATCTGTATGGGTAACAAATTGCTTTGGATTCCGGCCGCGTTATGCGGCAGCACGATGTTCTCCATTATGTATGTAGTACTAAATGTCTTCCGATAACGTTTATTTTGTAAGTTACTTTACTTGTCACTATCCTGTATATACGTGAAATGATTCTACATGAAGAATGCAGCGATATTCACAGTGAACCCCATTGAAATAGGAATTGGCCATTGCGATTGACCCCCTCCCATGGAGCCTGACGCATGCATAATTTTCATCACGCAGCAACTAAATTATTGAAAACTCTGTCCCCTCTACTTTCTCACTCTCCCTCTCATTCTCTCTTCTCTCTCTCTCTGCCTCCTGCTATCCCTAACACTATCTTCCCGCTGTGTCCATCCCAACTTAAACTTAGTTACTTCTCCTTTAAAAAATATTATTTCTATTATTTCCCGTCTGATCGATACCCCTCCCTCACTTATTGGGGAAGGGGCATGTCGCCAAAGAGGAGAAGACTTCATATAAGCCCTCGGGCTTGTTGTCTGATCCTCATTTCCATACATTATCTCTTATATGTTGTATATTTATGTCATTTGTGTATTATGTGTATTATGTTTGGATTTGGAAATAAAAATATGTTTACACTAAGCTCTCGATTTGTATGTGCCACATCTGTGCTAACAAGCGACGGCATATCGGCGTTATCATTGGGTTGAGCTCTCGATTTGTATGTGCCACACCTGTGCTAACAAGCGACGGCATATCGGCGTTATCATTGGGTTGGCACAGGTAGTAATAACTGGATCTCTGAATAATAAGGGTACTGTACCTCATCTTCTGGGAGGTAACTATAGTCTCAAATTAACCCTTTACCCAACAAACCGGCCAAAACCGGCCAAATAAAGCTTCAACAGCCTAAAATATCTTCGGTCTGTCTCAATAGAACCATACAAATATGTATATCATTGGAACCGGCTCATTGACCACATTGTGATGGTTACAGTTATGCCCTGTGCCAATGCATTATCTTATATATGCGAGTCGACCATAGGTCGCCTCGCATATATAAGAGAATGCATTGGCCTAAAAAAAATCTTTTTTTAACACTTTTTACCATTTTTTCTTACATTCTTTAACAATTTTATAATTTTTAATGTGTTAAGCCAATGCATTCTCTTATATATGCGAGGCGACCTATGGTCGACTCGCATATATAAGAGAATGCATTGGCACAGGGCCGTTCTGTTGGGTAAAGGGTTAACATGTTTTTAGTTACTTTTCCCTTCTGGGCAGCTTCTATATCCCCTAATTTGATTAAGATAAAAGGCATAATTGAGGTGACTTTAACTGGGGAACTTTAATCTGATCCTAGGTCTCCCATAGCAGTTGATGCCTAAGCAGAATGAGGTTCCCCAAGGGTAAACTTGGTGATGCTAGCCTGTCGTGTGGGATAGCATAACTAAATTCACCCTCTCGGAATCTCATTCTGCAAATGACAGACACACTATTTGCAGGCTTGACTGAATAATAAACAGATGAGAATGAGTGATGAATTATGGGAAATGTTAATATATGTTTGAGCACTATTCTTGAAAAAGCACTTCCGAACTTCCTATATCTGGTACTGTTAAGAGAGGACATGGTATTAAATTAAGATGACTCATGAGTCATCTGTGAATTTAGAATGTACATTAGAATAGGGTGTATCCATGGTGATAATGTAAACATTGTCAATTGTCATTGATGAATGAATCTTGCACAATCAAAGCAAGCTAGATTGAGAATAAAGGTAAGATAATTACAGCACTCAATTAATAATAAATAACGATTTGTCTTGAATTATCGACGTATATACAATTAACAAGCAGAGAGTTGTGAGCAATATGAGAAAAAACTGATGCAATGCCAGGGTCTACGCTGACCCAATATTTACTTTGTTAAATCCAGTAACAGGATGGACCCTGGCCAGAACGGAATCTTTAAGAAATATTGTATAGTTTTATAGACACAAAATATTAATAAACCACAAAGTCCTGTCAGTTGGTAGGAGAACTTTATTATCACCAAGATTATCATCTTGTCCAGTGCATAAAATTTGAAGTGAACAATCCCTTCATTTGCAAACGGATTATACAAAATAGCAGTCACGTGAACAATGAATGGGTTAACAAGACTGGGATTGCCAAACATTCTCACATGTGCTCTTGTGATGCATGCATGTCATCAATTAGTTAAATATTTGAACAATGGAATTCTCCCGTTCAGTTATGAAAGTATGCAATAGAATGGTCTATTCTTTATGGCAGGGGTGGAGGGGGTGGTTGCGAAAACAATCCAAGATACAAGGTCAGAGGTTCTGAGCCCCGATCTCAGATATTTCCAAAGCCATGTAAATTATGTTCCAAATCCATGTTTAAAGACAAATTATGACTACTAAAATTAATTTTAAAGGTTCAAAACATAAAAACTAGACCAAAATAGAGCATTAATCAAGAAAGGGGGGGGCTCCGAGTTTCAATATTTACTCTATATTTTTTCTTTTATAATAAGTTTTAAAGATACTAAGTGTATCTCATCCTAGCAAGTTTATGTAGATTCCGAAGTAAAAAATAATTGATATGAATCGAGAACACCTGTCCGGAAAAGCTTCTATATATATCATTAATTATGGTCTATCTCTTTTATACATGTGTTATAGTTAACGGGGTATGAAATATTAGATATGAATCGAAGACCCATGTCCGGAAATTATTCTATCGATTAATATTGATTATAATTCGAATATTTTCTGGTCTAAAACGTGTGGTTGTTTAGTAGAGACCAGAGACCACGAAACTATTGTCATATGAAGAGATAGTCCATCTTTAATAGTAATAATCGATTTTATGTAGAATGATTCTCATATAATAAAGTGATGTGAAACACTCCGGTCGGGTGACCAAATAGAAATGGAGAATAATCTTGTAAGTAGTAATAAGTAGTTGTTTTACAAATAATATATTTAAATTGACAACACACACCGTCATTATTATATATTAATTAAATGCAGTGACTGCCGGTGGCGAAATCGTTTTCGTTGGTTTATCGCCGATAGATGCGTCCCGAATCGAGTAGTAAATATTTACAATTGAGCATAGTTCAGACGATATTTTCTTTGGAGTGTCAAGGTCGATTTGGTTGAGATTTTCGGCGATGTTAATAGAATGCTACATTCCTCCAGTTGGCATAGCACCTGCATACTAACTTATCAGTTTCCCAAGTTCACGCACCCTAACAAATATTTACTATGTCTTTAACGTTTTAACGGTACTGAATCCGAATCGATGGTCCCCATATCATCAGCTTCCAACAACTAGAGCAACATTTTTTTGAAATGCCCCTTCAGTTGTCAGAATAGATTAATTGCCCACAAATAATGCAAACCACAGTCAACTATAGTAGAACATTGTCAAACTGTGTTATTTATTCCCATTTTGTTCAACGCAATATGGCCGTGTTGTCAATATAGCTAACGCCAAAGCTACCTAATTTTAGAGTTACCAATCTTCATCCGCAATTTGGTCCGAGACCGTCGGTTTTACCAAGGCACCAATAACTACACATTTCGAGAAATATCAAATTTCACAAATCGATATCTGATCACTCTGAGCTTTGGTGGGTGGGTTCCTCGATTCAAATCAATTATTTTGTTTACCCCCGAAGCCAAAGAAATAGTAATTTGTGAGCTTTAATTCGAATTATGAATCTTTAAGATTAGTCTTACCTGATAACTGGCTCTTCATCCTGTCATCAGCCTCTTCGGTTTGTGATCGTGAACCTCCTTGATTCCTATAATTACAAAAATTTAATGTTGGAGCAAATTGAAAAACAAATCAACAAATAATCAGGATCTCGGTATAAACTGTTTAACCCTTTCTTTACTAAATGGATTCTCCCATTCAGTTATATCAGTATACACGTGAACGGTCTATTATTCATCTGGAGGGGTGTCCAGTAATAAAAGCTGATAACAGACAGAAAAACAGACAATACAAGAACTGAATGGTTCATATTCATTGGTGGAAATGTTCAGATAATATTGTCGTTTGTTGAATTATTATTTGAACATTTCCTGAGGGAACTACTCGCCAATGAGTATTTAGTATAGAAATGGTTAAAGTTAAAAGGTTGTTGGTGAATTCGATCAATGCTTTATTATAAAGCCAGTTTAACTGTCATCTAAAGCCAGTTTAACACCATAACCTGGTTTAGTTATATCTATTCCCATTCATCTTCGATGGACACCATAAATAATATATAAATAATAGGTAAATGTGCAAAATTTATCAAAGTCTATGAAAACATCCTCACCAAGAAGAACATGGAGAAATAGATAATTTTAACTTTACAATTGTTAACTTATATTAGTTTTTGATATACAGCGAAATTTCGCATGCTGAATCATTGCTATGTGAACATTACTGTTACATTGCCAGTCATTTAATCAACAAACATCACCGATGGAAATTGTAATCAAATGTATTGTTCCAAAATACGTTTTGCTGAATAAGTTTCAGTGCTCTGGCCTTTTCAATTGTATACTTTCAAGTTATATGATAAAACTGAGACCAAGTTACTGTTAGTGGATAAAATGACTTGCGCTTAACAGTACGAATATATACTATTGTTTCAACGTGTGAAATTTCTTTATCCAAGAATTGATAATGAACATAACAAAGTCATTCTATTTTTCAATGTTTTTTCTTGGTGATTATTGTTTTACAGACATTTATTATTTTTCGCATATACACACTGCGAAGACCGTGTGTTACTTTAAAGCTCCTCGCATCACCTTTTCATAGGCGCTGTCACTGGAAACGTTTCTGTGGAATGTATTGCTATGGTTTACTAACTTTTTGATCGGCTTATCCTCTGGGATTTGATCAACGTCATTTTTTGTCGTTTTGTTGAGATAGGTTTTCAGTTTCTCTGCTCTTTGGAGATACGACTTACATTGCTCTCGAAGGCTATATTTTACTTCCTCTGTCGGTCCTTCGTCTGCAAAGGAATATTGGAATGTATATACATATATTGTTTTTAGACAACATTGTGGGTATAGTGAAGTGACCCTTATTACAAAAAACACTCTGGTAAAAGCCAGGTAAACCATGGTTTACATAGCTCTACTCTAGTAATATATGGAAAAGTCAGGTAAAAAATGATTACTTTGGTGAAAGCCATGTAATGTCGATGTAAAAAGGACATATCCTTGTAAAGTTCAAGTAAATGCATGGTGTACCCCACTGATGGAACAGGACATACATTGGTAAAACCCATGTAATCCCATGTAAATCAGAACATACTCCAGTACATTCTTGATGAGCGATAACTCAATTTCACAATGGCACATTACGCATCTTATGTGTTTTCTGTATCTTATGTGAGAATAAAATCTTATTTTATCTGTTAATCAACGCAAACAAATGTACCCGGTATCATACTCAAAAGTTAACAGAATGGGACAAGAATATCACTATTAATACGTCAGCTATATCAATAGAGAACATTTAAAAACCTTATGTAATCACATGTGCCATTCATATGACCTCCAATCTGTTGTCTCAAATTTTAAGGAATCTAAACCGTACCCCGTATTACCGTCGTAAATTGCCTTGAGGTAAATTGCCCTGGTAGAATTACTCTAGTAGAACCAACACACACATATAACCTACATTCCGATAAAATACATTGGTGAAATACATGGAGTAAAATTACATGGATGGGTCTAAATGGTGACGATTCAATGGATAAATTTTACACCCTTGTAAAATTACATCATTTTACCTGTTCCAATCGCCACGTTAAATAAACTCCACATAAATATGCAATCAAAACAGGATGAAGAAATATTACAATTCAGATATCAGTTCTCAAGAAAAACAAAGTCTTAGTCTCAGAATATATAAATATATATATTTATATATATATATATATTTATATATATATTCTTTAGTGAACACTTTGTAGTCACTCACATTTGATAACATAAAGGAAGTATTCCGTGGCATTCTGATACAATCGACGAGCTTCTTCATAGTTCTTGTTTTTGTCGTGGTCTGTAGCCTGGGTCAACAAGTCAATTGCTTTCTGTCAAATATAACCACCACACGCCTTATTGAAAAAAAACACAGGGAGGACTTGCGTGCAAAAAAAGATTCTGGTTTCATAAAAAGCGCGCGAAGCCGCTTGTTGTGAACATTTATGATGCGATAAAAACTATTAAAGAGGGATCACCCGGTTATTTTTAGCGATGACAGTCTGACGTTTTGTAAACAAATTAGAAAATGGTTCTTTGCAAATAAGAGAATCTATTCTAAAATAGCTGTTGCATTGAGATCCATAAACATTACTTCTCTGTGAAGATTGAAATTCATGAATGAATTTCTTCTACTTACTAGACCTTAGGAATAAAAACCGAAAACGTGAATTTAAAAGATTTGCCGCTGTCCATAGCCATACACATATATTATAATTACACAGTAATTAGTACTAACCTTTAGGGTTCCTGTCATGCATCCACTTTTTCCTGATTTTGCAGCCAAGTTTCCTGTTCTCGTTTTGTTGAGATAGGTCTCCAGTTTCTCTGCTCTTTGGAGATACGACTGATATTTCTCTCGTATGCTATATTTTGCTTTCTCTGTCAGTGCTTCGTCTGCAAAGGAATATTGGAATGTATATACATATATTGTTTTTTAGAAAACGTGGGTATAGTGAAGTGTCCCTTATTACAAAAAACACTCTGGTAAAAGCCAGGTAAACCATGGTTTACATAGCTCTACTCTAGTAATATATGGTAAAGTCAGGTAAAAAATGATTACTTTGGTGAAAGCCATGTCAAGTCCATGTAAAAAGGACATACCCTTGTAAAGTTCAAGTAAAGGCATGGAGTACCCCACTGATGGAACAGGACATACATTGGTAAAGCCTATGTAATTCCATTAAACCAGAACATACTCCAGTACATTCTTGATGAGCAATAACTCAATTTCACAATAGCACATTACGCAGCTTATGTGTTTTCTGTCTCTTATGTGAGAATAAAATCTTATTTTATCTGTTAATCAGCGCAAAAAATTGTACCCGGTTTCATACTCAAAAGTTAACAGAATGGGACAACAATATCATTCTTAATACGTCAGCTATATAAGTACATAACAGTTGAAAATCTTATGTAATCACATGTGCCATTCATATAACATCAAATCTGTTGTCTCAAATTTTAAGGAATCTAAACCGTACCCCGTATTACCGTCGTAAATTGCCTTGAGGTAACTTGCCCTGGTAGAATTACTCTAGTAGAAGCAACACATACATATAACTTACATTCCGGTAAAATACATTGGTGAAATACATGGAGTAAAAATACATGTATGGGTATATATGGTGACGATTCACTGGATAAATTTTACACCCTTGTAAAATTACATCATTTTACCTGTTCCAATCGCCACGTTAAATAAACTCCACATAAATATGCAATCAAAACAGGATGAAGAAATATTACAATTCAGATATCAGTTCTCGATAAAAACAAAATCTTAGTATTAGAATATATATATATATATATATATATATATATATATATATATTCTTTAGTGAACACTTTGTACTCACTCACATTTTATAACATGAAGGATGTATTGCATGGCATTCTGATACAATCGATAAGCTTCTTCATAGTTCTTGTTTTTGTCGTGGTCTGTAGCCTGGGTCGCCAAGTCAATTGCTTTCTGTCAAATATAACCACCACACGCCTTATTAAAAAAAAAAGAAATAGGGAGTACTTTCGTGCAAAAAAAGATTCTGGTTTCATAAAAAGCGCGCGAAGCCGCTTGTTGTGAACATTTATGATGCGAAAAAAACTATTAAAGAGGGATCACTCTATGCAGCTACTTTATTGTGCTATTTTTAACGATGACAGTCTGACGTTTTGTAAACAAATCAGAAAATGGTTCTTTGCAAATAAGAGAATCTATTCTAAAATAGCTTTTGCATTGAGATCCATAAACATTACTTCTCTGTGAAGATTGAAATTCATGAATGAATTTCTTCTACTTACTAGACCTTAGGAAAAAAAACTGAAAAAGTGAATTTAAAAGTTTTGCCGCTGTCCATAGCCGTACACATATATTATAATTACACAGTATAGTCCAGTGCATTTATGGTTTTACCCAGAACTAATTGCAACAGAATTTTTTTTTGCTGGAATTGGTACATATACCCTCCATAAACAACATACTAAAAATCGGCAAAAATCGGAAAAAGGGAAATTAGTGAATTTCGTGAAAAAAAATTGGGAAAATTTGGTCAAATCATCAATTTATGGATTTTCATGAATGTATATAAAAAATTCAAATTTACAAGTCCTACAAATATCATGCCTATTTTGTCGACCACATTTTCCTGAATCCAGAACTGGAAACCATACCCAGATTCCTTAAGTATTTTTCGAGTTGTGTGCCTTCAAAAACGCGAGTTTACCTGATTTCGGAGCCTTAATTTCGCAGAATGAGCCAAATGCCGTATTATATGGTTAATTATTTTAAAAACTAGAGCAAAATTAATGACTTTTTCACTGTTTTAGTAATTTTCTCACTAGATAAATCACAAAATATGATTAAGGATGAATAAGGAGAATAAAATATTCTCAAACAAAATGTGTGTTCCATTGTATGGACTTGGCCAAATTTGCCTTGACACAGAACTCGTGTGATGAAATGCCATATTTGAGGTCATGTAACTCAATAAATTAATATCGATATGCTCTGTTTTTCTCATAACATTTTGAGAATACTAGATTGAACAAATTGTGAAGGAATTTCCAAATACATTGGTGAAGAAAAAAAATTATGGTCCTATGAACTCTTAGTCTAGCCTCTTTTCCGAAAATGCTATTGTGGGGCGTTTTTTTGTCAATTTTAAAAGGATTTTAGGCATATTCAGAAAAATTAACGAAAGTTTATTGTGTAAAATGATGTGATCTGTCCTCTTAAATCATTTGTTTGTTGAGAAAATAGCATTTCAATGGTTATACCAATGAATGTCACTGGTTTTCACTCATCACTGTGGAAACTTACTCCAAATTTGAACGGCAGAAAAATGGGGTAGGGGAAAGCATATCAACAAAAACTTCAAAATTATGCATCTTGAAGCATAAAACTTTATACTATCAGCTTCTGCTTACATTGTTCTTTTATACATAATTTCTTATTTCCTTTGTTTATGTTTATTGACAGAGCTATAATATTTTTTGTCATAATTTGGCAGTGAAATGTCAAATTGGCTATTTTGAGATTGTTTTTATACAACATAACCATAAAATTCTAAATCAACGTCTGATAACGTATTAAGCAGTTTTATAATGCAACAGGAATGTACTCAAACTGGAAGAAAACAACATTGTGTCTGAAATGGCTGTAATTTGGTGATAAGATTGCATTTTGTGATTTTTCCTACCCCTATACCAACGTTAAAATTTGGAGTCAGTTTCCTGAAAAATGAAAGAAATCAAGTGACATTCTATGGCATAACCAATGTAAGGCTAATTTTTTATCACTAAAGTGTTGTGAGAGGAAAGTTCACATAATTTTACACATTAAAACACCCATTGTTTTTTGTTTTTATGGCCCAAAACCTTTTAGAATGGACAAAAATGCCTCAAACTGGCATCTTTTGAAACAAGCTAAAACTAAGTATTCAAAGGGCCATAAGTTCATTTTCTTAAATAATGTCCTATTAATACCTGTACAATTTGTTCAATCCAACATACTTAAAATGTTATAAGAAAAGCATGGCATATGGATATTAAATTATTAAGTTACATGACTTCAAATATTGCATTTCATCACACAAGTTCAGTGTCAGAGGCAAAATTGGCTAAGTCCATACAATGGAACACACATTTTGTTTGAGAATATAATCTTCTTCTTAATTATGGATGCACATATTAATCATATTTTGTGTTTAATCTAGTGAGGAAATTACTATAACACTGAAAAATCCCTTCAGTTTGCTCTAGTTTTTAAAATAATTAATCATAAATAAGGCATTTTGGCTCATTCTTCGAAATTGAGGCCCCGAAAATGGGCTGAAATCAGGTAAACTCGTGTTTTTGAAGGCACACAACTCGAAAAATACGTAATGAATCTGGGACTGGTTTTCAATACTTGGTGATTAATTGATGATTTGACCAAATTTCCCCAAATTTATTTAACGAAATTCACCAATTTCCCTTTTTCCGATTTTTGCCGATTTTTAGTATGTTGTTTATGGAGGGTTTATGTACTTATTCCAGCAAAAAAAAATTCTGTTGCAATTAGTTCCGGTTTTGGCATTTTTTTCTCATACATGCACTGGACTAGTAATTAGTACTTACCTTTAAGTTTCCTGTCATGCATCCGCTTTTTCCTGATTTTGCAGCCATTATCACTCCTCTCTGAGTCGGAACCGATCTATTCGATTGAAGAGTGGACTCTAAAATGGCATGGTTGTGATTAACATACGAAACTAACATAATTCTAGGTTACACTGTTGTAAATAAGGTTCGGAGAGACCTCTAGCGGATGCGGGAGGAATATATAGGAGAGAATAAAATAGACACTGAGCCCTGATTGGTCAATAGCCTTGTGTGCTTTTTGCATAAACAAATCATTACACCTCTTCCCTATGGTTTCCCACTGGTAAAATAGCCATTGGCACAGGAATGAACCTCTGTAGTAAAGTTTGAATTTTTTGTTGTGGTCTAAAATATGACAGTATTTTTTATGCGGTGCTGACACTAGTTAGGAAAACACAAGATTTAAAGGCGAATTCCCTGCCTGTCGTACCTGATTTTTTTGTGCAAAAAGTTTCCCAAAGTGTCAATTTTTCAGATTTAAAGAAAATTTTGGACCCATTGTTTATATTGCCAATAATATACGCTAAAACGTTAGCACTGATGCCTATGGAAAACATTTACACCTGTGTTCCCTAAAGGGGAAAATGAGCTTTTTGGGCTTTTTGATTCCTGTGAGTCACTTTAAAGTATTTTATTGCATTTTTAGCAGCCTGGTCTTTCAGTCCAACGAATCTCTCATGCGTGGTGTAGCTATTCTTGCTGCTGATGTCTTTTTGCTCTTATATCAGCCAAAAATAGTATGATTTTTTCATAAAAATTGCCAACTTTTCAAGGTATTTTCAATTTTTTCAAGTTGGTAGTAGTCACATAATAATGCAAATGACCCATAACATGAGCATGTCAATGAGACATATATCACTTGTTATTAAAAGCTAATCTGACAAGTATTTTGGATTTTATAGCCAGTGATATACAGATATATATCATACAAGTTAGTCATTTCCACTGGTGGATCGGTCATTTGAAGGTTAATAGCACTTAAACTTGGACACATTTCAAAAAAATGCTTCAGCACTTCAAAGAGAGCATATTTTTGTTCAACAAATTCAATATACACCCACATCCAGTTATCTCGGATCACCCTTGCAGACCTGAAAATATCATACTTTAGTCTTCCATGTGCTTATAAAGTCATGTGCTTCATGCTCAGCTGCTCAAATCTGGACTCAATGACCTCACATTACCAGAAGTTCTCTCATGGAAAGGATCTTGTACAGTCTTCCATAGCTGAGCCAAGTGTGCAACACCAGACCCCAATAACTGTGTGAAAATGGGGGCTGAACATGACCTTTGGTGGAAATTTGTGCTTTTTTGATGAATAATGTGTTAAAGGGGGTGGGGTTAAATTGTGTGTGATAAATAAAGAACCACAGAAGGGATATTGTTTTTGAACACATTTTTTCCATTGATGGGCAATTCTGAAGAAATGTAGGGAGTTACAATTATTCCGCGAAAAAGCGGGCTATCGCTTTAGGTTACACTGGTGTAAATAAGGTTCGGAGAGACCTCTAGCGGATGTGGGAGGAATATATAGGAGAGAATAAAATAGACACTGGGCCCTGATTGGTCAATAGCCTTGTGTGCTTTTTGCATAATAAAATAATTACACCTCTTCCCCATGGTTTCCCACTGGTAAGATAGCCATTGGCACAGGAATTAACCCTCTGTAGTGAAGTTTGATTTTTTTGTTGTGGTCTAAAATATGACAGTATTTTTTTATGCGGTGCTGACACTAGTTAGGAAAACACAAGATTTAAAGGCGAATTCCCTGCCTGTCGTACCTGATTTTTTTGTGCAAAAAGTTTCCCAAAGTGTCAAATTTTCAGATTTAAAGAAAATTTTGGACCCAATGTTTATATTTCCAATAATATACGCTAAAACGTTAGCACTTAGGCCTGTTACACCTGTGTAACCTCTAAGCTGTTCCAACCTGTTTCTACCCAAAGCACATGTGCAGTTTCTGTACGGTTGGTCATTAGGCGATTGCAATATCTGATTATACTGCAATCATTATATATTATCACTATACATCAGGGGCTATTTCCTGAGTTTACGTAAGAACTCGTGCCCATGAGTGACCACGCCATATATGAATCCTTGTGTATTATGATGTAGCCGAATGACTTAAAGTGACATTAAACTATCAGATGGAATTTTTTATAACACATAATATAAATTCCAATAGCAAATATCTAAATTCGACCGAGGACGGTTTTTAACACATGAGCACCATATATTAATAATACCCAAGCATTGTAATTCACGCTGCTGTTCGTGGAAGCTGTATAATCAGATATTGCAATCGCCTAATGACCATGCACCTGATTCTGCTGTCTCGACCATTTGAACGATTTGGGTGAAATAAAGGGTGTTACAGAGTGGCCCCCAAGCCTATCTAAATAACCACCATGCCGACCAAAATGGGCGCCGTCCAGAGTGGTTGAAATATGACACCCATGCCATTTACCGACCTTGGCCGATTTAGGTTAATCAAAGGGTACTGTATTGTGGGCCCCAAACCATTTCAAAATATTCACACTGGCACCACACCCTATCCAAAATGGCCGCCGTCCAGATGGGTTCAAATAGGGCACACATGGCATATTTCTCGGCCTCTTGACCGATTCAGGTCAAACAACGGGTGGTGTATGAAGCCCCCATCCAATAAACTCTTTACACACACCCACTCCGATACAAATGGCCGCCGCCCAGATGTGTTCAAATAGGGCACCCATGTTATTTATCGACACATTTAGGTCAACCAAAGGGTGTTGTATGGTGGCATCCCCCCACAAGCCAATTCAAATATTCACTCTACGCCGATCCAAAATGGCCGCCATCCAGAGGGGTTCAAATAGAACAAAATGCCATTTCTTGGTCCCTTGACAGATTTAGGTCAAACAATGGTGTTGTATGGTTCCCCCCCCCCCAGACACTTTTTCCACAAGCACCACCGCCGATCCAAAATGACCATCGCCCAGATGGGTTTAAATAGGGAACCCATGCCAGTTCTCGACCTTGACCAATTTAGGTCAAAGAAAGGCTGATGTGTGGTGCCCCCCCCAAGCCAATCTAAATATCCATCCCACTCACAAAATTCTCACCTTATTGTATACTGCTATCATTAACTTAATATTAGATGGACTGATTTGAGTGTGATGATGGGCACACAGGCTTTCAGAGCGTGGTGAAGGTAACACATGCTATCAGAGTGTCATGAAGGGTACACAGGCTTTCATAATGTGATGAAGGGTAAACAGGCTTTCAGAGTGTGATGAAGGGTACACATGCTTTCATATTGTGATGAAGGGTACACATGCTTTCAGAGTGCAATGAAGGGTACACAGACTTTCAGAATGTGATGAAGGGTACACAGGCTTTCAGAGTGAGATGAAGGGTACACATGCTTTCATAATATGATGGAGGGTTCACAGGCTTTCAGAGTGTGATGAAGGGTACACAGGCTTTCAGAATGTGATGAAGGGTACACAGGCTTTCAGAACGTCATGAAGGGTACACAATATTTCTGAGTGCAATTAAGGGTACAGAGTGATGACGTGTACGGGAAACCCTTTTTTTTTAGTTTTAAAAAGTTATTAATTCTATATTGTGAGCATGAGTAATAGTAAATGTTTGTTCAATCATTCCCTTTATTATTTTTGACTTCTATCGTTCAAGGAACATGTGTTTGAAATTTCAGTTTGTTTATATTTAATAAAAAGTCCATTTACAGTTGGGTTGGCAGATCTCCTTTTACATGAGTATATAAAATAAGTCCAAACTTGTCAAAGAGCTGGTGTCAATTAGAGTGCAAAATCTAATAATCTGTACCCTTTCCAACTTTTGACAAAGGCTTGCCCTAGACTAGCTCTTGGCTCATATGTGAAACACTACGACACTACCCTGCCATCTTTAAGTAGATGACGTCATTTGCAGCATTGATCCAAATATGATAATTGAGAGTCGGCAACAGGGGGACACACATCAAAGCGCAATATATTGCATTGTGTGTTCTGCAAAAATTGTTTACATATTTAAAATATCTCTTCACATATACAAAGTAGGATACAAAATGTTTTGATAATTTCTTCCCGTCAGAGATAGGTGGAATCATGTTAAACTTGGGTCTTTGGACACAACATACAGATCACTTCAGCTTCCATTGTTCTATTTCAGTACCGGTCAGAATTCCGACCAGTGGTCCAAGATGGCGTTGGCCCATACCAATCTATATGATACCCAAAGCAGAGTGGTGGCAAGATTTCTAGTCTGAGGACCAGTCAAAAGCTTACCCTTTTTATGGTCATCCTCTTATTTTTAAATGTTCAGTGTCCAATGGGCCCGGTGATTAAAATAGAACAAAGAATTGAATTCACATATTTGAAATGCGGCTTATTCACATATAGCTTATTTTATACATAATATAATTACAACTCATATAAACACATAACAAGTGTGACATACTGATTAAAGTGGGTCGTTCAATTGGGGAAGTTTGCAGTAGTTCTGCACATAACCTACCAAGAAGAATGATAACCAAATAATTAGCTTCATTCAAGCCTGCAAATAGTGTCTGTCATTTGCAGAATGAGGTCCTCAGAGTGTGAATTTAGTGATGCTATACCACATAGCGGACTAGCATCACCAAATTCACCCTCTGGGGACCTCATTCTGCTATACCTCATCTTCTGTGAGGTATCTATAGTCTCAAATTAACATGTTTTAGTTACTTTTTCCCTGCTGGGCAGTTTCTATATCCCTAATTTTTATTAAGATAAAAGGCATAATTGAGGTGACTTTAACTGGGGAACTTCAATTTGATCCTACGTCTCCCATAGCAGTTGATGCCTAAGCAGAATGAGGTTCCCCCAAGCGTAAACTTGGTGATGCTAGCCTGCCGTGTGGGATAGCATCACTAAATTCACCCTATGGGAACCTCATTCTGCCAATGACAGACACACTACTTGCAGGCTTGACTGAATAATAAACAGATGAGAATGAGTGATGAATTATGGGAATGTTAATATATGTTTGAGCACTATTCTTAAAAAAGCACTTCCGAACTTCCTATATCTGGTACTGTTAAGAGAGGATATGGTATTAAATTAAGACGACTCACGAGTCAGCTGTGAATTTAGAATGTACATTAGAATAGGGTGTCTCCATGGTGATAATGTAAACATTGTCAATTGTCATTGATGAATGAATCTTGCACAATCAACGCAAGCTAGATTGAGAATAAATGTCAGATAATTACAGCACTCAAATAATAATAAATAACGATTTGTCTTGAATTATCGACTTTGTAACCCTCTCTTACAAGAATGGGTGAAATAATTGGGTTGTCCTAGTTGGAGTTATTCCCTGGCAGGCAATGTAATTATGCGACAAAACAATTACGTCAGATTTTTAAACAGCTTACAAATGTAACACTTTTGAAAGAAGGTAAATTATTTTCATTTTCTATATTGGGTAATTTTAAAGTAACTAGGTGACAAAATTAATTCAGAGTGTTTAAACAACTTTCAAATGTAACCATATTTACAGCGATATATGAACTATTTTCATTTTTATAGTTGGATTTAATCTCTGTAAATGTCGTGTGTTTGTCGTTGTGTGCGGCGACAACCCAATCATTGCCGCTATGTTTGACCATAGTGAGCAAAGCTCTGAATATTGACTGAAACGAAGTAGTCGGGCCGCTGAAAATAATTGTTCGCGCGATAATTCAAATGTTGGACTTTCTTTTTAAATCATTGTCATTCTTCTCTTGGTTTTTATACCAGTGATGGACCCAGGATTTCTCCAACGCAGGGGTGGGGCTATGATCCCCAACACAGGGGGGGGGGGCTGTATTATCTCTGAAGCTACCGGACTGAGCATTGCATATTTCCTGGATGGGACAAGTAGCACCATGCGTCCTGACCCCACGAATGAAGCCACTCCTGACTTATAAATATTGTAGTTGTCTGTTTGCTACGAATGATTAATCTAATATTCAGCAATGTATTATATTCATATAATTATGAACATAGTATTACAGCTTTAATTTTGAGAGTACAAAAGGTGGTGTTGCTGTGTGTCTTCCTTCGGGGAAAGGATTGTCTAAATCTACGAGTTCCAACTACGTCACCTTTCCTCTCTTGTGTTTTATATATATACGCAGAATTTACAACTATGGAATATTTAAGTTAAACACATTGTACATTCATGCCCAGATACTCCCGACTGATATATGCAACTAAATCCCTTAGTTATTCGAAGCTTTCGAGAACATGCTCGTCCCCAATCATGAATTATGGTTCAAAATGTTATAATTTAAGCGTATACAAACTAGATATGTGACAGCTAGAAACTTGTTCAAGCCTTGGTTTGAGAAACATATACTGTTATGTAAATTCTGGGTGAAAAATGTCACCCTTTTTATTTTCGACGCTGTATAAATTATCTTTTAAATTTCTTTTATTGGTAATTGACACAGCTTGTCACAAACCAAAAATCAACATTAATGACACAATAATGTAAAGAACAATAAACGAAATTGAAGTTTCCAACTACACTTTGTACAGGTGATCGAGCTCCTGATCGAGCTATTCTTTTTAATCCTCCCAAATATTCCAAGTTCTATAAGGGCGCGTACACATGAAGCTGCAAGAAAATATCTGCAATAAAATATCAGCTAAAATTGCACACTGATATTTTCTTGCTGCAACGATTACGCCCGTGAGAATGCCGCGGTTTAGGCGGCGTTGATCGAGCTCAATCAGAACAGCATTAGTCATGCTGGTTCAAGTGAATTGCGTCAGGTAATTACGTTACCTATAGTTCATTTTGGCAATTCACAGCTTTGTGAAATTTCCAACTGTTGACATGTGTTACCGAAGTCGGTGGGATTAGACACCCACCAACCTGTAGCAGCGTTGCTGATCTCATGCATAAAGACAATCTGCATAATGAAAAAGTGGTCACGTTATTTGGAAATTTGGAAATGTTATAATTTCATAGTGCATGCATATGTGGGTTGACAAATGTTATTATGGTTTTGTGGCAAATCGGATGACCCCACTCCCATTGGAACCCATATTTAGTTTTCAGGAGATTGTTGCTTGATGCATGGGGCTGTGGTGTACATTACGTTACCGAACTTACATGGGTACATGTGGGGACATGAGGCACCCGCCAACATGGAAACAATATTAGTTGGAAATTTCACACCAACAATGGTTTGAAATTGTTCTTGTAGTCTGAATTTTCAATCAATAATGTATGTGGAATTAGTGGTTTTAGACCCACATTTGCATTTTTCCTACTTTGGTCAAATTATTGGTTTGGAATTTCTTCTGGTCCCTCCCTCCCCGGTGTCCAGCCAAAATTCAAGGTATGTGAGGTACTATATGGGAAATTCAAAGACGATTGGGTGTGTGCAAATGCAATTATTGTGATCTTGGGTCTTTGGCCCGATTCAAGAGGGGTGCATTTGGAAATCCATGGACATCCTCCGTCAGCGGAAACCCTCAAAAGAAAAATGTCCAACACATATTCATATAATAGCTCAGCGATTATGTCAAACTATCCAAAATGGAATTACGAAGTCAATTGTTGAAACAGGCGATAATATTGATGGATCATAACTCGAGTGCGTGAACGGTTACCAGCGTGTCCCTATAGAGATTAGTTAACGGATACCGATGGCCACCAATCAAGGTGAACCCATAAAATATCAGCGCGCTGCCTTCGTCGGATATTTCCGGTATTATTTATTTGATTTGTCAAGTATTAAAGTCAGATGGGGCATACCTGATATTTTCTTGCCCGCCATGTGTATGCGACCTAAATAAAACAAACCTCCATGCACTGAGGTGAAACGAGAATCTCTCCACCAGTATACACGCGGGTGTGCTAATAATATAACGCCGACGCTCTGGTTATAACCCCACAACTTTCGAAACATTGCTCATTTGCATAATTATCGTTTTAAATTCAAATATAGTGTTGTGACATACCTAAATTCGTTTTATGGTGTAATGTTCCTATTGGGGCTTCTTACATGAGCACCGTGGACCACATAGTCGCACAATAGCATTTCGCTGCATCTATTACTGATATATCGCAGACAAATGCACAACCGAGCGACCATACAATACGTTTCGTGTTACTGGGCGTTGATGTTCAAATAGCCACGATACTCAGTCGAGTTTGATTATTTTCATTGCGCTACAAATATTCCTCTGACCTCACAAATATATAATTTTGGTAGAACGGCGTATTGTCAATTGCTAATCCACAGCCGAAACTTATTTGTTATTTTCAGATATTAACATTCTTGAAATCGACACGTCTACATTCATTACAAGTTAAACGAGAAATTTCGTCGTATGTGTATGCTTTACTGTGAAATTGCGCTATGCCGCTCTCCGTCAACTGATTCTCAGTTTGGTTTCTAAAAAGCGAGTATTCGAACTGTCCGAACTGAAGTCCATGCGTTCATTTAAAGTTGAATAAATAGTGGGAAAGACTTACAATCCTAGTTCATAATGAATTTAAGTATATAAATATAAATAATACACGTTGGATTCAACATGGTCATGGGTTTTGACCGCGATAAAAGTTCAGCAAACCCCACATGAACCCATTCGCGGTTCATCCAGTTTCCTGAGTTTTTCTCGCTGTTAAAATCCCATGACCACAGTGAAACCGCCGTTCATTTCGTATTTTACTGCTCACTTGTCTCGCCTGTTTAAATTGTCCGATCGCGCGCAGGTGACTAATAATATCAGTGATGGGTGTGACCATGTCAAATACATGATGAATCTGACATAGATACAAATAATTCACTTGAAAGGGATAATGGTGTTCAAGCAACACATGCAACGCGCCCCAAGTAACCAGTTTTGCACCATTTGCAGACCCCGACATCAGGTGCAATTTATGGTCATAGGGACAAAATCAGTAAAACCACTTCAAATGAAACCTCGTACAATAATCAGAAGGTTTCGAACTTTGCTAATGATTTCACAAAAGCTGACTCACATGTTAAATCAGATGCCATATAAAATATCATAGGCACAACAGCAGCACCACAAATTATCAACAAAATGCTGCAGTGTATCGTAGATGGAATCCGACATAAGCTATAGCCTCATCACAATGCTATGCAACTCCAACTCAACCAGGCTCAATGTTCCAAAACCGGTCAGTGCAAATCAGTTACATTCTCAAAACATAACAAAACCAGCAACTGTACCATTTCAATTTTGGGTTTTCAGACTTTTCTTTGGCACCAAATTTGTTGGTACCACCACCGGACGGTGGACAGAAGCGAACATCCAAAACAGCACATAGAATGCCCAATCAGGCAATAACAGTTGCTGCATCAACACAACAAAACGTACCTCAACCTCAGGTACAAACAACTGCCACATCACAAATAGCTCATATGAATATTTCACAGCCTCAAGTGAGTCAATCTCAGGAAACACAAATTATGACTCCACTAGTTACAACACAATCAAATGTACAAATTTCTCAGGCCCAAGGATTTCAAAACTTTGCTCAAGCACAAATAACTCCCCAAATGGGAGTTAACCCTCAACCGAATATTCAATACAAATAACACCCCAACCAGGTGCTCAAATTCAATCACAAATAACGCCTCAACCGGGTGTTTCATTCCAACAATATGCTCAACCGCAAACCACAACACATCAACCGGCTTCATATCAAAATCAACCTCCACCAATTTCTAATCCGGTTGCGCCTCAACAGGTTGTTCCAATTCATGGTCATTCTCAAACACAAATGAACACTCAAACAGGTGTTCAGAATCAAAACATGCCTCATATAGGTATTCAACACCAGACTATGCCATGTCCCCAACCACAGTTTCAACCTTCACCACAGTTTCAACCCCCACTACAGTTTCAACATCAACAACCTCAACCACAACAACCACAACAACCTCAACCACAATAACAACAACAACCACAACAACATCAACCACAACAACCACAACAACCTGAACCACAACAGCAATAGCAACAACCACATCAACCTCAACCACATCAACCTCAACAGAACGTGCAACAATTTCAACCTCAACCAAACATGCAACAATTTCAACCTCAACCGCAGCACTTTCAACCGCAAATGCAACAATTTCAACCGCAAATGCAACAATTTCAACCGCAAATGCAACTATATCAACCGCAAATGCAACAATTTTAACCGCAAATGTAGCAATTTCAACCACCACCAGTTCATCCACAATATGAACCAGTCCCCGGGTTGCAGGCAATAATTGTGCCCGAGAATAATCAACAAAATGTTGATAATCATGGTGGGCACAGAGCCAATAATCAAAACCGTCGTGTCATGACTCAGAAAAGTTTAACTTATGACGGTGCAGATGCATTAGAATTCCTATCATATGCAAATACTTCTCAATGGAATGTAGAAGAAAGAAAATATGCTCTTTGTTGGTATTTTACTGGTAAATCCAGTGAACACTACACAAGAATTGTAAACAATGATCCTGATATACAGTTTGTTGAACTGATAGAGCTTTTGCAAACACGTTTTGGTTATCATGATCTAGCTTAGACCGTTCAACTAGCATTCCATCAGCTAAAACAAGATCCAAAACAGTCCTTAGAGGATTGGGCTGACACAGTCTTGGAACCTGCTACACGTGCATTCGAAACATGTCCACATGAATTCATAGTGCAGCAAGCACTCAATAAATTTTGCCATGGGTGTAGTGACCATGAAGCAGGTGAATCAGTTGCTAATAAAAGACCTCCAAATATGGAGAGTGCTATAAATCAATTAATATGGTACCAATACTCCCATCAAGCAATTTATGGTACTAGCAAATTGAAGCGTGAACTAAGGCAATTATCAACTTCAGCCTCCTCAGAGTCTGAGGAAGACGACGAGGCAAATGTTCGTGCACTATCCAATAATCGTCCACCGTGGAGGAACCATAAATACAATAACAATCAAGACAATAACAATAATTACAATAGAAATGAAAATAGTAATTACTCATACAGACGACAAAATTCATATGGTCCCCAGAATTCATATGGCCGTCAGAACTCAAATAATCGCCAATATTCAAATAATCGCCAATACTCAAATAATCGCCAAAATTCAAATGGTCGACAAAATTAAAATGATCGTTCACGATCAACATCACCAACACCATATGTGCCTTTGAATGTTGAGGTTAATACCTTAAAATCAAAAGTTTTCTCAATAGAAAACAAGATTGGCCATGTGGAAACTTCTCTTGATCAAATTAACAAAAAAATTAACTGACATCAAATTTCCACCACAACCAACATATGTTCAAAAGCGTCCTGATGGGTCGCCTTCGCCCAATAAAAATAGGAACAATCGCTGTTTCCAATGTCAAGGTTATGGCCACTATCAGAACCAGTGTCCATCCAATAATCCAAAAAATATAATTGGAAGAGCACGATCTGTCGCATTTGATTTAAACAATCGAGGTTCCGATCAGGAGGTCTGATAGGGAGCCCCAGCGATCAAAATGACCTCGATGTCACACCATCCCTGCAAATGAACAATCATGTAGTGAAGGAAACAAAATAAACTCCAATTGAGACAAGAGTTGAAGTTAAAATTGATTTCGAACAAGTTTCGAATACCACAAAATCAGCTCAAAATGAAACAACTGACAGCGAGAGAGCTGAAATTAACAATGAAGAATTGTCAAATATTTCGTATGACAATAATGCAATAAACATGGAAAGTGAACTTGTACCGACTATATATAGAGTCAAGTCACTTTCAGCTATCAAAATTCATATTTGCGTGGGAGGATATAATACAGAAACAGTCGTTGATACAGCAGCAGATATCACAATCATCTCTTATAAGATATTTCCATTACTTAATCCAAAACCTCCCATTGTAAAAACTATATCCATAAATACCGCTGCGAGAGACTCTCAAATTTCTGGTCAACTCATAGGTCCGATCATGTTGAAAATAGGTGACCTAAATTTTCATGAACAGATCTATGTAGGACCAATTGAAGACCAAATGCTATTGGGCATTGATTTCCTTTCAAAGCATCAAGCCCTAATTGATGCATCAAATGGATCAGTTCAATTTGATCCGGGTAGTTCAGATTACAAAATTCAACAAATCAAATTGTTCTGTAAATGTTTTATGTTCTGTTATTCCGTACTGCTCAAGATGATATTGTTGTGTGACAAGGATGCGCATGTTAGGTATCTTTACACGGACACGGTACTAAATATGCCGAAAAATGAAAGTACATTCCTGATTTGGGGTAAAATATATAACTCTAATATAATTTCAGACAATGGTTATCGATAGACTATCTGTGGGTGAGCTCCAGGGTGATGACTATAACTTTGCCACCGTATATAAGGGCGATGACTGTGATAATGGGAGTAACATTTACGACATTCTGAACCACCAATCAGATTATTATGCCCCACTTCAAATCAAGGAGAAACTATCAATTGAAAGGAAGACGACGTCTCTCCTTGGGCTAAACTGTCGAAGCTTGACAGCGAACTGGGACTCATTTGTTGACCTCCTATGTAATATTCAACAATCAGGGGAAAACTTATTTGACATAATTGCGCTATCTGAAGTTTTAGGGTAAGGGATACTTTCACATTAGAAGGATATCACCCATTCGAGTACAAATCTCGTCCGGACAATGATGACGGAAGGGGTGGGGTCGGAATTTTCATTAAAAGTAGCCTTAAATATAAAACTAGAAATGACCTCTCGATATTCATTCCCCATGTAATTGAAACACTATTTGTAGAAATAAATCCGGGTAAAAAAAATTCATACATTGTAGGCTCTATATACCGACCTAACACTGCCCCGCTCGCTGACATAGAAACCTTCTCTAATCAGCTTGACAATGTTATTATCAAACTTAACGAATTAAATGCAAAAGTATACATCGTTGGTGATTTTAACATAGACTTACTGCATTCTGATTCACACAGTAAAACAAATGCTTTCATCAGTAATATGTTCGAACGTGGATTCATGCCAGTGATTACTAAACCAACGAGAGTAGCTGAATTCTCAGCGACTCTCATTGACCACATTTACACAAATAGCATATCCAACTGCAAATTTCACAGTGGAATCATCCTATCGGACGTCTCAGACCACTTTGGTACATTCCACGTCGAAACCAATGATACCAATACAAAGAATGACGTAAATCAAACAACAACTAGAATAATGTCCGAAAACAATATAACAAAATTTAAAAGTCTTCTGAACAATCATTCATTCGATGAGGTCTTCATATACCAAGACGCAGACCTAGCATATAACGCCTTTTTGCGCAGCTACTCCCTATTCTTCGAAGAAGCCTTTCCAAAAATTAAACGCAAACCACCAAACAAGTACACTAAACGAGAACCATGGATGACTAAAGGACTCATTCAATCGTCAGTAAAAAAAAGCAAATTGTACACCAATAAGTTAAAATTTCCAACAGATGAAAACATAGGTAGATACAAAATATACTGCAGAATATACAACCAATTAAAACGGCGGAGTAAAAATCATTATTACGACAATATTCTCAAAGAAAATCAAGCAAACATGCGACGCACTTGGACGATACTGAAAGAAGCCCTTAAAATATCTCATGGTTTGAATACCTTTCCTACCGAATTTTCAAATGGTACCGGTAACGGAAAACTGTCTGACCCGACAACTATAGCATGCGCATTCAACACATTTTTCGCTGACATTGGAAGAATTACCGCAAACAATGTAACACAGATTCCAGGGATGAACTTCATCGATTACCTACCGGGGCAGTATGAAAATAACCTTTTTATTTTCCCAACAAACAGAGATGAACTAATATCACTTTGCTCGAAATTATCTAATAAAACTTGCACAGATATAAACGATGTATCCGTGAAACTAATGAAACAAACAATTAACGAAACGGTTGGACCACTCACGCATATTTTTAATCTCTCATTTGCCCAGGGACTTGTGCCCGAGAAAATGAAAATATCTAGAATAATGCCTATATACAAAAAAGGGGAACGCGATCAGATTGAAAATTATAGACCAATCAGCATATTACCTGCATTTTCCAAAATAATGGAAAAAATAATCAATGCTCGGCTTTCATCGTTCCTCAACAAACATAAAATTCTTCATGAACACCAATATGGCTTTCGTAAGAAACATTCTACCATTCATCCACTTATACATCTTCTCGAAGATGTAGCGGAATGTAATGACAAAAAAACCCGTGACTCCACCATTGCCATTTTCTTAGACTTATCAAAAGCTTTTGACACCATAAATCACGAAATTTTACTTAGAAAGCTCGATCACTATGGAATAAGGGGAATCGCTAATGACTGGTTCAGAAGTTACTTACATGACAGGCGACAATATGTAGAAGTCCATGATCATCAATCGGGAATGTTGACTATGACATGTGGAGTACCACAGGGGTCTATCCTTGGCCCCATCCTATTTCTAATGTATGTCAACGACATGCCCAACAGCACCAATCTCAAACTTCTTTCATTTGCTGACGACACAACATTATACATGTCAGGGAATAACTCTAAAACCATTCAGAATAAGATAAACGATGAACTAGTTAAAGTATACCGCTGGTGCTGTAGTAACCGACTATCCCTCAATGAATCAAAAACTAAATATATGTTGCTGCATCCACAAAATAACGATTTTAAATGGGCAGATCTGCGAATTAAATTGAATAAAAAGGAACTAGTTCGTGTAAGTAATCAAAACCAAGAAAAATCACTTAAATTCCTTGGCATAATCATTGACGAAAATCTTACTTTTAAGTACCACATATCAATGCTAACCAGAAAAATATCACATGCAATATACTGTCTAGGTAAAGCCAAACGATTCCTCCCCAAAAGTGCACTAAAAACTCTGTACTTCTCCTTAATTCACAGTCATCTCCTATACGGAATAATAATCTGGGGACACGTTTCAGCATCAGGGTCTCTTTTTCGGCTACAGAAAAAAGCAGTCCGGATATTATGCAACAAAAGATATCGCAGTCACACAGAGCCGTTGTTTAAAACTCTAAAAATTCTAAAGTTTCATGACCTGTATCATCTTCAAATCGCATTGTTCATGTATGATTGGAAAAACAAATATCTTCCCCCGTCTTTCGAAAGTTTATTTAAGTATTCACCAATATCAACAACACGACAGTCCGGCAACTTGGCTACTACAATTCCAAGGACGAATTTCTCTCAAATTCTACCGAGATACTCATTTCCGTATGTGTGGAACTGCTTGGACACAGCACACAGATTTGCAGCTAGCAGAACAATCTTTAAATCTTCCATACGTACAAATGTGCAATCACACTATAATAGCTCAGTAACTTGTGACAACGCGGAATGCCGAGATTGTAGAAAGTAATTGGAACAATATGTATACATGTATTATGTATGATTGCGCTTAAGAGACGTGTCCTCATTACGTGCGTAACCCTGGATTACTCACCATTTATGGGCACATATCCATGGACACATAATTGTATAGACATTTATTTAATCATATCTGCCCGAACAAAGTTGGATATATAAAACACAACCCCAAAATTTTAACAACACATTATTTCAACAGCTGACCCTCATGCAACATCTCGATTGTCACACAACAATATGATCGCCATCTGCTTATTCTCTATTATGTATAAGGGGCGGCAGGAAGACGGCCTGTATTGGCCATGCCGCTCCTGTGCAAATTTGAAATATATATTATTATGTTTGTCTATTATGTATTTAATTTGTGCAAATAAACAATCCAATCCAATCCAATCCAATGTTGAAAATCCAAGAATTGCACGTGTAAAACCATAAACTACAATACCACCAAGCTCAGTAGTTCTACTAAAATGCACTTTAGATAGCAATTTAAATTAATATGTCGTTGAAACAAATTGCATACATGGCTTATTTATATTCAGAACATTGCATAAACCCGGTAAGACACCAAAAGTTGGCATAATAAATGTCAACGACTCCACTATTAAACTAAAAGATCACGAAGTTATCACAACTGCCTCCGAAATAGAATCGATCTTTGAGGAAAATGATAACTATACCGATGATCAATTTAAAAAGGTTGACAACAATTGTCAACAAACACCATCTGTTTCAATGCTATCAGAATGCAAATTAGAAACACAAAATAAATCAATGGTGCCAAATCATATTAAAGATCTTTATGATCGATCAACTTCATTGTTAACATCTGAGGAAGAAAAACAATTAGAGCCACTGTTGAGTGAAGTTCAAGATGTGTTCGCTGTAAATGATTTTGACATTGGGAACTTTACTGCATTCGAACACAAAATTGACACAAAAGACGCTACTCCCATTCAACAACGTATGCGCCGCACACCGCTATGCTTCGTTGACGAAGAGAAAGAACACTTATAAAAAATGTTAAAAAGCGGCGTCATTCAACCATCGATGAGCGAATGGAGTTCTCCCCCAGTCCTCATCCGTAAATGTGATAATACTGTCCGCTGGGCTATTGGTTACAGATTGGTCAATTCAGTCACTGTTAAGGATAATTACCCATTGCCGCTAGTAAATGAGTGCTTAGATTCGTTAGCTGGCAAGCTATGGTCTAGTATTGGGGATTGTCAATCAGCGTACTGGTCAGTAAACGTCCAGGAAAGCGATAGGCCTAAAACAGCTTTCCTCACAAAATATGGGCTATGGAATTCTGTAAAATGCCATACGGACTCCATGGGTCATCCCAAACATATGGTAGAGCAATGAGTCTCGTTCTCGTGGGATGAAACTGGGATGTCGTACTATCCTTCGTAGACGACCAGATCATATTGGGCCAGAATTTTGATTCCCATCTACAAAATCTGCGTCTAGTATTGCAGAGACTTCGCAAATACCACCTCAAACTGAAACCGAAAAAATGATTTTGTCAACAAGAAATAGAATTTGTCAGTCGAATGGTTAGCAAAAATGGGCTTGCAATGAATCAAGCATCGTGTGATGTAGTTCATAATTGGCCCATACCCAAAAACTCAAAACATGTCGACAAATTTTGTGGTCTCGTCAATTATCATCGAACCTTTGTAAAAGATTTTGCAAGAGTTGCAAAACCACTTTATGATATTACTGGTAAACAAAAGTTCACCGGGGAGGCGAACAACAAGATGCATTTGACCAACTTACATTAGCATTAATAACACCACCAGTTTTGGCACTTCCAAATAGAACCGATATATTTGTTCTCGACTGTGATGCAAGCAATTTTGTGGTGGCCGCAGAACTTATTCAAATTCAAGAAGGGTAGGAAAAATATCTTATGGTAGTTATAACCTCTCCTGTGAACAAATACGGTTCTGTACAACTCGTAAAGAATTATTGGCAGTGGTTCGCTTTACGAGACAATACCGACATTATTTATTGGGAAAACCTTTCATTGTGAAAAACGATCATAGTTCTTTAAGATGGTTTACTAATTTCAAAGAACCGCAAGGTCAATTGGCAAGATGGCTCGAAGAACTAAGTCAGTATGACATGACTATACAACACCGTCCAGGTTCAAAACATGCCAATGCCGACGCACTTTCTCGAATTCCATCTGTGGAACCAATTTGTAATTATTATGTGGCTGGGGTTAAACTCAGTAAATTACCTTGTGGAGGATGCAAATACTGTACTCGCATCCATACAAATTGGGCCAAATTTGAGGAAGAAGTTGATTATGCCATTCCACTTGCAAAAGGGTCATGTAAATTTGATCCAGAAAATATAACAGAAACAAACAATGGCACCCCATCAATATCTTCTATAAATATTGGCGAATCAGGAACCGAGATAACAGAATCTCTAAATAATTGGGTAGATCAAACTTTATTGAATACAATAGACCCAGTCTGTGGGTGGACCCATACTCAACTGAGTTTAGCTACCAATAGTCTACCACACTCAGGTGTAATAGTTAGACAATTGACTACAAACACTGATTTAACATTATCTGACATATGTTCGCCAGAAGACTTGATAAAATCACAAAAAGCCGATCCAGATATAATACTGTTAATAGATTGGCTAGAAAATGGAGACGAACCTAGTGAAGGTGACTTATTTATCAGCGGACCAGCCGCAAAATATTTCTGGATAAATAGAAGTAGATTCCATCTTAAAAACAATGTTTTACACAAAATAAGAAAATCTGTGGAATCTACTGTAGTTATACCAAATAAATATGCTCAAGAAGTGATGTCCCTCGCACATGACATTCCGTCATCAGGACACCAGTGTGTTGTCAGAACCCTATCCCGACTTAAACAACATTTTTGTTGGTTCGGCATGTCAAAAGACGTCGATTCGTTTGTCGCAGCATGCCAAAAATGTAATCAAGCTAAAAAAAAACCAACACCTAAATCAAAATGGGATATGACTAAATTCCATGCTGGCGCACCAATGGAAAGAGTCCACCTAGATTTCCTTGGACCCTTACAAAAAAGTGAAAATGGGAACAAATACATCTTGATGATGATAGACCAATTTACTAAATGGGTTGAATGCATTCCATCACAAGACCAAACCACCGAAACAACTGCTCTGACAGCAGTTAATCAATTCTTTTCCAGGTTTGGAGCCCCATTTCAAATTTTCACTGACCAAGGGTCTTGCTTCGAAAGTAAGCTTTTCGTTGCCATATGTGAACTCTTTCAAATTCACAAATCACGTACGACACCTTATCGGCCTTCTAATGGGGCTATCGAACGCCTGAAACGTACGTTGATGAACGCAGTCAGATGTTATGTTGACAAAACCCAAAAGAATTGGGACAAATATATACCCCAACTAGCAGGTGCACTCCGCTCCTCCGTTAACCGAAACACAGGGTATACTCCAAATAAATTAATGTTAGGGCGTGAAGTATATCACCCCGTTCATTTGGTTTTCAATTTCCAATTAGAACAAGAAAAACCAGAAATTCCAGAATATGTCAACCAATTAGAATAAGAAATCAAAAAATGTCATGAAATTGCAAGAACGAATTTAAAATCTGCACGATGAAAAGAGACTATGACATTAACATATACAAACATGATTATAAAGTTGGAGACGTTGTATACCTATTGGATACAGCGCAAGTCAAAGGTAAATCTAAAAAACTCCAACCAGTATGGGAAGGGCCGGGAATAATATAAGAAAAATACACACCCTACTTTTTCAAAATCATCTTTAAAAACACGATGAATGTAATAAATCATGATAGAATCAAGGTGTGTCGCGACAAAATCCTGCCACCTTGGTTAATAAAATGCTGCCAAGATTTTGCAAATACAGGTGAAGTAGCAATTATAAGAAACACCAAAACTTTCTGTATTTGTAAAAAGACATACCGAGGTCAATTCATGATACAATGCGATCATTGTCTAGACTGGTATCATGGCAGGTGTATAAATATCACGGCAGAAGAAGGTGAACATTTGGATGAATATCAATGTCCAAAATGTACAACTTAGTCCTTTTCATTGCAGACTGACCATGCAGAATGAATGACCCAACCCACAAAGATCCACCCAAACCAGAACAGATGGAGGTGGATAAACAGGAAAATACAGGTAAAATAATGACCCAGAAAGGTCACTAATCGAGAACAGCGAGGGTGACATAACACCGGCAAACGATCCCACATTGGAATCAACGCAGGTGCTACTGTCATCTAAAAATGAAATTTCTATCTTGGAATCAGACAAAGAGGCCAATCCAGCTTCAAGGATCACTAGTACAAGTGGTTCCATTTTTAATACAGTACAGTATGAATCCTCACACACAATAAAAGATTCCTCACAGGAATCCACAAGTTTAACTACTAGTACTGTGGAAACGATGGATTCTCTTTCTGGCATTTAACAGAAGATTCCACTTTGGAATCAACAATTGCAATTCGGTGTGAGCCAAATGATCCCTCTTTGGAATCAGGCAAAATCATCAGTAACATAATAGAATCATAGGGGAACAGATAGGGGAACAATAGAAGGGGAATTGGGGAACACTGATTTAAACATTCTCCAAGATATTAACAACCTGTTAAACACACCAAAAGGTTCCCCCATACGAGTAACAAAAGATGTCAAACTGCCATCACAAATACCAACGAGTGACATCCACAAACATTCCGTTTCAGGGTTAAAACTTGACGCTTCGTCAAGAAAAAGGCCTTTAAAAGATGACGCTCCGCCATCAATACCTGAAAAACTAAGGAATGAGGGGAAGAACAAATCTCCGTGTTCCTTCGACTACTGCGGAGTATATCAAAAGCCAAGCAAGACCAAGCGTCACTCCATAACGCAACACATGCCAGCACACTGGTGGGTAGAGGAGCGCGAATTTCATCACGCCTACCGACCAGTGATATACCAAGACTTGATTGATCTGGCAGAACAAAACGCCAGATACAAGGACGGACAACCAAAAACTGGATCAATTGGTCCAGACAGTCAAAAGAAATGTCTCGTATACGACAATTCCAAGAACCGTCCCAATAGGCAAACATTATTTGGACGCCTTGTGCAGAACAATCGCTGGCCAATTCGAAAATTAGGATTTTCTCTGCATCCAATTAACTCCCCAGCGTGTTTAATATATTGGCGATGCCTGGCAGCCATGGTCAATTTATTAAAAGACGCTGATGCCAGACAATTTTGTCAACAAAAGCCGTCCCAAATAGGACGGCATGATATCATCAGGGAGTTCCACACACTTAATAAAGATAAAGGGGTAAGGGAGTGAGTGAAAAAGGAAATTAGTGATTTAAATAGAGGAACGCTGCCAGAAAACGCTCCCAATGCACGAATTGCAGCAGGGTTATTATTATTTCCAAAGCCATACTGCAACCCGATGAAGCCTCAACAAAAGGCCCCTCATAAGGAGCTATTGAAATCTGTAACTAAACAAACGACTGCTCCAAAGCAGCCAACACAGAAGACTGCCACAAAGAAGCCACCACAAAAGACTGCCCCAAGGCAGCCAACACAACAGGTCATTCGAAAAGAAGTCACAAAGCAAGCTCCACCACCGCAACAAACGACGCCTCAAATGCCGTCACAGTCAATAGCTCCACCACACAGTGCAGCAAGACCAGATCAAAGGGCACAGGCATTGATGGCGATTGATACGCATTTTCAACTCAATCGTCTTTGCAAAAGCTTCCACGTGTCACCAACGTCACCAATGGAGGCAATTCGGACAAGTATCACCCAACTAATGCCTAGGGTTCCGGTTACGGTCATCGGTGGTGTAAATATGAGGTGCGATCCACTGGAATACCCAAACATCATTCCAGTGGACCCATATTGGAAGACAGCAGTGGGGGTCCATCCCAAACAATATCATCTGCTGACGGATGTTGGCATACTTACTAGATGGATCCAGCTAATAAACGACCCACGTGTCACAGTTGTTGGAGAAATCGGGCTGGACCTATCTATCCGCGGCATCACGCCACAAGGTCATTGTGATCATGATTTGGCTTTCACCAGACTACTGTACCACACCAAGACAGTAGCGGAAAGGCCAATTGTACTACACTTGCGTGGCGACAAAAGCGACCCATGGTCAAGGGACGTAAGTCATGTTGGTCTCAACATCTGCTCAAGTGAGTGTCTACCCAGAAGGAACTTCCAGTTCCACTCCTTCATGGGTACCGCAGATATCGTCCAAGCATAGAGCGATCGATTTCGAAATACTTATTTCGGTATAAATGGGTCGTGTTTCTGGTTCGCCGATCCACAAATGGCTGCAGTAGCAGCTATTCCTAAAGATCGGCTAATATTGGAGACCGATGCACCCTATTTCAATGAGCAGATGTCGGGAGAAATAGCAGAGTGTGTAGCCATCATCAGAGGAGAGACAACTCAAGAAGTCCTCCACTACACCAATAACAATGCTACAGCTCTTTATGAAATTCGCAAATTACCAACATTCCAATAAGGTCCAAGAGATGAACAAATGATCACCCATACATATCCTTTATACATATGTACAGTAAATGATAGATAATTCCACTTATGGAATTACATATTCTTTTTCTCAAAATCTGTTCCAAAACACAAATAATTACACAATGTTTTATACAGTAGCACTGTTCCAATCCGTTTGGTCAAAAGGATTGATGAAGACAAATCTAGGCAATGAGCGGATATTAGGCCAGCTTCTAAAAAAAATGCCACATCTGGGTATGTACTCATGATAATGTACACACAATTTCGTGACCTAATAATTCTGTTAACCCCAATTTAGCGATGCAAGGGTTTTCGACTCTTATAGTCCAATACACTCTTCCACACTCAATTGACTCTCAAATGGAATTCTTTAATAAATAAAACAGGGTTGAGTGTAGTATTTTTGGATATGAATTAAATTACGATATCAGAAAATATAGAGCCAAATGCTCTCTATCAGAGAGCCGAAACACACACAAACAAATGCCACTCCGCCGCAACAGCCAATGAAAGATCGGCGCAATTCGGGAACAGACGAGCGGAATGATACGCTATGGATTCGTTCATTTACTCCTCGACAGCCACGATAAACAGTTTAAATTCTACTTTATGATATTATCTATTGCCTCATTATTATACATCATTGGATCTTCATGATTATATACAAGGTTGGTTGTTTATTCATTATTCATATGTATTGATTGTTATTACATGACACACACCAAAAATCCAACAAATAGCAGAACACGCACGGTAAAAAAAATGACGAATTCTAGCACAGAAACAACAACCTAATCTATGTAATCAGCACCCAGCAAGCGGATGCCCAACATAAACTTCATAAATTGCGTAATCAGAATGGCTGTATGGTGTCAACTAACTTTTAACTTGTTATTTTTGGCTTTTTTGGCAATTTTGCTCAGTTGAAATAGACAACAAAACATAAAAGACAGATAACTCTATATATCCCGTTTACGCTCACGTCTACGCTCCAGTGCCATGAAATTGCATTACAGTTAACCGGCTATTGACTCATGCCAATGTTTGGCGTACAATGTGCGTTATTTTTCAAACTAGCTAGCGACTTCGTCAATTTTGATAGCCGTAACACGTGTTATTGAATAAGCATAGGAAGGCAGTGTAATTCATCAAAATTGATGACAAGTAGTGCAAATTTCAACTTAATGCATAGTTTGTTGTGTTTATCTTTGTATACTTTCACAAAATTGGCAGTTTGAACCATGTACCATGGGAAATATTAGCAATAGTTTTACCCGTGTAGAACGATTAATGGGGATAGAACCGACTCGATCAGGAGAGAACCCAAACAATAATCAAATTTCGCGGTTCTTGTCGTTGTTATGACTCGCACAATGAATTTTTCGTTATTAACACGCTCATGGCTGCCACAGATTGTTATGGGATCGAAAATAACTAATCGAATTATCACCTAGATGCCTCAAAATTGCACTTTAACTGTCAAAAAGTCGTGAAAATGTATAATTTCGATCAGCAAGAACTGTCACAAATCACGCAAGAACCATCACAAACCGGCAATAGAACGATTTCCGATGTAACAGTTCCTTCACAGTGATATAAAGTAGATTATTCTAATTCTAGTCTATTCTATTCTATTCTAAAGTTCAGTGTTGTCTTAAAGTAATAAATGACAATGGTAATGTCTTCACACAAATTAATTGTATATAAACATTTCTTAGGAAATAAAGTGGAGAACGGACAATTGGTTCTGGTCATGTGACGGTATCTGGAGAAGTCGGGAGCAATCGCAACTTCTCGGACAAACTCTGCTTCTCGGATTATCGTTTTTGCAGAAATATATAGTTCGTACGGAAATCACCGAGGTTTGCCGATGGAAGTCGGGAGGTAATTACTCTAGTACACATCTCGAGTAGGTAGTAGGTCAGTCTCATTCAAATCACACCAAGTCTCATTTTAATCTACTTCTTCTTCGTGCTACGTGTAGGCCTATACATAATATTGCGCCGTGCACGAATAAAGGATTTAAGGGTTCTGAACATATGCGTTACTAGTGAAGATTTGTTTAAGTTTTGAGGCTGGATCACCAGCAATTAATGAGTGAAATACTACACACTCTGCCAAGCTGTTCCAATCTTTAACAGTTCTGTGTATGCATCTGAATTTGTAGGTGTCTGAATATGCTCTGGGTCTGATGAAATTATTCGAATGCATTTTACTTGTAAACCTTTCTGGTGGCTGAAGATGATTAATTGGAATATTTGCCGCATCAGCCAGGCCCTTAACGGATAAACATAGTCGCACTATTTTTTCTCCTCTCCCGTAGTGTCTGAAGAGATTCATCAATTTTAATCATAGAATTAGGTGAATAATCATAATTTTGCACAATAAATCTGTTGCACCGATTTTGGACTTTCAAGAGCGTAATTTGATAGTGCGATATGATCCCAAATAAAAGAAGAGTATTCCAAAAGAGGTCGGATGAGGCCAGTGTAGGCTTGAAGTCTCACCTCTGTCGGCATTCGGCAAACCTCGTCAGATTCCGTCACCGTTTCACCCAGAGGACAGAGGTCATAGGTCGAGGAGTCCAGAATGCTATGTTGGATATTTCCTTAAATTTCTTTTAAGAAGAACAAGGGTTCTGTTAGCTTTTTGTGCATATATAGTCCATGTGGATATTCCACTTAAGGTATTTTGTTATGTTGACGCCTAAATATTTTATAGAATCTACCAGGTTAAGGGGCGATCATTTAAGTGTGTAGCTACTTATATAATGGGTTCTTGGTCTAGCTTGAGCAGAATGATCCTTAGCAGACATACATGAGTAATCCACATAATATATATTCAAGATTTAAGTTGAGGCCATATTATAGGATTTCTCGGTTCTGTGAAAATGATAAGTTACTAGAGGAATATAGTATGATACTAACAGCACCGAATATCTCGAACCGCATCATTCCACAGAAAATAACCAGGTTCGTGAAGCTGGATCGAAGTTCGAAATTCGCGTGAAGTTAGATTGAAGCTCAAAATTCAGATAGAATTTCAAACTCTATATGTTTTTTTCCTAAAGTTCTTTGTTGTACTCCAATTCGAATATTGAGTCAAAACGTTCTGACTCTTGAAAGTGAATTGTTTTCTGAGATACCGCTGGAGTTCAGGAATATTTAAGGGAGTGTGGTGCTGAAGGGAATTGACACTGTTTATGACTGGAGCGAGCTGAAAATTGGTATTTTTTATACTTTGCATGAGAGAACCAGCATACTAACGCTTAATATCGAGACAATTACTCGATCCATAGCTTTGAATTTCAATCCTAATTTCAATCTGGAAATTCGGATTGAAATTCAAACTCTATTTTCTTTTTTGCCGTAAGTTCTTTGGCTCATTTCGTGTTCCAATGCATCTCGAATTTCGGGTCTAAGGTGATTTTAAAAAATTGAGATACCGCAGGACTAAGTAAAAGGACCGAAAAGGACTAAGTCCGCTAATTTCAATTCGAATTTCAATCTGGGCTGCTACATGTTAACTATAACTATCGTTCAATAAGCGGTTAACTATAACTATCGTTCAATAAGCGAGATAACTGAGTCGCTACCATATTGGATCCATCCAACCCCGCTCCGCTCATGCAGTGATATATATACAGGTAAAAGTTCTGGAGTAGCATTCCACATATGGAGCTTTTGAATATTCATGAATTCCATTTATGGAATTCCTCTATATTCAAAGCGCAATAAGAATTTTCATCTAAAGCGTATACAGGCCTACTGGTGACGACGAATCAATGAATTGGGCCACAACCAAGAATTTGAGGCCAAAATATTAGTTTTAGTTTTCCAGAGTAATCACGAGCACGGGGTGCCTCAGACTCACAGCGTTTACTACTTACGAGATTTGAACGGTTCTGAAATAACGAAGACCCCGAACTATTGCCAAAGCGATATTCAGCTACCATTGCACAGCCAGCTATTGAATGCATGGTCACTAAAATCAGTCATGAACCTGATGGATTCTGTAACTGCGTGTCTTTGTATTCTTCAGGCAAAGCTGGCGAGGAAATGGTGGCTTTTGTCTACATGTCTTGTATCAGGACTGCATGAACCATAATCATGAAACCATACACTTCAAACATGTCCCATTTGAACTGACACCAGAAAGATACAAAATATTACCTTTACTTGCAATCAGCATCAATCTTGAACGCACTTTGACATTTTTAATATTAGGTTATTATAGCAGAGACGCTCTTTATCGTATGTAATCATTTGAGGTTTTTTTGTGGATTGGGCCATCTTTAAAATGCATAGGGTTTCTTTCTCGACTTATTTGCTGTTGTAGCTGAGTGCCTTATATGTCATTAGAAAGCGTGTGCAATCATATATCAGGTACTTCTAATTAAAACTGCCGCGGTAACTTTGAACACTGTTTGTGTTTCTCTGTAGATATGTTTAAAACGCTCATGTTATGCTAGATCTGAATAATTACAAAAACATGACAAGAAGTACGTATAGTAATGGTCTTTCTTTTTAATATGCACCCACATTGCAAACCCATGGATATTTGAAACAAGACAGTCAATGACTGGGTAGCTCATCAGATTTTAAAGACTGAGAAAACTGGGACTCTGAAGACCATAAGAGGACTTGTCAAAATCACATAACAATAAGTACACATGTAGTTATAAACAAGAAAATAGCTAGGTCTCCGTTAAGCAGTGGGGTGGCCACCTTGAAAGTTTCAACTACACGCCCCTGATACCTCCCATCCCATATAGTCCATGTCCTGTCTGTCGCCTACCAACTTAAGCAATCAGACTCCCAAGTTTGTAACAATTCCTTTGCACATGTTGAATTCTTACAACTGATATCTCAAGCGTTCCCAACTGTTGCAAAATTCCAACCTGACATTCCCCCCTATTTTAATGGCTGACCCCATTCAACATATTTGAATCCAAACTCTCCATGGATCCTACACACCAAATGCCAATCTACTTATTTTTAAAATGTAACTCGGTCACCCGAGGACCATCCATACTCTATATAGGCTAAATATGCCCAATGACTCTTGAGTAGAATACGTTTTAATGATTACCATGGGGAAGAGTTATGTCCTGGTCTAACCCCTATTTGACCTGGTTACCCTATCTGAACAAATCTGAATCCCAGCCACCTAAGGACCCTCCATACGTAATATAAGCTAAATATGCTAAATGGTTCTTGAAAAAATGTTTTAAGAATAACTATTGAGGTAAAGAGTTATGCCCCTGGCTCTACCCCGATTTGACACAGTGGTCCAATTTGAACAAATCTGAATCATAGTCACCAAAAGACCATCCATACCAAATATATGCTGAATATGCCTTGTATGTGTTTTAAGAAATACTAGAGAGGGAACAAGTTGCGTCCCTGGCTCTACCCCTAGTAAGCTGGTGAAAAATTTGAATCCCTGTCATCCTTGGACTCTGAATACCAAATATAAGCTGAATTGGTCTGATGGTTCTTGATAAGAACATTTGAAGAATTACTATTGATGGACTGTGCTCTTATTTGATCAGGTGACCCCATTTGGAAGAACAAAATATGTATCACAGTCACCCAAGGACGATCCATACCAAGTTTAAGCTGAATAGGTCTGATGGTTCTTGAGAAGGCTATAGCTCCACCATAGATAAAAAGCCACTCCCTCTTCCATCCAGTTTCCCATATATAAAATTGAGTTAGAACACGGGTATTTATTTTTAATGTCAGTCTCACACTTGGCATCATTATTCTCCGTGAATGCAACAAACTTAAGAATGTGGATTTCTAGTTATCATAGCCATTCTGGGCCATTTATATACAAACAGCTAAACTGTGACACATGCATGGCATATTCCATTACTAGTAACACAGAGGTATGGGATATTCCATACAGAGCTGTCATAACAATCAGATTTATGTTGTCATTAAGGAAACATTCTGTCTCCTATATCTCAGATAGCTGTATTTGCTGTTTACATATGTTCTGGATTTTAGAGTGATTTGCTGTTGGGACTCCGGGTACCTCTGAGGATGTTATAACGACAATAGTTTTTCATATCTTTTAACAAATTAAAAAAAAAATTAAAAATCAATAAATAAAAAAAAATTACTGACCAAGGATTTGAATCTGAATTAAATTAAAAAATAAAACTTTATTTAAAAAAAAACAAAAACAATTTTAATATTATTTTTTAATTGAGCAAGGAGTTCAATCTAAATTTGTTTAATTTTTTTTTAGTTATGTCCCTGGGTCCATCCACATTTGACCCAGTGACCTCATTTAAACAAATCTGAACCCCAGTCACCCAAGGACCATTCATACCAAATATGAACCCATTCGGCCTGATGGCACTTGAAAATAAGTTGTTTTAAGAATTACTATGGAGGGAAAGAGTTATGGCTCTAGCTTCGATTTGACCCAGTGATCTCATTTGAACAAAGCTGAATGTGGGTCACATAGGGAACACCCACACCAAATATGAACCCAGATGTTCAAAGAATTGTTGACGGACGGACGGACGACGGACGAGGAGTGATGAATATAGCCTCACCGGAGACTTCGTCTAAGGTGAGCTAAAAACTGGTGTTCAACGTTACCCATACGTTTTAACTGATATGAGGAGCATTTCTCATATAATGCTACTGACATTCCAAATTATTATGCTCAAAACAAACCACTGGTGTTAGAATATATAGGTATCATGGATATAATACAAAATACTGCATGAAACTCATTTAAAAAAAGGATATCTGTATCATGAATTATGAAGGACAAACCATTCCATAGGTGTCTTATCAAACAGAGCAAGAATATTACCGGTAGCCTCCTTGTAGACTGCAGACTCTAATTACCTGCATAGGATTTATCATGGTTTACCAAAATACTTAAAGGTACTCAATCCGATTCGATGGTCCCCATACCATCAGAACAACAACAACAATAACAACAACAATATTTTTTAAATGCCGCTTCAGTAATCAGAATCGATCAATTACCCACAAAATAATGCTAACCAGTCAATTATTGTATACAATTGCCCAAAACGTGTTATTTTGTCAATATTTTGTTCAACGAAATTTTGCCGGATTGTCACATATCTAACACCAAAGCCATTGATTTTAGAGTTATCCATCTTCATCCACAATTTGGTCTGAGACCGTCTTCTCGTCGACTTTTTGCCAGGCCGCCAAAAAGTACCGGCAGTGAAAAATAATATATGTAAAGAATAAATATCTGATGACGGTGAGCTTTTATGGGTGGTTTCTCCCACTCGAATCAAATATGATTTACCCCCGAAGCCAAAGAAATAGTCATTTCGGAGGCGTTAATTAGGATTGTGCATCGGAATTGACTCACTTACAAATCATATTTTATTACAGCATTATATAACAATTAGTATTACCGACACTCTATTTCATAACAATAAAAAGATATATATTAAAGGCACACGTACATGGCTATATTTATTAATATATCACAAATGAGCATTGTCGATTATTATTAGTATGCACACCACCCCTCCCCATACCTTTTTTGTTTTGAATATCTGCATCCACAGTTTATAGTTATACATAATTATGCTATCAATATCTCAGTATTATAGGATCTTATATAAGCTACGACTCCAACACAGCCCCGTTGTAATTATATATCATGTAATGATTAACAAATAAAATTATTTGATTTTGAGTTTATTGTAATCATCAAATTAGAAAGTAATTGTATTGTCATAAAAAAACATTAAGCATATAATCGCCCCATCCCTGATTAGTATCACGGGCCTGAACTGTAAAGTTCAACTTTACTCTTATACCAGCACTGACATCGACTATCCATGTGTTCAATGTACAACGAATGTCAGACCACGCCGACACGCCCGTTCTTGCGACAAATGCGGCCAGTGGCAGCACAGATTGTGCAACACTGGAATTACACAGAAATGATATCGGCCTATAAGAACAACAACCCCACCTAGCAGTTCCTAGCTTTGCCTTTCCTGCCCGCAAGCCACAACCTACCAACTTATAACAGCTTAGCCTCCAGAGCCAGAACCGATCAACTGAAGGAGTTCGTCGAGTATCGGTGTTCTGCCATATATCTACGTTGCCAAATAAAAAATAGAATGGCTTACGCATAGGCCCCAGTGCGCACATGTGCTATGGGCATGCGCATAAAGGTAATACTCCGTGTCGGGGTAATACATTTTGCCTAAATTGGTCGTTTGCTTCACAGCCTGGCATAGACGGCTAAACGTGAAGGGAAATAATGTATTGACTGATAAATAATCAGATGTTTTACAATATGCTTGCCATTCATGTAAAGAGCAAAATATACAATTTCTAGTTAAATAATTTTATTGGTTATGTTTTAATTCCACCAGAATTATTTCATTACTTTTACTTTCACACTTTATATATATACTTGGAAATCCTACAGAAAATCAATGTAAATCTGTAAATTTATTTAGGTTGTAAATTCCATGAAATTTCAAATTTCCTGTGTTTATTTGGAATGTACTGCATTGGGGAATTCCAAATTTCAGCAGTATATTTTATTGTTGTAAACCACGGTTCATGTATCTTGGTTTACCATGGTACTTTTACCACGGTAAACCATGGTACTTTGTACCGCGGTGCTGGACCGGGTTTTTTTGGTCGTGGTAAACCACGGTTCATGTACCGTGCATGGTGTAGGCATACCACGGTATTTTTTAGCGTGGTGTACCACGGTACTTTTACCACGGTATACCGTGGTATTTTTTACCGGGGTGTACCAGGTCAGGTAATTTTTTATAAGGGATGTAAAATGTATATATTGACTGATTCTTCCATGTTTTAACTTGTTTTTTAATAAATAAATAAATAAATATTCGGATGTTTTATCATGTAGTATGTATATCTTCATGTCATTATTTGAATTTGTTGATGTGTGTTAATTACTATGTATATATATCCATTAATATATTGTTGCCCATAAAACGTTAAGTACAAATATAATCTCCATTGTCATCAAAAGACCGGTCCCAAATCAAAGGCAATTACCATAAAAGGCCGTCCAATTAACATCCACGCTATCTAATTACCCGAATTGTATAGGGGCCGAATCGCCCCTACCGAATCAGCCAGGCTGAATAAGCCCTGGACCGAAAAGACAAGCCCGAATCTTCCCTGGGTCGAATCGTCCCGTTCACTATGTGGGGTGTCCGGGCAAACTCCAGGCAGAGTTATCTCCCATCGCTCCGCTGAGATACCACTGCCATGGCATGAGGACATTAATTGGTAAGGATTTCTTACGTGTATTTAGTTCTTATGTTTTTGGATTCAAATTGTCTATGTCTGGCTCAGTTCATATTGTTCTTATCAATACCGAAAGAATTACCATTATTGCAATCTTTATAAAAAAAATTGGTGGTCAAAACAAGATAATAGTAGGTGACTATATAAAATATAATTCCGCGACGACATGTAAAAAATAGATTTATCGTCAGCAAAGTACAGGGCGCTGTATGGAGTTTGGTGTCCGGATTGACGCCAAGTCCCAATCGGAAACCTCGGTACTTTCCGTCGATTCCTCTGAGCCGATTCGACGGGTAGAGGGGTAATGTCGCAAGAGCTATAGGGGAGACCGGGGCATGTTGGAACGTGGGGTATATTGAAACACCCAACCTCTCTTGTTAAAAAATAAAACAGCATCTACAATTGCCACTTATTTGTGGAAAACACTCTTGTATGCACAACTAACACAAACAATTCTGACTATTCTCGGAATGGTGTAAGAGATATGCACAAAACTCGTTTTTGGTGGGTATCAAGTAATTTTTTCGATTTTCAGGTTTCATCAATGTTCAAGATAAAATTTCGTGACGTAAAGGGTGCAAATTATGTCATTTGGTCCATTTTCATTTCATTTCAGTCATAACTTAAAAAAAATACCGATTAATTAGTGTATTTTCAACATCGTCTGCCATTAGACCCTTTTTTCATGTTTGGGGCATGTTGGAACACCCCATTGTGTCCCCACAGTGCGACTTACGGGAAAACCCCATCAAAATTATGTATTGAGCTAGTATAACTAACCATTATGGAAAAAATCAGATGGAGTTATGGATGAATGCATCTCAGTTGCTTGCAATCATGTCCTAAATATGATTTCAATACGTTTTCGTTGATGAATAATTATTTGTGTGGCAACTGGGGAGGTTTGTATCGATAGCACTAAAACCACTTCCAATTTTTTTTGTGCTACGTCCTGTATGCGAAACGACGTTTTCATTGGATGTGTTGCGTTTTCCAATGATGACGATTTCTCGAACGTACTTTATTTACCGGACTCAGCTATTATGTTTCATACTAGCAATTTAATATTGTTCTTGGAATATATTAGTGGTTTTACCTCTATTATACATTGATTTCATATGTGATCCTTATACGATCAGTGTTCTGACTTAACCAGATCGACGTTCCAATTTACCCCTGGTTTCAAACAAACCGGGGCATGTTGGAACGAATTTATTTTCGAATGTTTCCATTAAAAGCGAAATAGATCATACATAATGATATGCCATATTTAAAGTCTTTGATATACTTTATAATAAAAGTTGAAAAAATGAAGGGGCCCATGTCCCCATGGTCACATTTCCCTGTATGTGTGATTGAATAAAAAAAAAACGTTCCTACGTGCCCCGCTCTCCTCTACTCGACCTTCACCTCAGAATTTGCAGTCACGTTATATTCAACTAATTAACGGGTCTTTTTCGGGTGGTTTCTAGAACACCAAAGCGGGTGGAACATCTTGATATATAAGTCAAATTGCACATGCGGGTAGAATGGAGTCGATTTTAGATGTAGATGCGCGCCCTACTCGAGTAGACCGTAAGATGATTCGGTTTCATTGTCGCGTAACGGTCTACTCGAGTGGGAACGAGTCATAAAATCTGTAAAATAAACATGATTATAACAAATCGTTGATACACCGTAGCGTGTCGTCCGGCATGTGTGGTCTATATACAAACTCCAAGCATGTTAATACTAAACGAATAACCGATTAGCTGCATGCATGCGAACGACAGCATTCACGTGCGTGTGATCAAGGCATCGCGTTATCATTCATTCACGTTCTTGAGATCGCAAATCTGAATGCTGAGATGGATGTTCAATTAATTTCAATTGAAACACATTCATAATATATATGCACACAATATTTCGAATATGTTATGGATTCATATTTCAGATGACATTCGCAGTTCAATTGATCAGTCTCAGATACACATAAAAACTCTCGAAAACTCATCAGAACTCCTTAAATAATACCCATATGTACTGCCCAGAAACTCGGCATTTGGTCGCATCTTCATCTGTGCCTTTCGCATCTTTCTGGACCGACAGTGGTCCCTTCATATCGCGCGGATATTGAGAACGACACGGATTTTTTAAATTCTGTCAAATCCAATGCTTCATTGACATATTCAACTATATACCGGCATTTGTTTTGGAAGCGTGGAAGTCCAGGAACTATACTAGTGAATGGTTGTTCTCGAAAATTTGAGTGAGCAAAAGCAAAAACACCATTGAAAAAATTCGCCAAAAATAAATTAATGGTCTGATCTTGGAAAACTGATTGACAACTGGTGGATAAATACTCCTGCTTCGTGTGGACATACACATACGATGCTCGATGTCTGTTTTACGATGAGAAACAAACATATCCCCATATCATATACGTGAAAATGACTTTCCCATATTCTCGGGTTTGGCGATACCCTCGGTTTTGGTGATACCACGTACACGGGGGTGGTTACACTATGCTCGCCGTCATGGCGGCGAACGGAGCAGAGCGTCGGAGCGTCATAGAGCCAGTGTCTAGTCCAGATACACACATGAATGTAATCCCTGTAATTTTCGTGTATTTGGCGTTTTACATGGATCATAGAGACAATGTAATATGTGTCCACTGACTACCCAATCATTGCCGACGTGTTGACCGCACTGAGTTCTTGTTCCAATTAAATCGGAATGTAGAGAAACCACTATTTTGGATGGAGTCGCCAGGCCACTTAAAATAATTGTTCATGGGATAACGCATATGGTGGACGTTAGATTTAAATAATTATCAGTCCTCTCTTGATATTTATAGCAGTGGTCGTTAAGGATTTCCCCGACACATGGGCTATATATGATCCCGAAAGCTACCAGGCAGGGTGGCTAACTCTAAGCTATTTAAGTAAAACATATTATATTGTACCTTCTTGCCCAGATTTTTCCGACCGACACATTCAACTAAGTCCCTTGGCGATTTGAATCTTTCGATACACCACGCCAAACAAGCATCATGGTCGAAAATGTTCTATATCAAGCCATATATGCCAGACGTGTCGCTTATGTTGTTCGTTTAGTAAAATACCAGATATCACACAGATTTGACTAATTTGCGCGTCCGTAAGAGAAGACATGTTTTGGACTGGCCTTAAATGTCCTGATAGCAGACAGTTTTACTTCGCTTATCACTACTCACTTGTCTGGCCTGTTAACAATGAACCTCTCGCGCGCAGGTGATTAATGTTGTCAAAAATTATTGGTGTGGCCGTGTAAAATACATGCGGTAAAATACATGTATTTTACATACAGAAATTACATGCATGTATGTATCCACCCTAACGGGAATGAGGAACAGAGATATAAACTTAATGTTCTCGCGTTTTACGCAATCAAAAAATACTTATTATAATCATTCGAAAGCACAGCCACTCCCCATCGTGAATAATGCAACATTTAAACAATACTTTTGAGAACTATGCGTATAATTAGATACGGCAAGAAACGTGAGCAGAGAGTTATGGGGGTATGTTTTTGTCCCATGTAGAAAGCCTTGGGACAGAGCGGGACAAGCGTTCCAAAAGCTGATAGAAGACATATATATATATACTTAGTTCTAATGGTTATCTGCGTCTCAGTAGACACTTAGAGAAGTACGTGTTTTTTTTTCTCATCGTTATCTGCGTTCCAGTAGTAACCCTTGCGACAGACCGGGACAGACGTTACAGCAATCTGTGTATAATCTTAAGTGTTTTCCAAAATTCTTTTGAAGAAGATATCAACCTTAATTCTCTACAGCAAATATCGTTCATTGTATTTATCTTACTATTCATGGTTCTCCGATATACTTTCCCTGCTTTGCGCCTTTTCAGTTTGTTGTAAAAAGATTTGTTTCCTCTGTATCTACTTCTCGTTTTGTAAAATAATTTCCGTTGGTGTTCGCATTTCGCATCAAACCAAGGCTTATCAATCTTAGAGCGCCCTTCACAAACGTGTACGTGTTCCCTTCGTCTCCCTAAAACTGTTTGTGTCGTGTCCACGAAAAGTTCATTTATTTTCCCACAAGCTTGGTTAATTCAAATTTCCCGCGTTTCCTGGCATTAGCGGGAAAATTATGTATTCACAGTTCGGGCATATATAGTTGTTTGTTATAGGCGGAGCCTATTTCGAATTGTAACCAATGAGAATGAGATTTGTGGTAATTGTTCAGATCGCTAGAGCGGAGAATTCGTCATTCTAGCCGTGTAACTTCAGAGGGTCACATTAATTTTCAAAAAAAATTATAAACATTTTCATTCAAATGAAATAAATTATCAATACTGTGTCCAGCTATATAACGTTCTTCATTATGTAATATAACTCAGCTGAAAGATGACAAATTATTCACAATGTTCAGAATATTGATACATATATATAATTATGAGTAGATTTCAATAAGGGTGCGGTCCGAACACCCGAGCTGCACATACGAGTGGGCTTCGGATTTCAGGTTTCCAGTCCCTATAAAAGGGGTGCATGATTTTTCCTGACCGGCTGTGCAGACTTTCTAGGGTGTATTTACATTGTGTATGTAAACTATTATAGCATGTGCCCACATACATGTATAACTTGTAAAGCATGTTACGCAATAAACGCCGCCTTTGTGACCACAGCTATCGAGGCTCAGTTGCAAATGAGTGTTTGTTTGAAATATGAGAGAATTGGGAATACTAGCAATTTCGTGCTCACCACTGTCTAGTTGCCCAATAATTTCATTTTCCTGTTCCATAAAAGCATCACTGAAAGTTTTGAGATATAGTTCCGATTTGTTCTCATCTAACGTTCTGATTTTCGGTGGTAGTCTGTGTTTATTTTCGCCACAACCTGTGACGTTTAGAGCGGTATTACTAATCCGGTATTATTAAAAACTAAATATATTGCATTATGAACATCCGAATGATATATCTATATATCTAAGCAATAGTTCGTGAATAACACAATGTAGTTAGCTTGATAAGTAACATGAAAAGAAATCGATGACAATATGGAAAAATAATACTATTAATTTACGCCTGAACATTTGAATTATTAAGTTACACAACTCCGCCTACTCAGTGACCAATGAGTTTTCTGATTGGCTGAGCCATATAGCTATATATATATAGGTATTTTTGTTTCTGTTCCTGAAAAAACACCCTTGGTGTGTATGCATTATTTATTAGTGTTCTCTCGTATGTACATGCACAGCAATTTATCATAATCTTTTGTTTAGTATCACCATTGCTGTAGCTAAAGAAAGTCCATTTGGGGCAAAAATACATCAAGGTAGTACCTAGTATCGCTTATACCCCAGATATAATCTGCGTATTAGATCCCTTTGCGATATTATGAAGTTATTTTATGAAGGCCTACACTCAAAATTGTTATGTTATTGGCTGAATTGGGCTATATAATATATGGAATTGAACGACAGTCAATCACTAATTGCCACCATTATCGTTAGATCGATATGCATGCAGAACATGATATGTAAAGCTTGGAATGTCCTGCGTATTTATTTTCCTATACTATATACATTAACAAACTGTATTTGACTTATTATATATACATGTAATCTATAACCCCCGACCTTCTATATATACTTTCTGTGAAATTACGCATTTATGATCCAGAGTAACGTGTAGCTGCAAATAGTGGGCTCATGCTTAATCACTATACGCTCTCTAAATTAGAATAATTATTTTCAAACCAATGTTTAGTTATCTTCATACTATCTGCTTAATGCCATACAAGATCTATTCGAGAATTTTACCATACGAAAACTGAAAACTGACAAAAAAAAACCTGCAATCAGCCAATCACCACCATTCGCACGGAATAGCATCTCGAAAATAAACAAAAACATCTACCTTACTCCTATTTAAATTCGCGATACGATATTTCGCTTGGTTTTGAATTCGCTCACCAAGCTGGGCGAGTTCAAAACTGACAACAATATTTTCCTAAAAGATTTGAATTTATTCTCTGAGATACTCAATTGAAATAGTTAAAGACATCAGTGGAATAAACTCGAAAGAAGTCAAACCACAGCCATATACCAGTCAGCTGACTTCAGAAAAAAGCAACACTTGGCTGAGGGTTGTGTTGGCATAAATAATTCAGTCTGTTTGGTCATGGTGTCACTGCATGCAGCGTTGATAACAGGGGGCGTACTTTCTGCGTATTCGGCCTGGCACATGTATATTTCTTACAAGTATTTCAACACCGTCGATGTTACCATAATTTGTTGCTTTGCATAATTATGAGTAACGATTTTTATGTTAGTCACCCGCATGTAATATATATATCCGTATAAAACAGGTCTAGTTGCCTATATTTAGTCCAGCCTTCCGTAATGTATGTAACTCATCAACATATACATCTGCTTTCCCCTGTGGTTCGCTATAAACTCAAGAGTTGTACTATTTTTCGCTCGGTTTTAAATTCGCACACCGATGAGTGTGTGAAAAATAGCACTGCGTGAATTTAAATACGATTAAGGTATAAGTTTTACACTGAAAATAAGTACAAAAGATTCCAACTGAGAACGCTCTTTATAACCTAACACATTTGGTCGGCGAAAATTGGACGCTCTTTATAAGAGGCGATCATTGATTTTTTTGCCAGGCTGACAAATAAATCCAAACGTGTTAAAACTTCATCTTTCGAAAGTCGGCATAATTATAGCTATCAAAACCTCACATCCGTGGGATATTGTGTCCGGTTTAATTTTTGTTGTGGAAAACAAACAGATGATGGTTTTATGGTGTCAAATTTGACATTGCATCTTTAAGTTTGGCTTATTTGACAAGAAATGCCTGCATTCTATATATATACGCACTTACCAGTGTCTCGTCTATAATATCTCCCGAATTAGTCCATGAGTCCACAAGCAACAACCCAGACTCGAGATAAAATTCAAAAATGTTATTTGCGATGTGGACTGTTATCGGTATATAATTCCCCGTAAGTTTAACTTCCAGCTAAACATCCCGGTGTCATATTTGGGTGAAATATAGGTAAATTGGGACAATATTTTATACACCGAGTCTGATATATCGGTGATAAAATGTACGACTATAATGGATTTATAATAACGTTTTAATGTAATTACTTCATGCCGTCAAGTTTCTGTAAAAAAAAAATAGTTTTACTTAGTAATGAATTTTGCGTTTGAGTGTGCATATTTCTAAAGATCATGCTTCGTCAACTTTTAATTAGTCTGAGTGGTCCATGCATGTGAAATCTATTAATACGCTCAAAATTACAATGATCGTACCTGATAAAAATCGTCCATGATTTCGTTTCACAAAAGCAGTGAACGATAAAGAGCTTCTCATTTAGGTTTCGTTCATTACCGCTGGGGCTCAACGATTCCTCTGGAATCGGATCTAACAGGTTCAAAGTCGGATCTAACAGATCTTTATTCCGGCCCAAATTTGATCGGCTCAGACCCCATTCCGAGTTTAAAAATTTTCCAGAAGTTTTTAACAGCGAAAGAAGCAGAAAAATGGCATAAAAAGTGAGTTATAACGTGTATACTTTAATGTATCTTGGTTCAGGATATGACACACCGACACAATCAATGACAATGGCCCGAAACATAGGTGTAAATTGTTGTTTGACTTCAAACTCGAGCACGTGCTTTTTTGTATGCATTTCCCATTGATAATTTATCGTGCATCTCCCGACTTGTTATTAACCTTTGTATGTGTCAAAACACACATAATCGGTTCTCAATAAATTTAGTGTTGATCACATATCAAAATAAGCCCATAATTTTAGTTATTGGCCCAGTAATTACGATGTATAAGAAATATGACGAAAACTACTCCGACTCATCGGTGATTTGGTGGTTCGGATCAGGATCTAACAGGTTTCAAATACTCCGACCCTTACATGATCACCAGACACGTTCGCATTGTTTACGACCCCAATGCCACAGTGCAGTATAATTATGACTATGCGCAATAGCATACATGATCTTATATCACCCGTTGTAAAAATTCTCGGGAAAATGTGTGCATATATAGGCCTACATACCAATTGATATGCCATGAACATAACTATAGAAGTCAATTTGGGGTCCAAGCACCCCCTTTGAATCAGACCAGAGACAAGATTATTCATAAATCCATTTGCACCCCCCTTGAATCAGAGACCAAAGCGTTTGCATAATTTCATTCCCTCCTTGCACCAGTGTTCACACAGGGCCTATAAATAGCCTATTTATAAACAATGGTTCTATCTACCCGGTATGATAATCTATTATATATTTTGGAAGATCTGTGTATGTGTGTGTGTGTGTGGTGTGTCTGTGTGTGTGTTCGCGATGAACTCGAAAACGGCCGACCCGATTTCGATGAAACTTCGTATGTGAGGTTACTATCGATCGGGAAGTGGCATAGGCATATTAATTTTCAGATCCGAGGTCAACTTTTCACGTGCCGAGGTCAAATCTGTTTTTACGCTGTGTTACGGGACTTTCATTTGAGTTCGGTGCTTACAAATCGATTCGAAACAGCGCGAATAATAAAATGCCAGTCATAATAATTACACTGTGAGAATCTTTCGTGTTTCCTCTTTCCAACGATATATAATGCGTATGTATCCGTTTTAGTTATCTGCCTCAATTATCAACAAGAAGTGGTACTATCTTCCATCAGGATAAAAACAATGCGTAACTTCTATGACGCCGTTAGATGTCATAACGTTAGATCACGTTAACGCTTAACCGGCCGATGCATTTGACTGTTTCAGACGTCTTGGCGATATCTCGGGCACGTTGAAACTTGATAATTAATGAGCGTGTGTATATGAGGCGCGTTTATATACTTGAGTGGAAATCAAATCGGGTTAAACTGGCGGATTTTTACGGACGAAATTTGATGCATAGGGTATCTCGGTATCCGCTGGGCCGATTTTCCGGTATCCGCTGGGCCGATTTCCACCATTTTTGGGGTGTTGGTGTTTGACCCCACCTGACATTGACCTTCAAAATGGTCAATTCAAGGTCAAAGCCCGGACGAAGTCGGGTCACCTTCTAGTCTATTATATATTTTGGAAGATCTGTGTGTGTGTGTTTGTGAGGGAGGGTGTGAGGGTGTGTGTGTGTGTCTGTTCGCGATGGACTCGAAAACGGCCGGGTACTTTTGTCCGGGGAGTGTTTTGGACGGGTCAAATCGTGACCCCACCTGACCTTGACCTTCAAAATGGACAATTCAAGGTCAAATTGCGCAATTCGCCGAAAAGCAGAGGGGAAACAGGCCGGACGAAGTCGGGTCCACCTGCTAGTCTTTTATATATTTTGGAAGATCTGTGTGTGTGTGTCTGTGTGTCTGTCTGTTCGCGATGGACTCGAAAACGGCCGAGCCGATTTCGATGAAAATTGGTATGTGGGGGTACTTTCGGCCGGGGACTACCATGAACCTGTTAATTAGCCCGTGCGACGTGACCTTGACCTTGAAATCGGGTCATTTCAAGGTCGAACGCCCGAGTATCACGGGATTTCGATGAAAATTCGTATATGGGGATACTTTCGTATGGGGAGTGTCGTAAGCCTGTTCGTTTGCCCGTGCGATGTGACCTTGACCTTGCAATCGGGTCAATTCAAGGTCAAATCGAGAATTTTTATGGGATTTTGACGAAATTTGATTCGTATGGTTACTTTTGCCCACTGAGTGTTTTGGACGGGTCGAGTCGTGACCCCGACCTGACCTTGACCTTCAAAATAATCAATTCGAGGTCAAATCCGGTAAAACCTGATAGATTTCGACGGGTACTTTTGTCGGGTACTTTTGTCCGGGCAGTATTTTGGACGGGTCAAATCGTGACCTTCAAAATGGACAATTCAAGGTCAAATCGCGCAATTCACCGAAAAGCAGAGGGGAAACAGCCGGTACTTTTGTCCGGGCAGTGTTTTGGACGGGTCAAATCGTGACCCCGCCTGACCTTGACCTTCAAAATGGACAATTCAAGGTCAAATCGCGCAATTCGCCGAAAAGCAGAGGGGAAACAGCCCGGACGAAGTCGGGTCCACCAGCTAGTATTCATATATTTTGAACCTGAAAATTGCACAAATATTAACATCTAGTGGTCTAACTCCAGACAAATGCCCACGACTACGGGAAATAGACAAGGGCACACAGGGCAGACCTTGGTTGTTCGGCCCGGTGTGAGAAAATTTTGAAAACTAAACAAGAAAATCGCAAAATCCTAGCATCTAGACTGACCTCAAGCTTTTCTATCGTTGGAAATTTTAAACCTCATACTCTCCCTTAGTTTGGAAATGTTGCAACTGGATCATTTCAGTCAACTATTTTAAGCAAATGTAGTAAAATATTATTTTCTTAAACTCATTAGCAGTGTTTTATTGGCCACGCGGAGGGACCAGGACACACCAGGCCGACCATGCACGGTTACTTTTACTTTAAACATATTTTATTTGTATAAATATACAAAAGGGATCGGGGCACAAGTTATTTCAACTTAGGTAGCCCCTCTCCCGTACAAAATTGACAACATATTGTTATAAAATGACAAAAATGCGATAACAGAAACGTTTGTACATGGTGAGAAAACAATTTGAGTTGGCATTATGTCGAATAACTTATCACAGCGTATACATGTGTTAATGGATAACCATTAGGACGAGCATAAATCTATGCATATACATATATCTATTGTGATATTTGAGGACGATGTGAAATATAGGTTTCAAGGCTATATATGTATCAAACAATTGACAGTAATGTTAAGCTGATGCATGGTTCGGCCAGGTGTGCGAAAATGTTGAAATCTGAACAAGAAAATCGGAAAATCCTAACATCTAGACTAGCATCAATCATTCAGAGTTGGACATTTCAAACCTGACACCCGACTTAGGTTGAAAAATTTCCAACTGATGACAATTCCAGTGACAATTTTGACCAAATGTAGGACAATATTGTTTTCTTATATTGACTTGAAGTTTTTGACTGGCCATGGGGAGGGACCAGGACACAAGTTTTCAAAGTGTTGGAATTTCCCAACCTGAAGGTTGGAAATTTTCTAACTGATGGCCATTTTAGTCCAAATTTTTTTTACCAAAAGAAGGAATATATGCAAATATTGGACCAAAAACAATAAATTCCCCCAATAAATTGTTTGAAAATCAAACTACAAGAACATTTAGTTGGTGTGAAATTTACAAATATGTGGTTAATAGGCCAGCCACAAAAATGTCAGATCTTCCAAGATATGAACGCACTATCTTAAAGATAAATGTTACCAAAAACACAATTTATAGTGGCAGGTATTCTAGCGACCAGAAAATTAATTATTTTTAATGAAAACGGCAAGGTTCTGACACCCATTGCCAATGAGACATTTCAACAATTTCCAGAAAAAGAATTGACTAATGTGTGTTAGAATAGGAGCCGATCAATTTCTACAGATTGGGGTCGGAATATATCAAAATTAGGGTCGGAGCCGATGTTATACTTTTAAAATTAGTGTTTAAAACAAAATTTCACGACTAATTGCATTCATTTTTGTTTCAATATGCACTCGAACAGTAATAGCACGTTATGCATAGGACTTTATTACCATACACATTTATACCCATTCAATAATATGACTTGAACCTCGGTGTTATGTTTTTCCCCATTTTGACTGATCTGAGCTTAATTAAGGCGCATAAATGATATATATCTTTGCTAGACGTCATATACAGGTTCTTCGGGTTACTACAATCGAATTTCACTAAATGTATGCCAGGCCAATAGGCAATATAGCGCTTATACTTACAATTTTCAGAGATTTGTTATAAATTTTCACACAAAAGCCGCCATTTTGGCATTTTTGAGTCGGAATCGAAGTCATGTTAGATCCGATTTTGAACCTGTTAGATCCTATCCTCGAGGAATCGTTGAGCTCCAGTGCCCATACAATTGCTGATTACATACGATTTAATGTCATTACGTATGACGTTATATCTCAATGATCTTAGAGGCAAGAATAGGCCAGCTAAAGGCGGATTATAACAATGGGGCTATATAATGAATACTGGAGCGCACAGAATACTGCGTAGCAGAATTTCGGCGAATGGACGCGTATGAGATGCACCTAACTGCACTTGTGACTTTGTATTGACTTTAAAGGCGCGCTCAATTTTTCGATATACGGTTTTAATAACAATTTATGCCATAAAATATGATTAAAACAGATAAAATACTATAATTCATCACCATATGAAACGTATGTGGCTCAGAAGGTGCCCATCGAGTATTAGAAAATAGCTGAAATCATAAAATCATTTCCCTCGCTATGGCTATCAGAATGGAACAGAATTCAAACTATAGTTTATTTTCAATGGAATGGGAATAACTCTATATCTAAATATATAGAGTTAATCCCCTTCCATTGAGAATAATAGACTTTGTGTAGAAACTTCAGCACAGACCAGACGTCCATATCTCAACAAAATCAACATGTTCACACAGAAAACTAGAATGCACTCAGAGAGATGCCAACATGCGCAAAAATGTAATAAAAAATAATTAAAAAAATAATTTCACTGTATTTTACTTAATTTATTTAATTTAATTTAATGTTAGCAAAAAAAGACAATTACAATCCTCAATAATTTTATTTAGGGGATAACAGTGTGGTGTTTTGTGATTTCGGAAAGGTACATGGCGAATATACTGTGGCAAATTTAGTTAACGGGTATTTGCCACAGTATATTCGCCATGTACCTTTCCGAAATCACAAAACACCACACTGTTATCCCCATTCTAATGCTCTTCGTGCTTAAAAATGTTATTTAGACAAACAAATGGCTCGTAATTATCAACGAAATGTGCGGCCATAGAAAACACTCAGCCAATTCACGACTTTTTATTTTAAATTTAATGCGCTAGATAAAATATAGTCCCCCAATTACCATCGCTCTTATCGTTAAAAATACTGATAAACATGAAAAATTGCCACCCCAAATAGAAATAAATATGCACAACAATTAGTTTCTGCATGTACCTGATGTCTTTTTCAGATGTTTACCACTTACAAATTGCGGTTTTGATTTTACCGCGATCTTGAAGTTGAATTGAAACAATGGGAAATTGTATACTCAATGCGATGTATTTCACGCAGTGTCTGTCGCGGTTTCATGTCAAGAATTTGGTCAAATGATATCGAGACACTGACGTTGGTGGGATATAACGTTGTGGTGTTTTGTATTTTCTGAAAGTACATGTATACAGGGCGAATGTACAGACTGTCAATTTTCGACAAAAGCCACATCGCTGGTTTGTTTATATAGCAACGAGCTAGTAACGGAAGTCAGTGCCAAGGGCGTCAACTCTATAATCTACTCCGTGATGTCGCCGGCATGTACTGCGTAAGGGTGACGTCATGGAGTGAAATCGGTAGGGTGACACCAACGTACGTACCTGCGAATCTGACTGATCGCCATACTGTTGCGCGAGCGCACGTAAATAGAAAACAGCTGAAATTATAAAAAGATCCCCCGTTATGGCTTCCAGAATGCAACAGAATTCAAACTAAAAAGTATTTTCAATGGAAGAAGAATAACTCTATCTTTAAAATATAGAGTTATTGCCCCTGCATTGCAAATAATACTTTGCGCAACAAAACAACATGAAACTTAATCACAGAAACACGTCCGTAACTCACAAACAAACAACATGTTCAAAGTTTATTACACCGGATAAGTTTATATATAATACAACGTTAGAGAGCTTCATATTTAAATGGTATATAATATGGCATATATTTTATATATGTGATCTGGGGGTTCGATGGTATATAATATGGCATATATTTTATATATGTGATCTGGGGGTTCATGGTATATAATATTGCATATATTTTATATATGTGATCTGGGGGTTCGATGGTATATAACATGGCATATATTTTATATATGTGATCTGGGGGTTCGAAAATTAAGTGGGCCTTTTCAACTTTCCATAATAAACGATAAACTGATACTGTCTTCTTGCTATTAATAACCGACATCTCGGATACTTTGGAAATTAGAATGGGGTGTTTAAATGTACACTATGTGAATTAAATCTGGTTTCAATACGCCCATAATAGAAAACCTTCAGCATAATGAACCTTCGGCATAATGAACCTTCGGAATAATGAACCTTCGGAATAGGGAACCTTCGGAATAATGAACCTTCGGAATAGAGAACCTTCGGAATAATGAACCTTCGGAATAGAGAACCTTCGGAATAATGAACCTTCGGAATAGAGAATCTTCGGAATAATGAACCTTCGGAATAGAGAACCCTACCCGATCTATTCGACTGAAGCGTTCACTCTAAAATGGCACTGTTAGTCCGTGGGCCAAACAAGATATTTTTCGAGTTGGCTGCACCCCCCCCCCCCTCCAACAAAGATTTCGACATATCAAATTAAAGGTCATCATATGGCGCATCAGATTTTGGTTGTTGCCCGTTTCATAAAGTGTCCCAAAATAGATTTTTCAGGGAAGACAACTCTTATCCCTAAAATAAAATGAAAATTGTCTTGAGTACAAGTGTCAGAGCATAAACAATATATTGCGGTTATAAACTGCACAATATATAGTTTATATTAATAAGAAATGATCATAAAATGATACGAGATACAAAACTAGACCAATTTATGAGCTAGTTAGAACAAATTGCCATACATATTTTGAAATTGCAAAAATTACTTGGATTTTGAAAAACATTATCACTTATAAATGGCTATAACTTGTGAACCACATGGGCTATTGATCCGCAACATGGCTCAAAAATTGCCCCGATGACATATCAAAATGATTAATATAATGGATGCCAAGAATATTTCTGTGAAAATGTTATATGAGCGTAAACTTAACCCCACCCCCTAACATGTAACTTTTGCAGAAAAACGAATTATGTAGTTTACACTTAGAATGCTGCATGTCAAGTTGGTGTTAGAAGCATAAACTGAAACAGTACAGAATAATGAAGGGAATGATAAAAATACGGTGTCTGAACGTGATCTAAGATTAAAATTTGAAAAATAAAATGTGAAAATTGAGAATTTTTACTAATTTCTGTACAATTTACAACGTTTTGATTAAATTTTGATAGGCTATGGTATAACCTCACGAGAACACTGGTCTAGAATTAGTAAGTTCATAAAACCTCATACGATCACCTTTCTGGCAACTATTTCGTATATTTTTCAATTTTTACTTGAATGTTTATGGAAGGATTATACACATATATATTTCAACTGAACACATATGGCCTCAAAGTCTTATGAGTGAGACTTACGTTATACCGAACGGTTTCTTATTTGTGCCGCATATGCGGGACAGTGATCACAACTGACAATCGATACGGCTTTACATACGCTCCATATTTTACTAATAGGTTTAGGATGGCATCCAAATCGGCCAACAAAATCGAAGCTTCTCACATTTTCCTTCACAAACTTGACTGAGTTCGTTATCTGGGGACAAGGGAATTGTTAATCATGAGTTCACTGTTAACCATAAACAGACCTTAGAACCCTACTATTGATTCAATTAATTTAAGCTAATGAGTAATTGGTTGTCTTAAGGACTATAGTTACTCATTTATTGGAGGAATACTTGATACAATTCAGTATATAAAAAGATTAAAACAATCATCACTAATATGTGCCTTATGGATCAGTTTAGATGAGTAATATCAATTTATATAATGTTTCTGAAGGAAATTGAAAGTGTATGCCCAAATTACAAGCCTCCAATTTCAAGTTGCATATCTCTGATGTGTTCAGGTGAAATATTTTATATTAAAGAAATTAGTTGTTATACAGAGGATTTTTTGTCAATAAGGAAATGACTTTTGCAGTGTATAATATTGTGTTGCCAAATAGTTGTCAAGAAATGCTACTACTTCCTGTTCTATAATTTGAGTATCTATAGTGGTTAACTGTTCTCTCACTCTGCTTATCCTATGAGTCGTCAAAATTTACACTATTTCGGTTATTGTAGACGTTCTCACATACATCGTTACATGGTCAGTCTGTGCTGAAACAAGATTATGTGTCAGATTCACATGAATCTTTGCGGCCAAAGCTCAGTTGTCACAGTCGATCGGGAGGATGTATAATCCGTCTGGTTTGTAGGACCCAATCAAAGAGCGACCAGTCATGGCTTGGGAGTTAGTATGATGTGCCAATCACTGATATAGTTCGCACGAAGATGTTGGTGTGATTTCTGAAGGAGTATGTGGCTGCTGTAGGTAGAAGATGTGTTCCAGCATTTGGTTATACAACATAAGAACGTGTGCATTAATTTGTCGGATAGACGCCATTATGGCCCACCATAATATAGCCTACATGCAAACTCTTGGTAGGATATATAGTTTCATCGTCAACATTAATAGATTACACAAATTGATGCAAATTTAAAGTCGCATCACATTTTACTGCTTTTGATTATTAAGTCAAACGGATTCATTGTATAGGTATTTGTGAATTTCGTAGCCTGTCAACGCGTGAATTAGAGGCAAAGTTTCACACACCTCATTGGACAATACTGTCCGCTATCTCGTTCGCGAAATGACACATCACCTATTTTTGGATTCAGTATGCAGAATTATCCTAGCTCCTATTCATTGAGAAACATAACATTCTAGTATTTCGACATGTATGTCAGTGGAATAAAAATAATAACTAGCTTTGGCTGCATGTAACGGTATACCTGTATCCGCTTCCTGGTGGTAACATACCAGCACGAGATCAGGAACTAACTCTAAGCGAACGTCGCCATTCAGGGACCATATCACGTGACATTCGACCCCATGGCAAACATATAATTCAGTGTTTTTGAAACACGTGTAGATTCTGCACTCGACCATTCGCGACAAAAATAGAAGCCTGTCAATGAGTCTTTGTTATAAATATATGGCATTGTCTGGAACTGTGTCAGGACACAGGATGTGTGAAGCCTTGCTAGAATGCCAGGATTGTATTCTCGGGTTGCAGGAAAAAGGTAGCATGACTTATTCTGAAAAAGAATTGCAATGTATCATATTATGCAACAACTTCACCAACCTACTAATATCGATGATGACCTACTTACATCCTGTCAAGAATTTGTATGTGCTTTACGTGACAAGCTGACGAATTACGAAAACATTTCTCCTGTTAAACGGGAACAACAAAACTGCAGGCTTCTTAAGCAACACTTGTATCTTGCAAACTATCGTGCAATTACTTGGCACAATAACTCAACCCATTCGGGAATGCCATGTCTTTATAACCCAATACAATTTGGGTTCCATATATAGTCCTATGCTGTGTGGCATATATAACCATAGACCTATATATAGTGCACAATATACATGTTTATGGTTATATGATAACAACGCTAGGCATTGTGACATAAGGTGTTCCTAAAGTATGTACCGTTACCTATATGCCTTTTGGGTGTCATGTAAATAATGTTATCCCCTGGACGCAGAGCGGGAATAGTCAGCACCCAGATGCACATGCATAAAACGAATATATTATGAATCAACGATGAAGCTAGATTCAGGCGTAATCATGAGCGGCCAGTCCATTCTCATTGTCTATTTCATGACCGTCTGGTTCATAGCAAAGACCAACACCATGCTACTATTATAATCTTCGGATTGTTAACAAACCCAGATGATTTCAGTTGACCCAGAATATATACCCACCAGCTGGGCAGACACATAACAGCTAAACAGAGTCAAATATTTTTCCTAAAATCCTTAAGTACTGAAGCTTTTGTCATGCAGTGTATCGGATCGCATCGGGTGGCCCGGACCATCCCCCAGCGCTAATATATAATCAAGCCATGGGAGTTTTGCTTGTCTCCCTCGAGGTTTTGACTTGACTGGCTACCCTGAGGGTGAGCAGAGTTATTGGGCATTTTCGTGAATCAATTATTCATCACAATAAATGAGTTGGTACACGATATTAGAGTTCTTTGGTTTGTTGAGGAGCACCAGTGAATGTATTCTTAATGAACAATTCCTTTATCCCCATATGACGAACCCAGTTTAATTTGTGTCGGTAAGTTGGAAAATATTCGATGTCGGTGGCCGTTTTGGATGCCATCTTAAAACAATTATCAAACATGAAGTGTCCGATGCTGTATATATCGTCAATTGAGTCTAGTATCACAAAAATGCGCCATAATATAAGAAAATTCCTCCAAGTAAAACGTAAGTCTCACCATCAGCCTTTGCTAACCATATGTGACCAGTTGAAATATATATATATATAATCGGCTTTGTACAAAAATTCAAATAAAAATTGTAAAAATATGAAATAGTTGACAAAGGGTGATCATGTGAGGTTTTATGAATTTACATTTTCTGGACCAGTATCCTCGTGCGACGTTTCAATACCCCTATAATAATTTAATCACAATGTTGGAAAATTTTGAGAAATTAGTAAAACAATACCATTTTTCACTATTTCACCCCAAATTTTCATCATAGAACATGTTCGGACAAGGTTGGTTATAATTCCCCTTCATCAATCTCTATACTTTCATTTTATTCCCTAAAGCCTTCTTTGCATGCGGCATTCTAAGTGTAAACTATGCAATTCATTTTTCTGAGAAAATTATATTTTAGGGGGGTGGGGTTAAGTTTATGCCCACAGCGCATTTTCACAGAAATATAATTATCAGTCCATCATCAAATGGTTTTGCTAGGTCTTTGGGGAAATTTTTCGTATATATGTTGCGCATCAATAGCCCATGTGTTTCACCACAAGCTACAGCCAATTACATGTGACACTATTTTTTTAAATTAAAGTAATTTTTCGCAATTTCAAAATATTTATCGCAATTTTTTCTAACTAGCTTATACATTGGTCCAGTGTGGTATCTCATGTTGTTTTTTGGTGATCTGTAATTAATATAAACGATGTCTTGTTCACTTTATAACCACAGTCATGTTTTTATACGCTGACACTTTTACTCGATGAAATTTTTATTTTATTAAGGGGTAGGAGTTGTCTTCTTTGAAAAAAAATCTATTTTGGGACACATTCTGAAGCGGGCAACAAGCAAACACGGATGCGTCATATAATGACCTTTAATTTGATATATAAAAACCTTTGTTGGACGGGGTTTCAGCCAACTTCTAAACTAGAGGATTTCTGAGAATTGGCCCACGGACTACACGTGCTCAAAACGGACAAATTGCGGGTGTAAGATGGGTAACTCTAAAATCAAGTGCTTACTATTAACAATAATAACCACTTGATTTTAGAGTTATCCATCTCACACCCGCAATTTGTCAGTTTTGATCACGTGGTTCTGCCAACTTGTGGGCTACATCTCCGAAAATTAATAGATTTCAAAAATCGATATCTATTGATGGGTGGGTTCCTCGACTCGAATCAACTATTTGTTACCCCCCAAAGCCAAAGAAATAGTAATATAGGACCCTCTGATCGGATTGAGTACCTTGAACTAATATGAAGTAGGATAACAAAATAATGTTTTGATAACTTCTCCCCGCCAGAGATCGGCAGAATCAAGTTAAACTTGGGTCTTTGAACACAAAACACAAGTCAATTCAGCCAGTCAGCTTCCATTGTTCTATTTCAGATGGCGTTGGCCCATACCGTTCTATAATGACGCCCAACGTAGAGCGGTGACATTTTTCTAGTCCGAGGACCAGTCAAAGGCTTACCATTTCCCCCTTTTTTCTGGTGAGAGTGATCCCTTCAGCATCATACGACATGGAACATGCATGACATTTATGGTCATCCTCTTATTTTAAAATGGTCAGTGTCCTCCAATGGGCCCGGTGATTAAAATAGAACAAAGAATGGAATTCACACATTTGAAATGCGGTTTATTCACATATAGCTTATTTTATGCATAATATAATTACAACTCATATAAACATATAACAAGTGTGACATACTGATTAAAGTGGGTCATTCAATTGGGGAAGGTTGCAGTAGTTCTGCACATAACCTATCAAGAAGAAAGTAACCAGCTTCATTCAAGCCTGCAAATAGTGTGTCTGACATTTGCAGAATGAGGTCCTCAGAGGTTGAATTTAGTGACGCTATACCACATAGTGGGCTTGCATCACAAATTTCACCCTCTGGGGAGCTCATTCTGCTATACCTCATATTCTGGGAAGTATCTATAGTATCAAATTAGCATTGTTTTTTGTTACTTTTTCCCTTCTGGGCAGTTGCTATATCCCCTAATTTGAATGATAAAAGGCATAATCGAGGTGACTTTAACTGGGTAACTTCAATCTGATTCTAGGTCTCCCATTGCAGTTAATACGGAGAAGACTGGGACTCTGAAGACTACAATAGTCAGTACTTGTCAAATAACTTTAAAACAAATAGTTCTAAACTCGGACACATGTGGAGGGTGTTAAACAGTGGAAGGGGATATGGAGGTGTCTACCTTGAAATTGCTAACTGCAAATCCACCCCCTTCCCCCAATAGATCATTGGTTATTACCTCCCAACTGGACCAAACTAAATTACAACTGGTACATCAAGATCTCCAATTTTTGGACATTTATCAAAACCTTGCTGAAAATACGGGTATATATCAAAATTATTACATGTAATATAGGAATCTATATACCAGTACCAGACATGAATTCACAGCATAGACAGGGTGTGTGCGGGAGTGTTAAATCTCATATTTCTGCCCCTAGTTGAACCAAATGTAAATCCCAATATATGAGATCCATTGATCTAGTAATCTCAAATGGTATAGAAGTTGAAGTGGGTTCATTTTCATTAAAATATGTTACACAATTAAGGGAAGATCAACATTGTTCCTTGAAATCATCAGCATAATAAATAGACACATCATTATAATAGATGAAAAGAAGTCAATAGACTATACATACATAATATAACAATTGCCTGTACAAATGTATAACAACAAAACACATGGGAATTAATGTAATTTAAATTGAAATGAATGACAGAAATAAATATCTGTTTATCAAAGGCTGTCAGATAAGATAAGATCTCATTCCATACACAGGAGTCATTAGTGAGAATGGCAGGCATATAAGCTTTATATTATTAGTGAAAGAGATGACTTCTCAAACAACATCGAGGCATTAAGAATGTTTAAGAAACATTTGTAACAGGGGCACATATACCTACTTTGAACCATCAGTTGGCAAGGGTAACAATCTGTCTGTTCATGATTTTTCTCCCAGACCCCTGGACCGGTTTCAACTAAATTTTGTGGGATGTACTATAATGCAGTTAGTTTTACAAAATTGAATTTTTTAGAATTTTTTTTTATTACCGTTAATTGAGTAAGGAGTTAAATCTAAAAAACTTTTTTTTTTGAGTTATGTTCCTGGCTCAGCCCACAATTGACCAAGTGACCCCATTTGAACAAATCTGAACTCCAGTCACCCAAGGACCCTTCATACCAAATATGAACCCATTCAACCCGATGGTACATAAGAAGTCGTTTTTAAGAATTACTATGGACGGAAAGAGTTATGGCCCTGGTTTCACAACCATTTGACCTCATTTGAACAAATCTGAATTTGAGTCACCTAGGGAACATCCACACCAAATATGAACCCATTCAGTCTTATGATCTAGAGAAGATGTTCGAAGAATTGTTGACAGATGGATGGACGGACAGACAGATGAACAGGTGACAGATGAGAAGTGATGACTGTAGCTTCGTCTCAGGTGAGCTAAAAATTTCATTGAACAAATCTGTAAATCACCCCCCCCCAACACTGTGGGGACATCCCTGTGAGAATAGGACATACATGATTTATTTGAATGCCTGACTACATTGGCCTAACAACATTTCCATGACCTTGAAAGCCAGTGCATTCTCTTTTATATGGGAGGCTCCCCATGAGATACTCGCATATATAAGAGAATGCACAATCACAGGGTCTTCAATGCTGCACCAGCAAAACTCTGGTCATGAAATGGTTAATATTAATAGTAAAAATAAAATTTAAACTGTCAAACAGGTAATTTGTATCTGAGATAAAACATAGGATTAAATTTCATTCATGCAACCCACTATCAGCTACAAGTATGTCTAGGAGAGATGTGGACATTGAGATAATTAGTTTATAATGACTGTACAAACAGCTCTGCAGAACAAGGCCAGTGTATTGTGCTACTCCTACAGCTGTGATCAAAACAAGGATTTTAATGGGGTGAACTAGGCAGAGGTAATATGGTATGGTACATCGTGGTGTGGCAGGGACAGGAGGTGGGTGGGGGAGGTAAATGTGATGTGTCTAAAACAAATCAAATGTCAAAATGCAAAAATGTTATTTTTTGTTTTCAGAGTTATGTCCCCGGCTCTGCCCCTATTTGACACCGTGACCCAATTTGAACAAATCTGAACCCCAGTCACCCCAGGTCCCTCTGTACCAAATATAAGCTAGATCGGCCCAATGTTTCTTGAGAAGAAGTCATTCTATGAATTATTATGGAGGAATAGTTATGGCCCTGGTTTCTCAACTAATCAACCTGGTGACCTCATTTGAACAAATCTGAATGAGAGTCACCTAGGGAACATCCACACCAAATAAGAACCCATTCGGTCGTATGGTTCCAGAGGAGATGTTCAAAGAATTGTTGACGGGCGGACGATGGGCGGATGGACGGACGAGGAGTGATGACTATAGCTCCACCGTCTCAGGTGAGCTAAAAAGCACTTCCGAACTTCCTATATCTGGTACTGTTAAGAGAGGATATGGTATTAAATTAAGATGCCGCACTAGTCAGCTGTGAATGCAGAATGTACATTAGAATAGGGTGTCTCCAGGTGATAATGTAAACATTGTCAATTGTTATTAATTTTCCCAATGGAGAACTCTTTCAATGTGATAGATTTATATATATTTATTTCCCCAAATATATTGGGGAGCGTAACTACTAGCTCCCCAATATACACATGTTTATATAACATATTAATAATTATAAATTATTACAAAATCTCAATACATGTACTATTATTTTTCAGTTAATTGGTTTACAGTAAATAGTATCAATATTTCAAAGTATGAGAATACACTAATAGAAGAGAATTGGAAAAGTATAACATGTACATGTATACCATTCAATTTATATTAATTGTTTTGCAAAACAGGCCCATGTAGTATCTATTAGAAGAGAAAAATTGGATTAAAATCCTAAATTATGTGGGCAATATGGGGTGGGCGGGGGAAAATAAAGTTATCGATACGTCGAACTGAGTTTCGATCGGTCGGTAGTTAAAGTCAATTCAAATATGAAATAAACGAGGCTGCATTTCGACCAATGGTAAGGAAGAGAACAACTCATTGCGTGGAAATTAATTGAAGGCTATTGTCAAACTTTGGCTATTGTGTGGCATGCGTATTGTGGCGCATGAACGAAGAATGAATTAGGCCATATTAATTATTTATTGGGATACGAAGACATATAGGCGAAGGCATGTTAAACAGCCGAGATGTTGGCATAATTACTTTATTTGTAGAACAACTTAACGAATTCAAATATTGTTGCTATTAAAAGATAGTCCACGGACTATTGATCGAGCGATCCAATGAATTAGGAAACAAATTTTCTTAGAATGAAGGCAAATATAGATGATGAATAGTTACTCCGAGAAAATAAAATCTTTTAATATGTTTTACAAACATAATAAAAGTTACCAATTTTCCTAATGGAGAACTCTTTCAATGTGATAGATTTATATATATTTATTTGCCGAAATATATTGGGGAGCGTAACTACTAGCTCCCCAATATACACATGTTTATATAACATATTAATAATTATAAATTATTACAAAATCTCAATACATGTACTATTATTTTACAGTTAATTGGTTTACAGTAAATAGTATCAATATTTCAAAGTATGAGAATACAATAATAGAAGATAATTGGAAAAGTATAACATGTACATGTATACCATTCAATTTATATAAAAAATTTGGCTAAACAGGCCAAACCGAAGGTCGGCCAAAAATAAAGAAAGAGAAGTCTCAGTTGTATATATGCTCTCTGTACATTCCATGCGGTGGTTATTATACAAAATAGATGTCTTAATTGTGTATACACGTATGCCAACCTTACAGTCCCGTCATGATTATGTATACAACATGCGTGTGTCTCAATTAAGCTCTGTTAATATATAGCAAAGCCAAGATATAGACTAAATTATAACAATAATAATATCTCAACCAGTATATATACTCAGCATGACAAAGGCACACCTATTTACCAGATGTGTGTATAGATATAGGTGATTTCTCAAACATATTTCGGTTGCGATGGTGAAAATTTGATTACTGTTGTGATAATTATTGTATTTATTCTCCGTTATATATATATTAGCAATTTCTCAATTATATACAAATAATTACACAATAATAATTGTAGAATCGTAGTGACAGAAATAATTGTGTGAACATCTCAGAATAGATCCCCCAAGTCTCATCGCTAGGAATTTCCGGCCCAGGGTGACTAAACAAGGGAAGCAAACCCACCTCTGTGGGTATAAGTCATCCCCGATCACACATGTATTGCCAACACCATACCGAACAACATACAAATAATTACACAATAATAATTGTGGAATCGTAGTGACAGCAATAAAATTGTGAACATCTCAGAATAGACCCCCAAGTCTCATCGCAAGGAATTTCCGGCCCAGGGTGACTAAAAAAGTGAAGCAAACCCACCTATGTGGGTAAGTCATCCCCGATCACACAAATATTGCCAACACCATACCCAACTACTATACCCCCCCCCAGAATTGAAATATTAGGTAATAACTAATATTACTGACACTACTTAGTTATAATGCATCAAACTCTATGAATGAGTGTATACATCAATTTCATGAGCGGGAAAAAACATTGGGAAATGGAAATATCATTGTACTGGATAATCCAACATTTAAATCAGCATATTATGTCAATAAATGTATGCATACTTGTATGTTGTCAATACAACTACATTTAACTAGTCACGTTAAAGTTCTAAAAACTTTAACAGTCAAGTGAACCATCTATAACTCTGCTCATAAATTGATTACTATAAATGGTTGATCTAAAACATTTTCAACAAATTATTTCTTGACAGAAGTGACTTCTGACAATTCATTTCAACTATAAAACGACCTTTATCGTAATTATAATGTCTTCCCAGAAGATAATTACTAAATTATTCAAATAACGTGTTATATATAACATGCAACTAATGGAACTTGAGAAAACAACCATTTAAATGTTGATATATAGAAGTCATATAGGATCTTATTTATATAGACAACGTTCGTGATGTAAAAGTTATAGCACGAAGTGGAGTTGTGTACGAAAGTAGGCTAAAGGCTCAAGTTAAAATGTCGAATTCAATATTTCGTACAAGAATTTCGAATTATTGATGTAAATTAGATTTGGAGCCGCATGTCTCGGATATCCGAATCCGATAAAATTTAAATCAAAATGGAATATCCTGATATATAGTGCTGTCGAATATGTGATCTCTTTTAAGTGTTGAAAATGCCATAATTATAATATTTCAAAATAAAACTTATGAGTCGTTAAATTCGTGACTACATGCACATTTATAGACATTGAGTTGTATGGTTAGTAACAGGTCTATACTCTGTATGACAATGGATATCTAACGTGTCACATGTATAAAAGACTACATAAAAGGCGCCAATGGCATAGCTTAAATCAGCTCTCCAAATAACCTGAAATGAATTCTGTCAACAAATATTTCAATATTGAAATAATGTCAAAGTTGTGGCGAAATGACATGAACATTATTTGAATGCCATGAAATCCAAAATGTTTCAAAATTTGAATGGCGTAAAAACTGCGGGAATGTTGTCATAATTGTCTGAATGGAGTCTAAATTGTCCAAATGGTATCACAATTGCCTGAATGGCGTCGAAATTTTCAGAATGGTGTCAAAATTACCCCAATGGTGTCAAATTGCCAGAGAAAGGCATCAAAGTTGCCCGAATGGCATCAAAATTGCCAGAATGGCATCAAAACTGCCCGGAGGGCGTAGATAGTCCGTAGGATATCAAATTTGCCCTGAATGGCATCAAAATTCACCGTATGTCGTCGATTTTGTCAAAAAGGCATCAAAATTGCCCGGAGGGCGTCAATAGTCCGTATGACATCAAATTTGCCCGAATGGCATCAAAATTCACCGTATGTCGTCGATTTTGCCAAAAAAGGCATCAAAATTGCCCGGATGGCGTCAATAGTCCGTAGGACATCAAATTTGCCCGAATAGCATCAAAATTGCCCATAGGGCGTCGTAATTGTTATATGCGTGGTTTCGAATTGACCTCAAAATGTCATCAGGCACTGAGACAATGAACTTATTCGAATCCAGCAACAAAGTCGATTCAAAGTGACAAAGTCGACTCGCTAATGTTTCCCAAGGAAGGTCGTATATATGTTCGATGGTAACCTATTCAAGACCACGTGTGGCGGCTACAAAGGCGAGAAGACCAAGTCGTTACAAAATTCGAAATATAATATAATGTATTAATTGTGCACTAAAACAAGAGGGTAAAATTATATAGCTTATTTTGACATATAAAAACAAATTGTTGGAAGCAAGCATATTTTATAATATATGCAAACTAAATGGTGGCAAAATAATATTTTTAAAAGTACATCTTTATGAGCGAAATCCACATTGCATGTTGACCAATTATGTATGTGCAGTGCCAATTGTCGAAATCGCGACCAGAAATGATCATGTGAAATATAACTTGATAGTGTAAGGCCAAAGTAGCAAAGTTTATTCTGTTCTATTCTAAACATTAACTTAGAAATTTATAATTATTCGAAATGAACCGGCATCAATGGATCCATGTTTAAATATGTACACATACACAAACGAATGCGCAATATAACTTCAATAACATTCAGAGTAATAGTTAGGAAAGTATATGAACCATAATGTCTGGTTAGTACTAGTGTGTACAAGTGAAATTTTGTTATCATTCTGAGCATATTACACTCAATATCTGACTGACATTATTATAGATCGACATTGCACATATAAAATGCTAATATTGATCGATTGGCTACAACCTGATGCTAAATATAAAACACATATAATATCAAGATAATGTATGCATATTCTCATTTAAAATACCAACAGAAACTGTTGCAAATGCAGTAAAATATTATTTTTTGTGTATATCAATTAAAATATAACCATCATTTGTGGTACATATAAAGTACAAATATTGATCAATTGGAATTCACACTGCTAAATATTATACACGTGTAATACCAACATATATAAAATACAAACAAAAACTGTCTATGCAGTAAAATAGGATTTTTGTATGTAAAATTAAAATATAGTCATCACTCGCGTTATAGACTTGATTCGAAAATGAATATCCATATATTTCATGTGTGTGTAAAATTAAATATAGCCATCACTCTCGCGGTATCAACCAGACTCGAAAATTAATACACATATATTGTTATATGTATGGCATATATACTTGCCGTGTATTATGTAGAACACTTCCAATGTCAATTTGTGCTAACACGTAACTAGTATGACCGTCCCAGGAGATATCAGCACTTATTTAGACATAAATATTTCTCAATACCATGCAAGGAGTCAAATTGATACGAAATATGAATACACTGTAAATGCAGTATATACACACACCAATATTATTTAAAAGGCACACATAAGAAGCTAATCAGTATCGTATATATATTTTGTATTACATGATTCGATATAACGAGTTACAAGCGCGACAGACACGGCAATTTGGGTAATAATAAACATATATAATCTAAGACAATGTATTTGCACGGCTTTTAGTTTAGCCAATTAAAACAAGACAGCATATATATATATGTGTGTGTGTACTGCACTGGGTTCGAATTATTGGAAACAATGCAAGTCAGACGACGCGTCAAGTCCCACAGACTATGACACATTGTCAGAACAAATTTAATGTCATACAGGTATGTAGTCATATCTCTCCTCCTAAGAAGGTTGGCGGCTATAAAGCATAAAACTGTAGCACGAGCACCTCTTCCATGTCCATCGATCATAATCATGCTCACTGTTAGTTTGGTAAGTTCAACTTACATGCAGGATCAATGATGTGAATCGAGATTGAATTGTATTCAAACAGTTGTGCGTCGTCAGAGGAGATAATGTTTTGGTTGGATCACACCTCGTTTATGTGTGTCGTCTTCAAACTGGCTGAGCGTCGGGAACATGGTGGATCACATGTCTGATCAAAGCAATTAGGAATATCGCCCAGTATGTATGATTTTAGAAGTATGAATTCTAGTTGGATCCAGTGTCGAATAAACTCGATCAGATATTGTACATTAATATTTCATGATGATAAATTTCAGTTAAAACCATGTTAAAACCATTGTAAAATAAAAAATAAAGTTATCGATACGTCGAACTGAGTTTCGATTGGTTGGTAGTAAAAGTCAATTCAAATATTAATTATTTATTGGGATACGAAGACATATAGGCGAATGCATGTTAAACAGCCAAGATCATGGCATAATTAATTTATTTGTAGAACAAATTAACGAATTCAAATATTGTTACTATTAAAAGATAGTCCACGGACTATTGACCGAGCGATCCAATGAATTAGGAAAAAAAAATTCTTAGAGTGAAGGCAAATATAGATGATGAATAGTTACTCCAAGAAAATTCAATCTTTTAATATGTTTTACAAACATAATAAAAGTTACCGATGAATGAATCTTGCACAATCAACGCAAACTAGATTGATAATAAAGGTCAGATAATTACAGCACTCGAATAATAATAAATAACGATTGTCTTGAATTATCGACCCATATCCAATTAACAAGCAGAGAGTTGTGAGCAATATGAGAGAAACTGATGCAATGCCATGGTCTACGCTGGCCCAATATTTACTTTGTTAAATCCAGTAGCAGCATGGACCCTGGCCAGAACGGAATCTTTAAGAAATATTGTATAGTTTTATATACCCAATATATTAATAAACCACAAATTCCTGTCAGTTGGGAAGAGATCTTATTATCACCAAGATTATCATCTTGTCCAGTGCATATAATGTGAAGTGAACAATCCCTTCATTTGCAAACGGATTACGCAAAAAATCAGGCACGTGAACAATGAATGGGTTAGCAGGACTGGGATGGCCAAACATTCTCACATGTGCACTGGTAATGCATGTATGTCATCAATTAGTTAAATATTAAACATTGGCATTCTCCCATTCAGTAATGAAAGTATGCACACGGTCGGGGATCTGAGCCCAGTTCTCAGACTTTTCCAATGCCATGTAAATTATGTTCAAAATCCATGTTTAAAGACAAATTATGACTACTAAAATGATTTTAAAGGTTCAGGCTTAAAATTGGACCAATATAGACCATTAATCAAGAAACAAAGTGGGGGGCTCCTAGTTTCATTATTTACTCAATATTTTTTTCTTCTTTTATAATACGATATCATGGGGTGGTTTCCACTTCTTACCGGTAAAAGGAACAAAAATTGCACTGAAAAAAAATATTCTATCAGATCTCACATGTTTTCATTGTTGATTTAGACCTTTAATTATCCCTGTGATGCCAACATCAGCTCATTTAATTCTTCTAGTGGTTTAAATGGTATGAATGTTGAAAGATTTCTTATAATTGTATGATGTTCATTCTCTGGATGATGGGACATACTCACCGTGGATTCTAAGACCTACCAATATAACGAAAAGCTAAGTAATTGAACATAACATGCCATTAATAAGTATTCACCGGGGACGTGGGTCCCAAACATTAAAAAAAAAATTTCAACCTTGAATCATGGAATTATTTTAGCAACCCCCTCCCTGATATACCAAATATTGCCATGGAAAACAATGTAGTAACATGACAAAAAAATATGTGGTAACTATTTACGGAGATTGGCCGAATCATTGAAAATGTTTAGCGCCATGCACATATTTCTCAGAATTTTATATGCAGCAATGGGGTTAAATTCAAATATATCTGATTCTCAATGTTATGACTCGTTTATATTCAATAAAATCTAAGCTACAATACTGCAATTACAATGTTGTTATTCTACCAACTTTAGTTTACACTGTGAGAACTGATATACCCAACAATTAATAAATATCAATCAGAAGCAATCAGTATAAATAATCACTTTAACGCTTTCGTAATCATAATGTATGTAGATGGTCAGGTTAGTAGTATAGGGGGCGCTATCGGGGCAATTCTATCGATTTTACCCCCTTTGTTTCACCTTATTGAGGGCCAATAGTAGGGGTTTATTATGGGCTCTTATTGTGTGAAAGCCCCTCCCTTTCCTTCTTAATTATTTGATAGGTAGAATGAATTAATGAAGCCCCTCCTTTTCCTTCTTAATTATTTGATAGGTTTTAATTAATTAAAGTCGCTCATTCTTAATTATATGATAGGGTGACGAAACTCCTTATTCGAGCCAACTATGGCCACCGTAATTATTTAGCGTCACCAAGCCTCGTGAACCTGTTTGTACCTTTTGAAACAAGGGAAGCGTGCACCTGTATAGTCACCTGGTTAGACCGCGTGCCTGACTAATTTTTAATCGTCCCGCCACAATTATTTAGCGTCACCATGCTTCTCGTGCACCTGTTGTGGACGCGCGCATACATGGAATCGTGCACCTGGTTGGATAGTGTACCAATTATTATCACGCTCTTTACTAATTATATTCGCCCACGCCATTCTATGGTTCTATAGTTTAATCATGGTCCTTTTGTATACATATGGTCTTATGTTTTAATTGGAAACCCTCGCAATATTTCTATGGCTCTATAGTTTGATTGTGGTCCTTTTGTATACATATTTCTAAGCACCTAGTACCATGATTTTACCCACGCCGCGTGGATTGTGAGTCAGGGGTCCTCACCACTGTATAACTTATCCAAAAAAAATTCCACTAACAAATTAAACCAAGACATCAATGGATAACTTTATTTGGAATGTTCTGGAAGCCAGTAACAAGGACCCCACAAAATGAGCTGTATAGAATACTATTAAATTGGATTGTTTTCCCATTTAAAATATAACTTTGTCTAGCCCTATAGTCTTACGATGGGCCCATTGTATGGTTTTAGTCGGGGGTCTTCTGTATACCTATTTCCCAGGCCCTGAAAAGCGGATGTTTTGATGGCCCAATGGCCGTTTTTATGGAGTTTAGTAATCATATCTGAAAAAGAAAATGTTTTGATGGCCCAGGAGGACCATTTTTATGGAGTTTAGTAATCCTATTTCAGTAAACTTTCGTACCCGTAAATGCGGGTTGAATGTTAGTTTCATTTGCTGGTTGACTATTAGCTGCGTTTGATGGTTGAATATTAACTGCTATGTCTGGTTGAATATGTGAAGAAGGGCCGTTTCGATGGTCATTTTGGAGCTTATTAATTATATTTCAGTAAACGTTCGTACCCGTAATCGCTGGTTGAATGTTAGCTGTGTTTGCTGGTTGAATGTTCTCCGATGCATGCTTGGAATGTTCTGGAAGTCAGTATACAATGTCCTCACAACACGAGCGATGTAAAATACTATTATATTGGATTTTTCCCCATTCAAAATATGACTTTGTCTAGCCCTATAGTCTTACGATGGGCCCATTGTATGGTCTTATTCGAGGGTCTTATGTATACCTATTTCTCAGGTCCTGAAAAAGAGGATGTTTTGATGGCCCAAGGGCCGTTTTTATGGAGTTTAGTAATCATATTTCAGTAAACTTTCGTACCTGTAATCGCTGGTTGAATGCTAGCTACATTTGCTGGTTGACCATTAGCTGCGTTCGATGGTTGAATATTAGCAGTTTTGTCTGGTTGAATGTTAGCTGCGTTTGCTGGTTGAATGTTCCCCTCACACACATTCACACATGAGCAACACATGTATATGATGAATGTGTAACTGCTATAAATATTGAAATTCTCTTAAATCTCGTTTGCTTTCCAAAATGTCAATTAACAAACATAATCATACATGGGTTGTGTGTATATATGACCATTTCACTCCCGTCCAACAGCATGTTTAAACATCATATAAAATTCGAGCCTTCCAGAGGTTAAATGAATCGCAAATCGCGCGTTCTTAGAATATGAAAACCGAGCATTCTGGAAATAATTATATTCAAAAGTTTATCTGTTTTATCAGACAACATGTCCTTTGGTAAACATCTAGCGTATATTCAATAGACGCTATTATATACAGTTGCATTTACTATATAAAGTTTATCACAAAGAAACAGCGTGAACAGTTGGAAAATCTGCTTGCATCTAATTCATTTGAAATTTTTACTCAATGCGCGTTAATCAATTGGACAATCAATAATATATTTGACATATGCACTCTGTGTAAACAAATTGAAGTTATCTCCACCTGTCCCGTCTGACATTGTACATTCGATGCAACAATGTATGAATGAAGGTATTTATTTGTTATTCACTTCATAAATGGTTCATATAGCGTGCTATTATACTTGTGGACACGTACCTTAAAGGTACACGTCACTTTAACCTAATTCAGCATATCCATCGATATAAATGCTCTTTATTTTCAAAATGTGTCTGAATCTCTATCGTTTACTAAAGTTATGTTTAAAATTAAGCATTTAAACCTAATGTAACTATAAATAATAAATAAAAAACGCTCTTTATTTTCAAAATTGTCTGAATTTTGATATTGATTTTAGCAATATGCATGCTTTCATTCATATGAAATTGTTAAAATTAAGCATTTAAACCTAATGTAACTATAAATAATAAATAAAAAACGCTCTTTATTTTCAAAATTGTCTGAATTTTTATGTTGATTTTAGCAATATGCATGCTTTCATTCATATAAAATTGCCATAATGGACGTTAAATGACAACATCTCTTAACATATTAGCCTTAAAGTTATACGTCACGCGTACATTCGATGCACAAGTTAACACATTACATATATGGTTGAACATATCAACCATAGTAAGCTCATTTTTTAATCAAAATGGTATTCATTTCCTATAATAGCAGACTATTATACCTTGAAGGTACACCTCATTTAAATCTAATGCAGCGTGTCCATAAAATCAGACGCTCGTAGTATTGTAACCCGCGGTCGATTGTTTCGTTTCTGTTAATGATACAGTGTTATTTACTTTAGAAAATGCGCCCTCACTCTTCACTTTGACTAATATGCAAGCATTATTTTGTATCATTTAGAATGTCAAAATCTGGTCTAAAGCAGTCGTATTTGTTATAAATAAGGCAAATTTCCTTTCAAATTATAACATATTAAAACTATGCATAAATGTTATGTACTTGGAATATAATAGGTCTCCATGGCCTTATTTGGACATAGAATCTAACCGAGCGATGTTCATTCTCTAATCGATTACGTGTCTATAGGATATTGAGGGTAGATAAAGCCAACTAAGCGTACTAAGATCCACGTAGACAGTCTATATTGCGGCCTCATTTTATGGGACCTTTGTTTCTATAAACATATAGTCTTAATTTTGGGGCCCTTTGTCATTGTATTTCAATGAACATATAATCTTAATTTTGGGGCTCTTTGTCATTGTATTTCTATGGATCTATTGTATTAATCCTGGGACCCTTTGTCAGTGTAATTATATGGATCTGTTTTCTTAAATACGGGACCTTTTGTCTGTATATTTCTATGGATATATTGTCTGAAATACAGGGTCTTTGTCTGTGTAATTCTATGAACCTATAGTCTTACAAAACATTTTGTTCTGTTCATAAACCACACGGTAAGCTATTTATATATATGGGATAACAAGCGATTTTATGCCTAAAGAAGTAGGAACTGAGGTTCTGTATTCTTGTCACCAAGTATATGTAGTTAAAATACTCTAAATATCGTCTGTTATACAGAAGAACCATTGACCATGTGACAGTCTCATGTCACAAAAGACCTATTATGGGGACACATTTCCTTCCCCCAAAAACGGTATATATAGGTGGGTATAAAACATTGGTCTGGAAAAGACATGGTATATGGACGTGTGTATTTACTAGATGTATTGTTTAAACGTTCATTTCATATACATGAACTCTTTATTGTTGTTCAACTTTTTAATTGGTAACCAATTATCGTATATACTTTTGTTTGGAGTGTTCATATACATCACTATACGAAACACAGCTTCTAATAAACTAGTCGGTGGTTAAATCACCACAGCCAATATCCCCAATGGTAAGCTATGTTTTAGCACATGGGGTACATTCATGACTAAAGAAGAAGGAACTGAGTTAAATTATACTTTATTATTTGATCACTTAACACACAGAACCGGTTTTGCGGACTCGCTCTGTGTAACCTATTTCTAGTATGTTGCAGTATGTTCAGCAAACACATGTAAGCGATGCCTACGGTTGTAAGTGGTACTCGTCAGTGATCATTGAGTTAGGTCTGTGGTTCAGAACCAAGCTTTTTAGTTTTCAGTGTATAATCACCATAATTCCTGATTATTCCCAAGGTCCAAATGAGTTCACTATCTAGTTCTGAAATAGTTTTAGTTGTGTTTACAATGTAATCCAATAGTAGTTGTTCATTAAACATCTTTTCAATCGTGAAAATTTCACAAGGTTCTGGGAGAATGATGTAATTGCATATTGATGTTTCTTCTTCGAATATCCGACTTCTTTCATTGAAAAACACGTCCTTGTAAACAGAAATTCGAACAAAGTTATCTCCAACAAGTTCACGAATCCCACGTATATCGTTATTTTTAGCAATACCTTTAATTAGCCAACAGTCAGAGAACAGTTGATCCACAATATATAGTAAGAAATCTGTTTCAAATTCTGTTCTCTCCAGCAAAGATTCCAATCTCTCTCTACCATCAACAAAATGTCCTTCCAAAATTAACTTTATTATTAGCTTCTCTTCCCTTCGAAACCAAGTTTGCTGTAATTCATTCTTGATTTCTTCACGTAGTGTTGATGAGTTAACTAAAGCTTTGTACACTTTCTGACGCATTTCTGCTGGTAGCATATCAATTACCTCCATAAGTCCTTACTAAACACTCTGTTTATTCGAGGTAATCCACTACAACACGGGGGGGGGGGTATTGATCGTGAGTTTCTCACAAAATTAGCACCAGTGTTATACAATCGGTTTGTCATACTATACATAGCGTATGCACTCTAATGACGATCAGGGAAAAGTATTTATTTCTTATTATACTAGTTATAACAACCAATCAAAATCCGTCGTTCAATTTAACTATACACGGACACGCGGTATGATAACAACCGTACAACAACTTGATGTATACTAGTCATATTTCATATTATTACTCTAAAATCTCCATTACATGGAGCGAAATAAAGAGCGTATATGATGTAGACTGGTGTATAAATACTTAGTGATTTCTTTTCATCAATTATATGTATTGTAACTCCTATACATATAGTCTGTTATACAGAGTAACCATGTACCACGTGACAGTCTCACGATAGGCCTACTATGTGAAAACATATAATCGTATAATCCAAGCTCTCTGTTGACACCGAGGCGTCAAACATTGGTGTGGAAAAGACCTACTATGTGGACGCGTGTATTTGCCTGATGTATACTGGTTCATTCATAGTATTACTCTAAAATCTCCATTACATGGAGCAAAATAAAGAGCGTATACGATGTATTCTTTTAATAAATTATATGTGTTTTGACTCCTATAGATAGTCTGTTATACAGATGAACCGTGTACCACGTGACGGTCTCGCAAAAGGTGTATACAACTTTATTCGATGTATTCTTTAATAAGTCATTTCTCTATTATTTTCGTTCATTTTAGTAGTAATAGCAACCACCCCGGTGGGTGTTTATACCTAAGGCGTGTGTGAATGATGACGTCATATAATTTTTCTATATATATTTCTATACGATGGAACGATTTTCAGGAAAGAGTGTATGCTATTTAGCGAAATTTGCACGTGACTTCCGATTAGCAACTGTTTAAAATTGCGGAATCGGAAGTGGAACAACGAGATGAAATGCCACGGCTCATGACGTCATTTACGTCATGTTGGCTTCGTAGGTGCAACATTAACCCTTTCACGTTGGGAGACGCGCTAGTGCAGCATTAATGTTTATATTACGGGAGCTGTGCTGGTGCAGCATTAACCATTTCACGACGGGAGCTCTGCTGGGCAGCATTAACCCTTTCATGACGGGGAGCTGTGCTGGAGCAGCATTAACCCTTCCATGACGGTAGTTGAATTGGTGCAGGATTAGTTATTTCATGAAGGGACCTGCGTTGGTGCAGCATTAAATATTTGATGATGGGAGCGGCGTTGGTGCAGCATTAACTCTTTCATGACGGGAGCTGCGCTGGTGCAGCATTAATTATTTCATGAAGGGAGCTGCGTTGGTGCAGCATTAATTATTTGATGATGGGAGCCCGAGTTGGTGCAGCATTAACTATTTCATGGCGGGAGCTGCGCTGGTGCAGCATTAATTATTTCACGACGGGAGCTGCGTTGATGATGGGAGCTACGCGCTGGTGCAGCATTAACTATCTCATGACGGGAGCTGCGCTGGTGCAGCATTAATTATTTGATAACGGGAGCTGCGTTGGTGCAGCATTAACTCTTTCATGGCGGGAGCTGAGCTGGTGCAGCATTAATTATTTCATGAAGGGAGCTGCGTTGGTGCAGCATTAATTATTTGATGATGGGAGCCCGAGTTGGTGCAGCATTAACTATTTCATGGCGGGAGCTGCGCTGGTGCAGCATTAATAATTTCACGACGGGAGCTGCGTTGATGATGGGAGCTACGCGCTGGTGCAGCATTAACTATATGATGACGGGAGCTGCGCTGGTGCAGCATTAATTATTTGATGACGGGAGCTGTGTTGGTGCAGCATTAACTCTTTCATGGCGGGAGCTGAGCTGGTGCAGCATTAATTATTTCATGAAGGGAGCTGCGTTGATGTAGCATTAATTATTTGATGATGGGAGCCCGAGTTGGTGCAGCATTAACTATTTCATGGCGGGAGCTGCGCTGGTGCAGCATTAATAATTTCACGACGGGAGCTGCGTTGATGATGCGAGCTACGCGCTGGTGCAGCATTAACTATCTCATGACGGGAGCTGCGCTGGTGCAGCATTAATTATTTGATGACGGGAGCTGCGTTGGTGCAGCATTAACTCTTTCATGGCGGGAGCTGAGCTGGTGCAGCATTAATTATTTCATGAGGGGAGCTGCGTTGGTGCAGCATTAATTATTTGATGATGGGAGCCCGAGTTGGTGCAGCATTAACTATTTCATGACGGGATCGGCGTTGGTGCAGCATTAATTATTTGCTGATGGGAGCTGCGCTGGTGCAGCATTAATTATTTCATGACGGGAGCTGCGTTGGTGCAGCATTAGATATTTGATGATGGGAGCTGCGTTGGTGCAGCATTAACTATTTTATGATGGGATCTGTGCTGGTGCAGCATTAACCCTTTCATGACGGGTAGATGTGCTTGTCCAGCATTAACCCTTCCGTGGTGGGAGCTGCATTAGTGCAGCATTAACCATTTCATGACGGCAGCTGTGCTAGTGTAGCATTAATTATTTTATGACGGGACCTGCGTTGGTGATGAAAAGCAAATTCGGGATACAGCATGTGTGGTTGCTCCACTACGTGTCACGTATGATTCATATTATTGGTAGAAATATAGTCTAAAATCGTCGGTATAGCGTCAATATAGCTTTATTGGCGAGCTTATTGCATCTGTGTATACTAAACAAGCGTGACAACTCATGCATTCGTAATAGTTCTGTCTATGGTGATCTGGTGTGGCCTCGTATACACGAAAGCAATGTGTTCAAAGTACGTGAGTGCGTGTTTGGTTTACATATATGTGGGTATATTTTAAATATATGCATATGGTAACGTGTTCAAATGTGCACAAGTCTGATTTTGTGCCTACTCGTCACATATACGTGTGTATATTTTAAAGTATACAAATGCTCTTTAAGATACGCAGTGCTTTGTACAAATCAATATGTCATTAAATGACTAGTCATAATGTCAGGCATTATCAGCCAACTATTTATAGAAATACCCGTTATATGAGATAATATTGTAGCTGACTCTGGAATGCGACCTACCTCAACGGCGAATTGCGCTCGAATGAAGTAACACATATGATATGAGCCATTATATGGGTCGATGAGGTGTTATCTCAGTATGTCCATACAATATTAGTAAACTACAACCCCTACCTATTACCAAGCGAGCGAAACAAACATGACATATCGATTATATATATAGTGATGAATCTATGCCTGGTCTCACAGACAAATGTTCATATTTAGAGTAAATACATATGTGTATCCTTTAATGTAATGTCAGCAAATGTATAGAAACGCAGCGTTCAAAATAGTAAAAAGTATACATTTTTACTTAAAATTTCATTGTTTATGGTTAATTTCCTGTTATGAAACGTGTCATTTTATAAACGCGTAATACGCAATAAAAAAAAATACCTATTTGACAAAACTTTTAAAAGCAATTATGACTATATTTGGCGAATAAAAAAAGTGCTATTTGACGTAGTACAACAACGCGAAATGACTACTTTTTTAAACGCGAATTTGAAACAAAACTAATATACAAAAGAATTTTAAACTAAACAATAAGTTTGGTTGATGTATTTTCACACAAAGAAGCGCTCTTATGCGATGTAGCGGTATATTACAGAGTTATCGTTCTTTTAGAGGCTAAAAAAGCGCAGGCCGGCCCCCTCCCTCTCCCCCATTTTAAAATGGGCGGGGTTAGGGGAGCGATCGCGCGTCACGAAAAAATGTCATAGAAGAAAAGTATAAGGCAGAGAAATGGATGGGGAAACGATACAGTATCAGGGGTAATGGGGTATGGGAAATGGGGATGGGATGATATGACCGTGTATAAATCGGAGATGGTAATGGATTAGATAACGCTATTGTAATCTACACTGTTCATGGTTTTAAATACATGAAGAAATATATAGCGAAGAGTATAGGAGGCTAGGAAAAGCCACTCAACAGAGGTTTATACATGTAGATGGTGCAAAAAGGGGAAGGGGTTGGGGGAGCGAGAGGTAAGTAAATGTGAGCAGAAGGGTATAATTTGAGAAAACATTGAGGTGTAAGCATTACTTTCTTAGGAAAACATTGGGTTTGGTGTGGGAAGAACAGAGGTAAAATGAGAGTTGTACAAAGGGAAAAGGGAGACATGAAAAGAATAAAAGATGATTATAGGGAGAAGGTAAATGGGATATTGGGTAAAATGAATAGAGGTGTATAGCGGATAGCTTGGGTGGGGGGCATGTACATAATTAAAGTAGATGAGATAAGAATGATATGTGGGAACAGAAGGTGTAATCATTGACTATACATGTATACCTAAATCATATGAAATGTAGCTTTGGAAGGAGAGGGGTAACTGTGATTGCAGGCAGTGATTAGAGGTTAAGAGCCAGCGAGGGCTTACAATGGTATAGAAAATAAAATGGCATTAGGTAGAGGAAAGCAGAGGGAGTGAGAAAAGAGGACCACAGGGTAAAGGTATACCTAAATCATATGAAATGTGGATTTGGAAGGAGAGGGGTAACCATGATTGCAGACAGTGATTAGAGCCAGCGAGGGCTTAAAATGGTATAGAAAATAAAATGGCATTAGGTAGAGGAAAGCAGAGGGAGTGAGAAAAGAGGGCCATAGGGGTAAAGGTATAACTAAATCATATGAACTGGGGGTGGAGAGGAGAAGAGATGGGTAAAATGGGGACACATATTTAGAATTAAGGCATAAGCAGTTGGTTGGAGACATAGGGGAGGTAATGCGACAAAAGAGTAAACACGAAGCAGAGAATGAATGGTAAGTATTACGTATATCTGTATGAACTTGGTTTGTGTGTATGAATGCCATAGTAGTCATATAGGGCTAAAAAGGAGAACACATGCAAAATGGTGTAAACTTATAGGAAATGACAGGGACATAGGGCAAAGAACATGAATGATGCACAGAGTAGCATAAAACTGATGGCTAAGAAGTTCGGAAGGGAGGGGGTTATATAGGGTCAGTATAAAAGTAGAATTGTGGTAAATATGTAGAATGGTGGTAGTTGTAAAATGGGGGTCACATTTTTTCGTGACGCACGATCGCTCCCCTAACCACGCCACTTTTAAAACGGGGGAGAGGGAGGGGGCCGGCCTGCGCTTTTTTTTAGCCTCTAAAAGAATGATAACTCTGTAACATACCGCTATATCGTATAAGAGCGCTTCTTTGTGTGAAAATACATCAACCAAACTTATTATTTAGTTTAAAATTCTTTTGTATATTAGTTTTGTTTCAAATTCGCGTTTAAAAAAGTAGTCATTTCGCGTTGTTGTACTACGTCAAATAGCACTTTTTTTATTCGCCAAATATAGTCATAATAGCGTTTAAAAGTTTTGTCAAATAGGTATTTTTTTTTGTGCGTATTACACGTTTATAAAATGACACGTTTCATAACAGGAAATTAACCATAAACAATGAAATTTTAAGTAAAAAATGTATACTTTTTACTGTTTTGAACGCTGCGTTTCTATACATTTGCTGACATTACATTAAAGGATACACATATGTATTTACTCTAAATATGAACATTTGTCTGTGAGACCAGGCATAGATTCATCACTATATATATATAATCGATATGTCATGTTTGTTTCGCTCGCTTGGTAATAGGTAGGGGGTGTAGTTTACTAATATTGTATGGACATACTGAGATAACACCTCATCGACCCATATAATGGCTCATATCATATGTGTAACTTCATTCGAGTGCAATTCTCTGTTGAGGTAGGTCGCATTCCAGAGTCAGCTACAATATTATCTCATATAACAGGTATTTCTATAAATAGTTGGCTGATAATGCCTGACATTATGACTAGTCATTTAATGACATATTGATTTGTACAAAGCACTGTGTATCTTAAAGAGCATTTGTATACTTTAAAATATACACACGTATTTGTGATGAGTAGGCACAAAATCAGACTTGTGCACATTTGAACACGTTACCATATGCATATATTTAAAATATACCCACATATATGTAAACCAAACACGCACTCACGTACTTTGAACACATTGCATTCGTGTATACGAGGCCACACCAGATCACCATAGACAGAACTATTACGAATGCATGAGTTGTCACGCTTGTTTAGTATACACGGATGCAATAAGCTCACCAATAAAGCTATATTGACGCTATACCGACGATTTTAGACTATATTTCTACCAATATTACTGCTAAAATGAACGAAAATAATAGAGAAATGACTTATTAAAGAATACATCGAATATATGTGTATACACCTTTTGCGAGACCGTCACGTGGTACACGGTTCATCTGTATAACAGACTATCTATAGGAGTCAAAATACATATAATTTATGAAATGAATACATCGTATACGCTCTTTATTTTGCTCGATGTAATGGAGATTTTAGAGTAATACTATGAATGAACCAGTATACATCAAGCAAATACACGCGTCCACACAGTAGGTCTTTTCCACACCAATGTTTTGACGCCTCAGTGTTAACAGAGACCTTGGATTATACGACTGAACGGTAAAAAGAATATGTGTTATGCACATGTTTTCACATAGTAGGCCTATCGTGAGACTGTCACGTGGTACATGGTTACTCTGTATAACATACTATACGTATAGGAGTTACAATACATATAATTGATGAAAAGAAATCACTAAGTATTTATACACAAATGTCTACATCATATATGCTCTTTATTTCGCTCCATGTAATGGAGATTTTAGAGTAATAATATGAAATATGACTAGTATACATCAAGTTGTTGTACGGTTGTTATCATACCGCGTGTCCGTGTATAGTTAAATTGAACGACGGATTTTGATTGGTTGTTATAACTAGTATACTAAGAAATAAATACTTTCCCCTGATCGTCATTATAGTGCGAACGCTATGTATAGTATGACAAACCGATTGTATAACACTGGTGCTAATTTTGTGAGAGACTCACAATCAATACCCCTCCGTGTTGTAGTGGATTACCTCGAATAAACAGAGTGTTTCGTAAGGACTTATGGAGGTAATTGATATGCTACCAGCAGAAATGCGTCAGAAAGTGTACAAAGCTTTAGTTAACTCATCAACACTACGTGAAGAAATCAAGAATGAATTACAGCAAACTTGGTTTCGAAGGGAAGAGAAGCTAATAATAAAGTTAATTTTGGAAGGACATTTTGTTGATGGTAGAGAGAGATTGGAATCTTTGCTGGAGAGAACAGAATTTGAAACAGATTTCTTACTAGATATTGTGGATCAACTGTTCTCTGACTGTTGGCTAATTAAAGGTATTGCTAAAAATAACGATATACGTGGGATTCGTGAACTTGTTGGAGATAACTTTGTTCGAATTTCTGTTTACAAGGACGTGTTTTTCAATGAAAGAAGTCGGATATTCGAAGAAGAAACATCAATATGCGGTTACATCATTCTCCCAGAACCTTGTGAAATTTTCACGATTGAAAAGATGTTTAATGAACAACTACTATTGGATTACATTGTAAACACAACTAAAACTATTTCAGAACTAGATAGTGAACTCATTTGGAATTTGGGAATAATCAGGAATTATGGTGATTATACACTGAAAACTAAAAAGCTTGGTTCTGAACCACAGACCTAACTCAATGATCACTGACGAGTACCACTTACAACCGTAGGCATCGCTTACATGTGTTTGCTGAACATACTGCTAGATACTAGAAATAGGTTACACAGAGCGAGTCAGCAAAACCGGTTCTGTGTGTTAAGTGATCAAATAATAAAGTATAATTTAACTCAGTTCCTTCTTCTTTAGTCATGAATGTACCCCATGTGCTAAAACATAGCTTACCATTGGGGATATTGGCTGTGGTGATTTAACCACCGACTAGTTTATTAGAAGCTGTGTTTTGTATAGTGATGTATATGAACACTCCAAACAAAAGTATATACGATAATTGGTTACCAATTAAAAGTTGAACAGCAATAAAGAGTTCATGTATATGAAATGAACGTCTAAAAAATACATATAGAAAATACACACGTCCATATACCATGTCTTTTCCAGACCAATGCTTGATACCCACCTATATATACCGTTTTTTAGGGGAAGGAAATGTGTCCCCATACTAGGTCTTTTGTGACATGAGACTGTCACATGGTCAATGGTTCTTCTGTATAACAGACGATATTTAGAGTATTTAAACTACATATACTTGGTGACAAGAATACTGAACCTCAGTTCCTACTTCTTTAGGCATAAAATCGCTTGTTATCCCATATATATAAATAGCTTACCGTGTGGTTTATGAACAGAACAAAATGTTTTGTAAGACTATAGGTTCATAGGATTACACAGACAAAGACCCTGTATTTCAGACAATAGATCCATAGAAATATACAGACAAAAGGTCCCGTATTTAAGAAAACAGATCCATATAATTACACTGACAAAGGGTCCCAGAATTAAGACAATAGATCCATAGAATTACTCTGACAAAGGGTCCCAGGATTAATACAATAGATCCATAGAATGACAAAGGACCCCAAAATTAAGACTATATGTTCATAGAAATACAATGACAAAGGGCCCCAAAATTAAGACTATATGTTCATAGAGACAAAGGTCCCATAAAATGAGGCCGCAATATAGACTGTCTACCTGGATCTTAGTACGCTTAGTTAGCTTTATCTACCCTCAATATCCTATAGACACGTAATCGATTAGAGAATGAACATCGCTCGGTTAGATTCTATGTCCAAATAAGGCCATGGAGACCTATCATATTCCAAGTACATAACATTTATGCATAGTTTTAATATGTTATAATTTGAAAGGAAATTTGCCTTATATATAACAAATACGACTGCTTTAGACCAGATTTTGACATTCTAAATGATACAAACTAATGCTTGCATATTAGTCAAAGTGAAGAGTGAGGGCGCATTTTCTAAAGTAAATAACACCGTATCATTAACAGAAACGAAAAAATCGACTGAGGGTTACAATACTACGAGCGTCTGATTTTATGGACACGCTGCATTAGATTTAAATGAGGTGTACCTTTAAGGTATAATAGTCTGCTATTATAGGAAATGGGAGCCATTTATGAAGTGAATAACAATCAATACCTTCATTTCCTACATGAGTACCTCGAATGAATATGTGACGTATAATTTGAAAGACCCAATGAATTAAATGAACTTTATACGGTTGATACGTCCAACCAGATATGTAATGTATTATTTGATTATATAATTTCCGAAAGTGACGTGTACCTTTAAGGCACGTGACCCAAATGTGGTCCATTGTATGACGCATTTATGAAGTGAATAACACAACGATTACCTTCATTTCATACAGGATTACCTCGAATGAACACGCTACGTATAACTTACAAAACGATGGGACCTTCAGATCATATTGAAAATAAAGAGCGTTTTATTAATGAATAATTAGGTTTAAATGACGGGTACCTTTAAGGTATGTAAACCAAATGTAGTGTGTCGTCTGAACCATTTCTGGAGTAATGACAAAGCAAAACCCTACATTCTTACATTGCTGCATCGAATGAACCTGCGTTTAAATTGAATACCATTTTGATTAAAAAATGAGCTTACTATGGTTGATATGTTCAACCATATATGTAATGTGTTAACTTGTGCATCGAATGTACGCGTGACGTATAACTTTAAGGCTAATATGTTAAGAGATGTTGTCATTTAACGTCCATTATGGCAATTTCATATGAATGAAACATGCATATTGCTAAAATCAATATCAAAATTCAGACAATTTTGAAAATAAAGAGCGTTTTTTATTTATTATTTATAGTTACATTAGGTTTAAATGCTTAATTTTAACAATTTCATATGAATGAAAGCATGCATATTGCTAAAATCAATATCAAAATTCAGACAATTTTGAAAATATAGAGCGTTTTTTATTTATTATTTATAGTTACATTAGGTTTAAATGCTTAATTTTAAACATAACTTTAGTAAACGATAGAGATTCAGACACATTTTGAAAATAAAGAGAGTTTATATCGATGGATATGCAGAATTAGGTTAAAGTGATGTGTACATTTAAGGTACGTGTCCACAAGTATAATAGTACGCTATATGAATCATTTATGAAGTGAATAACAAATAAATACCTTCATTCATACATTGTTGCATCGAATGTACAATGTCAGACGGGACAGGTGGAGATAACTTCAATTTGTTTACACAGAGTGCATATGTCAAATATATTATCGATTGTCCAATTGATTAACGCGCATTGAGTAAAAATTTCAAAATGAATTAGATGCAAGCAGATTTTCCAACTGTTCACGCTGTTTCTTTGTGATAAACTTTATATAGTAAATGCAACTGTATATAATAGCGTCTATTGAATATCCGCTAGATGTTTGCCAAAGGACATGTTGTCTGATAAAACAGATAAACTTTTGAATATAATTATTTCCAGAATGCTCGGTTTTCATATTCTAAGAATGCGCGATTTGTGATTCATTTAACCTCTGGAAGGCTCGAATTTTATATGATGTTTAAACATGCTGTTGGACGGGAGTGAAATGGTCATATATACACACAACCCATGTATGATTATGTTTGTTAATTGACATTTTGGAAAGCAAACGAGATTTAAGAGAATTTCAATATTTATAGCAGTTACACATTCATCATATACATGTGTTGCTCATGTGTGAGGGTGTGTGAGGGGAACATTCAACCAGCAAACGCAGCTAACATTCAACCAGACAAAACTGCTAATATTCAACCATCGAATGCAGCTAATGGTCAACCAGCGAATGTAGCTAGCATTCAACCAGCGATTACGGGTACGAAAGTTTACTGAAATATGATTACTAAACTCCATAAAAACGGCCCTTGGGCCATCACAACATCCTCTTTTTCAGGGCCTGAGAAATAGGTATACATAAGACCCCCGAATAAGACCATATAATGGGCCCATAGTAAGACTATAGGGCTAGACAAAGTTATATTTTGAATCGGGAAAAATCCAATTTAATAGTATTTTACATCGCTCGTGTTGTGAGGACATTGTATACTGACTTCCAGAACATTCCAAGCACGCATCGGAGAACATTCAACCAGCAAACACAGCTAACATTCAACCAGCGATTACGGGTACGAACGTTTACTGAAATATAATTAATAAGCTCCAAAATGACCATCGAAACGGCCCTTCTTCACATATTCAAACAGACATAGCAGTTAATATTCAACCATCAAAAAATGCAGCTAATAGTCAACCAGTAAATGCAACTAACATTCAACTAGCTATTACGGGTACGAACGTTTACTGAAATATGATTACTAAACTCCAAAAGGACCATCGAAAAGGCCCTTCTTCACATATTCAACCAGACATAGCAGTTAATATTCAACCATCAAACGCAGCTAATAGTCAACCAGCAAATGCAACTAACATTCAACCCGCATTTACGGGTACGAAAGTTAACTGAAATAGGATTACTAAACTACATAAAAATGGTCCTCCTGGGCCATCAAAACATCTTCTTTTTCAGATATGATTACTAAACTCCATAAAAACGGCCATTGGGCCATCAAAACATCCGCTTTTCAGGGCCTGGGAAATAGGTATACAGAAGACCCCCCGACTAAAACCATACAATGGGCCCATCGTAAGACTATAGGGCTAGACAAAGTTATATTTTGAATGGGAAACAAATCCAATTTAATAGTATTCTATACAGCTCATTTTGTGGGGACCTTGTTACTGGCTTCCAGAACATTCCAAATAAAGTTATCCATTGATGTCTTGGTTTAATTTGTTAGTGGTATTTTTTTTGGATAAGTTATAGAGTGGTGAGGACCCCTGACTCACAATCCACGCGGCGTGGGTAAAATCATGGTACTAGGTGCTTAGAAATATGTATACAAAAGGACCACAATCAAACTATAGAGCCATAGAAATATTGCGAGGGTTTCCAATTAAAACATAAGACCATATGTATACAAAAGGACCACGATTAAACTATGGAACCATAGAACGGCGTGGGCGAATAAAATTGGTAAAGAGCGTGATAATAATTGGTACACTATCCAACCAGATGCACGATTCCATGTATGCGCGCGGTCCACAACAGGTGCACGAGAAGCATGGTGACGCTAAATAATTGTGGCGGGACGATTAAACATTAGTCAGGCACGCGGTCTAACCAGGTGACTATAAAGGTACACGCTTCCCTTGTTTCAAAAGGTCCAAACAGGTTCACGAGGCTTGGTGACGCTAAATAATTACGGTGGCCATTGTTGGCTCGAATAAGGAGGAGTTTCGTCACTCTATCATATAATTAAGAATGAGCGACTTTAATTGATTAAAACCTATCAAATAATTAAGAAGGCAAAGGAGGGGTTTCATTAATTCATTCTACCTATCAAATAATTAAAACGGAAAAGGAGGGGCTTTCACACAATAAGAGCCCCTAATAAACCCCTACTATTGGCCCTCAATAAGGTGAAACAAAGGGGGGGAATCGATAGAATACCCCGATAGCGCCCCCTATACTACTCATGTTGTTTGTGTACCAAATGCCCAATGACAGCTGAAAATAAATGACAGTTCTGTAAATTGTACCAATGTGAATGTCACCTACTGGTAACTTTGGGAGGACAATTGCCGAGTTTGCAAATGCAAAGGTGTTTGCTTGATCACCATCGAGCTTGATATGAAAACTATTCCCGGAAGTGTCCACATTTCCTAATAACTGCACCTGTAAAGTCACTGTACCCAGATAGTCTTGAGTAAATTACCAGAACGTCTCAGCTCAGAGAGTATCTACAGGCAAAAACTTGGTACTGATATGGTTAACACATTTTGAGGAACCCACAATGAGTTTGATGGCTAAAATCACTAGGGGTGGACAAACCCGCACATAGAAAACATTTTAAAATAGGTAAACTTTGTTCTTATATTCATTACGCATATTACCCCCAATTCTGAGACTTTTATAATTATTGTTTGTCTGGGTTCTGTTACAGATTTTGCTTTTAGTTACAACAAATTATTATAAAATCACCATGTCCCAGTTGGTATTAAAGGTGCATAGTGCGTTAGTCCAACACAAGCCATCCGGAGCTTCCTAAGCATGCTCGATTTAAGTTAAGCTGGATTTGTAATCCACGTAAAGGAAAGGTACTCAGATACTTGTAAAGTAGTGTTCAGACAAGTCCGTTGATTGCGTTCCATTAAAATTGGATTAATCATTACATATAATAACACTAAGGCGTTCAGATGGCTGGGATGCGTCAATTATGTTCTATCTGTTAAAACATTCAATAGAAAGATTATATTTTAAAAGGCAATGTAAGGTATACCTGGCATGCATCATGCCATTTCTTGTTTTCAATCAATAAAAGATGCCGACTGTCTTTGAAAGGAAGGAAAATCAACTTGTATTTATGTCAATAATATGTTAGTTGTTGAGATTTGATAGGTTCGACATTATCGTAGAATTAAGTTATTACAGATAGATTGATTTGCAATCTTGCATTTATTCCAATATCAAACTTAATTATTAGCTACAAATAATAAATGGAAGCTCTGCGTTATAACACAACATACGCACAACAAAAATAACCATCATAAGAACAAAGTCTCTCTATTTTCTCATTTCACTTGTTAACAATTATAAATTTGAAGTTGTGTTATCCCCCTCCCCTTGCTACATCCCTGATATTAATACTGATCTGGCTGGTTTTGGGATCTGGATATAAAGCACAGGAAGCATTCAGGAAGGAAGCCAGCGCGACAGTGCCTCATGTACATAAATAAATAAAAGGCCGCTAGACTAAACATCGCCCATATAGGGTGGATTTATTTGATCAGTGATTTTTTTAAATGAAAAATGTGATTCTGGGAACAAGTTGAAAAAGGGGCATAACTCCATAAATGTTATGGTCAGACTGAACCTAAATTCGATCGTGGCCTGTATTTTCAAGTGATTAATTCACATCCTAAATTTAAAAGCTATCGGATAATCATAACTTGAGTTATCACCCGAACAACAAAATAATCAGCAATTATAAGTCGAAAAGGGGCATAACTCAGTCAGAAAAGGTCAGGCCCGGACCCAAATTTGAACTTGATCAGGACTTTCTCATATGAAGGCCACATCCCAAGTTTCATCAAATTCTGTTGAATATTATTCAAGTTATCATCTGGACGAATCAATGGCAGCATTAAATTTATGCTATTGGTATCTTCTCAAATACAGGTGTCATCCTTCTTGTCCAAAATCTTCTGTAAACTGTCGAAACTTATCTAAATCTTTTTTATTCACTGTTGATTTTTGTGTAGAAAGAGAATTTATCATATCAGACTGAAAAAAAATAAATATATTAAAATATTTTTCATAAATTTCAGAAATAGAGGATCTCTAATGAGTCGCAATTCGATACAATATTTAGTAATCAAACTTAGTGGACGAGGTTAAGTAATGGTTAGAGCACAAGAATAGTTCTTTACCAGAATAAATCGAGTCGGAGACGAGATTTATTCTGGTAAAGAACTATTCGCGTGCTCTGACCGACTTAGAGCACAATTGACCGCACATAATGCGATTATCTCGAAATACGAAATTGATCGTGCGTTGAACACGACGTACAATCCGTGCGCTGGCCGAGATGAACGCAATGACCCGTTAGCCACACCAATCATCGTGAGTACCCATGCAGTGATCGCCGTTGAATGTGAATAAATATGTCCGAAACGACACGGATTAACATGTGACCCGTTTTCACAAACCAAGTCACTCGCAGATGTGTTTGGAAAGTCAAATGTGGAAGTCGCATGATTGTGTCTTATACTATTATTATATACATTGTATAAATGGATCATAAATTCCGAAGAAGTCTGTCTGCCAGAATGATGACATGGAATTTGACCTGTAACCAACAACCAACTACTTTTGCCAAAGGTAATGCTGCACATCATTATTATGTGGCAAACGTGTCGCCTTTTCAAGAAACTGTTTCGAAATTACTACCATAATAGTCCATTGGTTCCTCCAGATTATCCAGATACAAGTTCTGTTGTTAGTTATATCGGATATGTGGAGCGCTATATTGTGAAGTGGTGATTATGTTGGATCATTGGATCTATCACTATATTTAGTGGTTCTAAATGTAAATGTTAATTCGTTTAGTTTCATCTGTTCATCGTTGGATTAGTGGTCCTGAGAATATTTTCGGAACTGGATTAGTTTTGTGGAATAATTATAATAAATGTAATTATGCTACTAGTTAATAAATAATTCAACCAATGCATGTTGTTACTATTGCCACCCCCGCCCCCGTTCGTCCTGTTGATGTATTATATATATATATAGATATTGTAATTTTGGTAAATCACACCCAATTCCCAAGGCTGGCAAACTAATATTTCAGTGATATCCCATTGTTCGACACGCGCCACTCTTAACAAACAAATCGCGCGGTCGTTTCAATGTAGCTTCAGTTATTATACAAGAGGACATGCACCCCCATCGCACTCCCCTTATACGCCGTCCCTATATATGTGCCTGCTTAGTATATTAGAGGTGCATAAATAGTAACGGCGTATAATGGCAGTGTGTTTGGGGGAAGCAGAGCGCTGTTCGTGCCCCTGTGGCCTCTGGTAATTGAAGCTACTTCGAAGCGCCCGTGCGATTTGTATGTTGTGAGTTGCGTGTGCCTAACAGTAGGGTAATCATTGAACTATTCATTCGCCAGCCTTGGGAATCGGTGTGCTTTACCAAAAATCAGGGAACGATTGCAACAATGGGATTGTGCTCTAATATATTTTATACAGAGCTGCGAGAATCTCTAATGAGTCGATTTTCGATACAATATTTAGTAATCAAATTTAGTGGACGAGGTTAATAAATTTTGTACAGAGCTGCGGGGATCTGTAATGAGTCGCAATTCGATACAATATTTAGTAATCAAATTTAGTGGACGAGGTTAATATATTTTGTACAGAGCTGCGGGGATCTCTAATGAGTCGATTTTCGATACAATATTTAGTAATCAAATTCCGCGGACGAGGTTAATAAATTGTGTACAGAGCTGCGGGGATCTCTAATGAGTCGATTTTCGATAGAATATTTAGTAATCAAATTTAGTGGACGAGGTTAATAAATTGTGTACAGAGCTGCGGGGATCTCTAATGAGTCGATTTTCTATACAATATTTAGTAATCAAATTTAGAGGATGAGGTTAATAATTTTTGTACAGAGCTGCAGCAATCACATTTTAGCAAGGAAAAACGATCTTGTAATGGCTGGGGTTAAAAAACATTAATATTGATTTCCTTATCACAACCAAAGAGGAAGTAAAGACACCTTCAAGAAAAATATAGTTCCATTTCAAATGTCTTTTCATGTTGACAAAATTGTTCAACCACCCTTATCACCCATGTTTATCTCACAGTCAACACTAAATAACCCAACACAAATTATATATCATAATTATATTGTGATTAACATCATAATAAAGTTATCGATATCTTTGCACTAAGCTCATACATCACGGCGCATGCCAATAATACATAATATATAAAAATATGAGGCCGGGGTTAGGAGCTAATTATGTGTTAAAATATGATAAATTTATTGTTCATTCTCGCAATCAATTTTCGAAATTCAAGACAAAATCTACCAAATCCACATTAAAATACTAGCATATACACATTACACCTAGAAAACCAAATTGATGAATTTGACACAAATAGCAAACTGGATACAATAGGTAGTTACTTAGAAAAATATCCTCAGCCATTACGTTCATGCTGAAAAACAGGGTTGACTCACCATTCGAATAATAGGTTCTAACAATTTGTCGCCGTCAACTTGTGTCCAGTTCATCTCCATAGCTCCCCCTCGATCACCGGGAGAGCCTCCTCGATCACAGGGAGAGCAGGGTGTGATAAGGTCATCGACGATTATATTTCTGTCGTTCCTAGATGGCCCTGATACCTGAACAAATTCAAATTAATGTATTATTGACCTTGATTACATCAAACTTTCACTCTTTTAAACTATGTGATAAAGTAAAGGGCGATTCGTTGCTGTATGTGAAATCATATAAAATTAATATTAATCTTGTTGACCCTCACATGACACTGTAGCCGACAACTAAGAGTTCTGTAATGTTTTTATCATTTCTTGCATGTGAGAATTTATAGTACGAACTTCACCAGTTCTGGTAAACTAAATGTGCCAAACAATTATGAAACGTCAGTCAGTGTGATAGACATCAACAAATTCAGTCAATAACTTGTCGCCAGACGTGTGGTAACAAAGAGAGATTGACAGTTAAAGGCACGGATGACCTTCGCGATTGTATTGCTGTTAAAATAGTCAGCCATTAAAACTGCCATAAACAGAAAGAATAATAAAATATAGAATTATATTTTGTTCTTATATCAATCGTAAATATTGCATTCTAATGAAAAGCATTGCAATAAAACTCAGGCAGAATTTGTAGTCGAAATGGCTATACCTGAGAACCAAACATTATTATTTGTTTGGTTGCCGAAGCAGACAGTGCTCATCAATTAGACTCCGACGAAGGTTTGAGATTCAATTCCAAATCCGTCGGGAGATTTGTTTATATTTTGAATGTTGGTTACACCAGTTATTTCCTTGTTTTATTTCGTGAAAATGAGCAAAATTAAGCAAATTGCCACGTAAGATTCCACTCAATACCTGAACACATGGCAAATTGGCAAACTTCACAAGTTGATGTAATAGAGTAATAGAGTTATCGCGCTTGCGAACAATACTTTCGTTCAACCACCACAGTACTGTGAAAACAATCTGGTGGTCACATTAAACAAGAAAACCATAGTCAGAAATGGTAACGCCACCAATATCATATTATTAGCCTTAAATATAAATTATAATACAAGTATACTATAAACTAGCTTTCAAATTTTATGTGGGAAATTTGCATACTTCCAATCATATTTCAAGTTTTCCCGTTTCCCGTGTTATACATTACTTTCTTCAAACTGTCTTCTTTATTACACAAGCTGATGGGCACGACTTCGTCCGGGCTGTTTCCCATCTGATTTCCGGCGAAAGGCGCGATTTTACCTTGAATTGACTATTTCGAAAGTCAAGGTCAGGTCAGGGTCATGATTTGACCCGCCCAAAACACCCCCATCCCGGAGAAAAGTACCCCTAGGTATCAAATTTCGTCGACATCCGTCCGTTTTACCCCTCTTGACCTTTAATTAACAATTTTGGAGGTCAAGGTAAGGTCGGAGTCATGATTTGACCCGTCCAAAACACTCCCCAGACAAAGGTATAAACTTTCGTCGAAATCCATCCGTTTTACCTGATTTGACCTTTGAATGACCACATTGAAGGTCAAGGTCACGCCGAGGTCACGATTTGACCCGATCAAAACACTCCCCGGACAAAAGTATTCCTATGTATCAAATTTTGCCGAAATTCGTCCGTTTTACCCAAATTGACCTTGCATTTACAGTTTAAAGGTCAAGGTCATGTCGGGGTCACGATTTGACCCGTCCAAAACACTTCCCGGACACAAATACCCCTAAGTATCAAATTACGTTGAAATCTATAGAAAGCCGAAGAGGACATGTTAGTTGCTAATTGCTAGATATCCGACGCACGACTTGTCGCGGTATTTTAAAGGTGTTTCAAACTAGGAGATATACGTATTCTTCGTTTCAAATGGTGATGAATTATAGTATTTTATTCAAATTTTATGGCATGAATTGTTATTATAACCGTATATACTATAAAAAAATGAATGACTCGAAAATTAAGTGGGCCTTTAAACAAAGTCACAATTGCAATTAGACTCATCTCATATTCGTCTATTCAGCGATATTCTGCTGCGCAGTTTGTTATTGCCTCCAGTATTTATTGAGCGTTATAGCCCCACTGTTATAATTCGCCTGTAGCAGGCGTACTCTTGCCTCAGATTATTGAGATATTAGGTCACACGTAATGACATTAAATCGCATGGAAACATAGCAATTGAGGGCTGCTTGGCGTGAATATGTAATGAGAAATAAGGTCATACATAATGACATTAAACTCAAGAAAACCCGCGAAAACAAAACAAAATCACATTTAATATTTTAGGTTATTTCCTTCATAAAAAGAATCTTCGTGATAATGAACACTCTCAATACTTTAGAATATAGAATTAACCTTAAAATAACAAAAACCTTCGGAATAGAGAACCTTCGGAATAACGAACCTTCGGATTGGTGAAGCTTTGGAATAGCGAACATTCAGAGAAATTTCGGAATAGTGGACCTTCGGGATAGTGAACCTTCAGAATAGAGACATGCCCCCAATATTCATATTATATGCCCAGAGTTCAAAGGTATGGGTCATAAAATTCTAAATTTGGCCCTTAAAATATTAAACCCCAAAATGGAGCCCGCACAGAACAGCACTTAGGTCAACTGTACCTGTGTCATGTCCCAATGCAGGAGGGTCCATATATATACCACAACATTCAAATTATATGCCAAGAATTCAAAGGTATGGGCCCACGTAATCACATTAAATCTCAAGAAAACCCGCGAAAACAAAACAAAATCACATTTAATGTTCTAAGTCATTTCCTCCTGTATCTGTATCGGTGTGCGCGCAGGATCAGTTTGGATGTGAGCGCACACTCCATAAAAAGAATTTTCGTGATAATGAACCCTCTCAATACTTTAGAATATAGAATTAACCTAAAAATAACAAAAACCTTCGGAATAGAGAACCTTCGGAATAGCGAACCTTCGGAATAGTGAACCTTCGAAATAGCAAGTATTCAGAATAGAGAACCTTCGGAATAGTGGACCTTCGGGATAGCGAACCTTCATAATAGAAACATGTCTCCACAATTACACCGGTGACGTAAACATATGTGCTAATCTTTGTTGGACTATCGTAACTATCGGTACGATTTATACTCAAGTACGAAAAACCATAATACATTCGCCCAGTGGATTATCGATCGTCCGCTCGAACATGAAAAACTGTACACCAGCTTACACCACTGTGTAGCGTAATGATGCAGGCTGTCACATGTATATCGAGTATCGAATCTATCCATTTCCTCAAACAGTATGATTACAGTACGTAGAACCTTATATATTTGTCTCTGAAAATACTTCCGAAGTTCAGAGACAAAGAGATATAACGTTTTAAGTAATGTAATCATACAATTTGCACCCAAATTTGCATTTCAGATCAAGTCAGCATGTATGAAACAGTGCAATGTCAAAACGTGAACGCTGGCCGGTTATATCCCGAATCCCTGTCAGGATTGAAGAGTTCAACCGGTATGAGAATTCCAATGTACGTAAATTCAAAAAAAAAATCATCAATACACACAAAAAGCAAGTGGAACTAGATAAAGTAGCATACCCGCTTGAAATGTGTCGCTGTTTGAACTTTCCTAACTGGCTGCATGAGTGCATCTCGGACTACTATGTTGATATCGGCTCCAGAATATCTGAAATCAGACACAAATCTTAATAAAACTACCGGTATGAATTATTTGTTAGATTGAAATTTTGAGGTACGTGTAATCACAGGGAATGCCAAACTATAAATCTAAAGGTTATAGTTATGCCACCTCCTGCTAGACAAGCCTGCAAACATTGTGTCTGTCATTTGCAGAATGAGGGCCCCACGCATGATGGGCCAGCATCACCAAATTCTCCCTCTGGGAACCTTATTCTGCTTTGTCCTCAACTGCTATGGGAGACGTAGGATCAGATTGAAGTTCACCAGTTGAAGTTGGTGATCGTCACTCATTAGTCAACTCCATTATGCATTTTATCTTCTGCAAATTAGAGGATATAGAAAATTTCCAGAAGGGAAAGAGTAACTAAAAACAATGCTAATTTGAGACTATAAATACTTCCCAGAAGATGAGGCCTAATCAGAATGAGGTCCCCGGAGGGTGAATTTGGTGATAGCCTGCTGAGTGGGAATAACCCTCTTGGGACCTCAACTCTGCAAATGACACACACACTATTTGCAGGCTTGTGGCCAGGAGTTTTCATTCCACAATTTCCCATGTACTATTCTAACAATAACACCGTCTGCACACATGATTAGGTTGTACACCAGAAATGAAATGAAAATGGCAATGACACTGAAGCTCAACTTGCTGATGGGAGTGTGTCATGCATTACACCCAATGGAGCGATTAGGAATGCAGAAAGTTGAAATGTTTAAGTAATACCAGAGGTCAACCCGAAGAGCCTTATGAAGTTTGGGATCAATTAGATGAAACTGTTGGCTGTAGGGCATGCCAAAGTATTTATTATCATGCAAAGAGTAAAATCCAAAGATGGCTGCCGGCAGCAATGTTTTTCACCAAGATGGCTTCCATGACGAATTTCAGAATACATAGATGGCTCTCATCCAACGTTCACCACAGATTAATATAAAGTTTAGTGACGATCGTATGAGAGATGTGGTCTGAGTGTGTGCCGAAGGATTTGGTCATGTAAAGAGTAATATCCAAGATGGGCCTATGTTTTTTAACGAAATTTGGTTTGAAGATTGGTGATGATCGGATGAGATATGTAGGGTGTGACAAAGGATTTAGTCATGCAAAGATTAAAATCCAAGATGCCTGCTGGCGATTATCAAATTAAATAGCTCCCATCTGGATGTGATCCTAGCCATGCCTGTAAACAATTCTCCAATAAATATGGGCTGCAGGATTTCAGAGAAAATTGATGGCTCCCATCTGGACTCGGAGGTCATGATGGTTTGGTGATGAATGGATAATGGATGTAGCCTGTAGGTTGTGCTGACGGAAATTGTTGCCAGACACACAGATGGATGGGTGCGGAAGACTGACGACAACCCATGGCAATAGCTCAAACTTGACTTTGTCAAGTGGAGCTCAAATGTGGGCAAAAAATCGAGATAAAACTCCAGAGAAAATTTTCAACACTCAGATAACATGCAGTATAGGTCTAGCGTTTTCGTTAATGTTAAACTTCATCAGGACCAAGTTTGGCGTGTGATATTGTCTACTAACATTGCCAAAAATTTCAAAGAAATCGACCATAACATTCCATAGAAAACATCGTCTGAACTATGTCCATTGTAAATATTACACATCTCGATTCGGGACGCAACTATCGGCGACAATCTAACACAAATGATTTCGCAATCGAGAGTCATCGTATTTAATTAATATATAAGAATGACGGTGTGTATCGTCAATTTGGATTACTATTCATAACAATTAACTATATTGAGCAAGATGGGTGAGTATTTTTGGGGTAAGTATTTTTGGGGTGAGTATTCAAATTCAATTATTGACAATTTGTTATGCAACTGATTAACCCTTCCATGACTGGAGATTCCTGACATTTTGCCAAAACCCTGTGCCAATGCAATCTCATATATATGCGATTCTATAGGGATATATAGGGAGCCACGCCCATATAAGAGAATTATTTGGCCCGACAATATTTACCTTGACCATATAAGTCAGTGCATTATCTTATATATGAGACTCAATTATATAAGAGAATGCACTGGAACAGGATCTTTGGGGTGAAGGGGAAGATCAATCGATATTTTCGACCATCCCTGGATGAAAGCGCCGACAACTCTCAACACATGATATTTAACGTACGCTGCACAGCTCCCATCATGCAAGGATTAAATCTTACCCTTCTGTTTTTGTACCAAGATCTCGGTATTGCGTTTCTGTAATTTCATTCTCTGTTGAACCTAAATGTAGTTTAAACATTATACTCCTTGCTGGGGCTTCCGGAAGTGGAATATAAATTCTTTTCTCAAAGCTGTAAATACATAATAAACAATACTTAAAAGCTGCTAGGTTTGAGCAAAGACAAAGGATAACACAAGAGCATTGCTGGGGTGAATTCTAATTTGAAAAAGGCCGAAATCATTTTAAAACAATTGGACGGAACTAGTGATGAAACTATTAGTCGACTAACCAACGTTGACACCAATAACTCCCAATGTCGACTCTGTATGTTGGTGGTGACTAGTCGGAACATGGTATATACTTCCCATAATAAGAATTAAAAGACTATAATATAGGTACATGTACATGGCACATTGATCAAACACTTGTCACGGATGTGACAGGGTTAAAAACGCAACGTAGTCAGCATGTTGGGAATGTAGCACACAAGTGGTGAACCAATTATGAGATAACTGGGACACCACGTGGGGGGATTGTCATATAGAACATTAGAAATCTTAATAAAAGATTCGGGACTCAGTTTCAACAGAACTTTTTGTTATCAATATTAGACATTAATGAATGGTTGAAGAACACGGGTTTATCAAAATCACACGATTAACGAATACTTCCGGTTTAATAGCGGGCGCGAAATCATGTTATTAAGCTGATGTTTTACGCTCTTTATACCTGTTGTGTTCATCTCTTGGTTTCAACATCTGTGAACATAAATATTACATGAATTCTGTTATCAGTTGAATCAATTACGAAGATTTTTATCATGTGATTTGATGAATAAACTGTAGTTTTTCCACTGAATTGTAGTCCTTTAAACAGCGCAAGTACTATAATGGGTGAAAATTGCGACTAGGAGGGGGTGGAAATAAGGATATCGATAAAGCTATATAATTCTCGGCAGTAGACACTGAATAGTTGACTTCGACTTTTGGGGTTCGACTAGTCGACTCCAGAATTCGAGGGTCGTTTCAACACTGGAGGGAACCCATATTAAAACTGGCTCTGTATCTTAGGCTGAGAAACACATATAAAAACTTTGGTTCTGATAAAAAATTCAAAACTGGATTTATTAGTCGAAAACCAAAATTTATGAAATAGGGTAAATTCTAAGTAAAAAAAAGTTGCCATATTATGACCTTATATTATAATAAAAGGTCATATATAATCATTTATTAAAGATGCATAATCTGAAAAAAAGCTACCAAATTATATTTCTTTGGATTTGGGGGTAAAAAGATTTGATTTGAGTCAAGGAACCCACCCATCGAAACTCAGAGTGATCAGATATCGATGTTTAAATTTGTTCTTTCTCGAGATGTGTACTTATTTATGGCCTGGACAAAAAGTCATCAAACAGACAGTCTCGAACAAAATTGAGGATAACTCTAAAATCAAGGGATAATATGGCCATATTTCGTTGAACAACATGCTAATAAATAACACGTTTTGTGAAATTTTATGTCATAGTTGACAGTGGTTAGCATTATTTTGTTGTAATTAATCTATTCTGATAACTAAAGCGTATTTTGAAGAAATGTCATTGTTGTAACTTGATGATATTGGGACTGTCTGATCGGACTGAGTACATTTAAGGTCAAAATAAAAAATATTGTTTGATTCTCATCCCACTCCCGAGTCCCGACATATTTTTGGTTGCCCTCCTCAATTTTTTTGTTGAGATAAATTTTATGTAAAGTTTTCTTCTCATGCCTTGGTCAAAACATAGTTTTATTTCCAAATCAGAATGTCAGATAATAAACATACAATAGAATACAATGGAATAGGATGATGGTATTTGGAAATAGAGGATTAGACAACAGGCAATTGCTTTTTTTAAGTCTTCTCCTATGTGATGAATTCAATACCCAACCTTTTATAAGGCCAAACTTGATCAATTTATGTTATTTCTCGATAACCTTAATTGGTGTCGGTCACTCTTCCAGAAAGCATAGGTGCGTGTTGACATGATGCCTAAATTTGGTTTATCGCAATTGGGCCAACCAATGAAAATGATAACAGGAGATAATACGCCCGGTGTGCTTTTGTGACTGTACAAAACAAATAATGGCAATGACACTAAATTGTAGTATTGGTCGAAAAGAGCCATAAGTCAGTAAAACATGTTCGGACCGAACCCTCAATCTTGAATTGTAGTTTGGTCTGGAGAACTCACATACCAAATTTGGTTCCGATAAAATGACCCAAACTAAAGTTATCATCCGGAAACCTCAAATATTGAAAATTTTAATTAGAAAAGAGCCATCCATAAGTCAGTAATAAATATTCGGACCAAACCCATAATCGAACTTGACCTGTATTTTGGTCTGGAAAACTCACATATGAAATTTCGTTCTGATAAAATAACCCAAACTAAAGTTATCGACTGGAAACCAAAACTGCTAACGGAGGGACGGATGGACAGACCAATCGCATAATACGGCCGTTTTATTTAAATGGGCATATAAAAATTAAGTTTCTTTTTTATTAAGTTATCATCCGGAAACCTCAAATATTTAAAATTCGAAGTCGAAAAGAGCCATAAGTCAGTACAAAATAATCTGAATGAAACAAAATTCGAACTTGACCTGTATTTTGGTCTAGAAAACTCACATACCAAATTTAGTTCCGATAAAATAACCCAAACTAATGTTATCATCTGGAAATCAAAACTGCTAACGGAGGGACGGACAGACCAATCAAATAATAGGCCATTTTTCTCAAACGGGCATATAAAAATTAAGTTTCTTTTTAATTGAATACGTGATTGGCAAGTGTTTGTTCTCAAAACATAATTGTTGATAATGAGGAATGTATCGATTTTATGGAAATATATTGGCCACATCTAGACATTTTTGACCAATAGTGGGATTAAATTATCAGATATAACTGTTGTTTCGATTAAGATTATGAGTTATAAAAGAAAAGTTTGAAGCTACGAGCATTATAGAATGTACTATAGCATGATACGAGCACTATAGAATGTACTATAACATGCAACGAGCATTATAGAATGTACTATAACATGCAATGGGGCATTATATAATGTACTATAACATGCAACGAGCATTATATAATGTAGTATGACATGCTACGAGCATTATAGAATGTACTATAACATGCTACGAGCATTATAGAATGTACTATGGCATGCAACAATCATTATAGAATGTACTATAACATACTACGAGCAATATAGAATGTACTATAACATGGAATGAGCATTATAGCATGTACTATAACATGCTACAAGCATTATATAATTTGTCTTAAAATTTTCAGCTACAACTGCAAGAAATAACTCTTGTTTCGATTAAGGTTATTAAGAAATAACTCTTGTGTCGATTATATGTTTTGTAGATATAAACGAAAACTAATAGCGAATATTCAACAGAATTTGTTTTTGTTTTCAGTCAAGTTTACATAATTTGTATTTAGATAAATCTCTCTTTGTAATATGTCCTTTAAAGTCCCTTCTTAATTCTTTGGTTGATTAGGCAAAAAAAAGAAGATATTTGATTCTCAGGCAATTTATTTTGAAAATCAATGCGTGCGTCAGGGTTTTATTTTAAAATTTTGTTGTGCCCATAGACTGGCATAGTAAGCAAGAGATATTATACCTACACAGGTCCAGAAAATGTAGGGAGAAGTTTGTAATGGATATAAACTAATTTAATCTGATATAAAGAGACAAATTATAACATTGTACTACCCGTACATCATATAGCGATTGCCTAGACTGATATATATATATATATATTAATATGATTTTAATATTGGCACAATCATTTTAACAACACCAGAACTACATATCCGTTTCATATAAAAATACGGAGCATAAATACAGTCGAAACGAAAAGATAAAGTGATCTTCCAAACTATCATAGAAAGTCTTGGTTCACTTACTAAAGTCTTGGTTCACTTATTCCACTGACTAATTAGAGATTCTATATTTACATACAATGGATGACAGACAATATTGCTAATTTTAATTAATTAATTAACTTTAAAAACATGGCCAATATACACTGATTGTCAAACTGCGTTTTTATTGCGTTCTGGTTTGCATTCCCAAATATGTGCTGACAGCAAATCAAAATATTCAACACAATTTACGAGCCTGTGGTGACAATATACCTGATAGTTATCATTACCTATGGTCTTTTGTTGAATACCCACACATACACCATTGTATTTAGCTCCTATTCGATATTTGAAACATAACTTCCGTGTGACAGTTTTAGTCCGTGGGCCAAACAAGATATTTTTCGAGTTGGCTGCACCCCCCTCCAACAAAGGTTTCTATATATCAAATTAAAGGTCATCATATGGCGCATCAGATTTTGCTTGTTGCCCGTTTCAGAATGTGTCCCAAAATATATTTGTTAGGGAAAATAACTCTAACCCCTAAAATAAAATGGAACTTTTCTCGAGTACAATTGTCGAAGCATAGACAAAATATTGCGGTTATAAACTGCACGCTATCGTTTATATTAATAATAAATGATCATAAAATGACACAAGATACAAAACTAGACCAATTTATGAGCTAGTTTGAAAATATTGCGATAAATATTTTGAAATCGCCAAAATTACTTGGATTTTGAAACAAAGTCACATATTATTGACGATAAGTTGTGAACCACATGGACTATTGGTCCGCATCATGGCTCAAAAATTGCCCCGATGACATAACAAAACGATTTTAATAATGTAATGCCAAAATTATTGCTGTGAAAATGTGATATGAACGTAAACATAACCCCATCCCTAAGATATAACTTTTTCAGAAAAACGTATTATGTAGTTAACACTTAGAATGATGCTTGTCAAGTTGGTTTTAGAAGCATAAACTGAAACAGTGGTGAGGGTGATGACGGGAATTATAAATAACGGTGTCTAAACGTGATCTAAGTTTAAAATTTGAAAAATAATTGTGAAAAATGAGAATATTTACTAATTTCAGTAAAAGTTACAACATTGTGACTAAATTTTGATAGGCTATGGTATAATCTCATAAGAACACTGGTCTACAATTATTAAGTTCATAAAACCTCATACGATCACCTTTCTGGCAACTATTTTGTATATTTTTTAATTTTCACTTGAATTTTTATGGAAAGATTATATATAATATATTTCAACTGAACACATATGGCTACAAAGGCTTAAATGTGAGACTTACGTTATACAGAACGGTATTTTCTTATTTGTGCAGCACATGTCGGGACAGTGATCACAACAGACAATAGATACGGCATTACATGCGCTCCATAATGGACAATAACTTCAATAAGTTTAGGATGGCATCCAAATCGGCCAACAAAATCGAAATTGCTCACACTTTCGTCACAAACGTGAATGGGTTAGTTATCCGGGACAAGGGATTTGTTAATCGTGAGTTCACTGGTAACCGTAAACAAACCGAAGAACCCTACTATTATTTCAATTAATTTAAGCTATTGTGTAATTGATTGTCTTAAGGACTATAGATACTCATTTATTGGGGGATACTTGATAAAAGTCAATGTATAGAAAGATTAAAACAATCATCATTAGCATGTGCCCTTTGGATCAGTTTAGATAAGTAATATAAGGAAATTGTATGCCCAAATTACCATCCTCCAATTTCAAGTTGCCTATCTCTGATATAAACATGTGTTCAGGTGAAATATTTTATTTTATAACGAAATTAGTTGTTATACAGAGGAGTTTGTCAATAAAGAAATGACTTTTGCAGTATATGCATATTTGCAGTGTTGCCAAACAGTTTTCAAGGCATGCTACTACTTCCTGTTCTATAATTTGAGTATCTATTCCTTAAATGTTCTCTCTCTCACTCTGCTCATCCTATGATTCGTCCAAATTTACACTATTTCGGTTATTGTAGACATTCTCACACACATCGTTAGTCTGCGGTGAAACAAGTTCATTTGTTAGATTCACATGCATCTTTGCAGCCAAACCTCGGTAGATCAGGAGGAGGTATAATCCGTCTGGTTTGTAGGACTCAATCAAAGAGCGACCAGCCATGGCTGCCAGGGAATGGTACACCAGGCTGGGGAGTTAATATGATGTGTCAAATTACTGATATAGTTCGCACGAAGATGTTTTAATGTGATTTTTTAAGGAGTCTGTGTCTGCTGGTGGTAGCAGATGTGTTCCAGTGTTCGGTTACACAACATAAGACGAAATTATGGCTCACCATAATATAGCTCACATGCAAACTCTTGATAGGATGTATAGTGTCATCGTCAACATTAATATATTGCACAAATTGATGCATCACATGTTAATGCTTTTGACTATTAAGTCAAAAGGCTGCATGTTATAAGTGTTTGTGAATGTCGTAGCCTGTCAACGCGTGAATTAGAGGCAAGGTTTCACACACCTCTTTGATAATACTGTCCGCTATCTCGTTCACGGAAAAGACACATGACCTATTTTTGGTTTCAGTATGAAGAATTACCTAGCTCCTATTGATCGAGAAAAATACCATTCTAGTATTTCGACATGTACGTCAGTGGAGTAAAACAAACTAGCGTTCGACCGCGTCGTGCTGCATTTTGCTGCATGTAACATAATACCTTTATCCCCTCCATCGTGGTAACATACTAGCACGATATTAGGAACTAACTCTAAGCGAACGTCGTCAATGAGTCTTTGTTATCACCACCTGATAAATATATGGCATTGTCTGGAACTGTGTCATGGACACATGATATGTGAAGCCTTGCCTGAATACCAGGATTGTATTCTCGGGTTGCAGGAAAATGGTAGCATAATGACTTATTCTGAAAAAAGTGCAATGTATCATACTATGCAACAACTTCAACAATCTACTAATAGCTATGATGACCTACTTACATCCTGCCAAGATTTGTATGTGCTTTATGTTACAAGCCGAAATGTATTCAAGTCGATGAATTATGATACATTTTCTCCTGTTTGTAAAACGAGAACAATAACACCAAAGGCAGACTTCTTTAATAAGCAATACGTTTTCGTGCGAACTTGGCACAATAACTAACGCCCATTCTCGAATGCCATGTCCTTATAACCCTATGCAATTTGGGCTCCATATATAGCCCTACGTTGTGTGGCATATATAACAATAGCCGTGTCTACAGTGCAGGAGATAAACGTTTATGGTTATATGATAACACTAGGCAGCTTGACATGAGATGTCCCTAAAGTATGTCCCTTTACATATATGACCGTTTGAGTGTCATGCAAACAATGTTATCCACTGGAAGCACCCAGATGCAAATGCATAAGAACGAATCTATAACCAATGATGAAGCCAGATTCAGGCGTAATCACTCTCATTGTCCCTTTCATGCCAGTCGGGTTCATAGCATTGATCAACAACATGCTACTATTATAATCTTCGTATTGTTAACAAATCCAAATGTTGACCCAGAATATATACCCACAAGCTGGGCAGAAAAATAACAGCTAAATAGAGTAAAAAAATCTTAAAAGTCCTGAAGTACTGAACCTTTTAACATGCAGTGTATCGGAGTGCCCCGAGTGACCCGGTCCGTCCCCAGCGCTAATGTATAATCTAGCCATGGGAGTTCTGTTTGTCTCCCTCAATGTTGAAAATAGGTCTGGCTAAAATTACCCCGCACCAGAAGTACCGGTATAGAAAGCATAGTTACCGGGCATGAGATATATGGGTGCATGGGATTATATGGGATTGGTTTTCCATGACGGCCATCGGTGGTAGCTGCTTGAGGGGGCCGGAAGTCCTACACATCAACAACGCATTGATGATACTTCATCCCTATCCAAATGTAGTTATGAAACTACTGCGATCTGCAATTGGCTACAATGATTCACGCGAATTGTTATTTGGCCCCGACATGTCAGGATGTACTGGTGTATGAAATGTGAGAAGATATGCATGGAATAACCGAAGTAGTGCCAATTTTGACTTAAGTGGCTACCCTGAGGATGAGCAGAGTTATGGGCATTTCCGTCAATCAATTACTCATCATAATAAATGAGTTGAGACGAGATATTAGAGTTCTTTAGTTTGTTGAGGAGCACAAGTGAATGCATTTCTTAATGAACAATTCCCGTATCCCCATATGACGAACCCAGTTAACTTTATGTCGGTAAGTTTGAAAATCTTTGATTTTGTGGCCGTTTTGGACGCCATCTTAAACTAATTATCAAATATGAAGTCTCCGATGCTGTACATATCGTTATATGTGTCTATGTCATAAAATACGCCATAAAATAAGAAAATACCTCCCTGTAAACCGTGAATCTCACTCATCAGCCTTTGGTAGCCATATGTGACCAGTTGAAATATATATATATATATATTATCGGCTTTGTACAAAAATTCAAATAAAAATTGAAAACATATGAAATAGTTGACAAAAACGTGATCATGTGAGGTTTTATGAATTTACAAATTCTGGACCAGTATCCCCCTGTGATTTTTCCATACCCCTATCAAAGTTTTATAACAATGTCGTAAAATGTTTAGAAATTAGTAAAAAATTACCATTTTTCACCATTTTCCCCCAAATTTTCATCTTAGAATACGTTCGGACAAGGTTGTTTATAATTCCCCTTCATTAATCTGAACACTGTTTCATTTCATGCCCCTAAGGCCTTCTTTGCATGCGGCATTCTAAGTGTAAACTCTACAATTCATTTTTCTGAGAAAATTATATTGAGGGGGTGGGGTTAAGTTTATGCCCACAGCGCATTTTCACATAAATATAATTGGCATTCCATCATCCAAATGGTTTTGTTAGGTCTTTGGAGCAATGTTTAAGATACGTTGCGCGTCAATAGCCCATGTGTTTTACAAGTTATAGCCAAGTATATGTGACACTATTTTTCAAAATCCAAGCAATTTTTCGCAATTTCAAAATATTTATCGTAATATTTTCGAACTAGCTTCTACATTGGTCCAATGTTGTATCTGATGTTGTTTTAGGCGATCTATGATTAATATAAACGATGTCTTGTTCACTTTATAACCGCAGTCATGTTTTTATACGCTGACACTTGTACTCGATGAAAATTTTATTTTATTATAGGGGTAGGAGTTGTCTTCCCTGAAAAGTCTATTTTGGGACACAATCTGAAGCGGACAACAAGCAAAATCGGATGCGTCATATATTGACCTTTAATTTGATATATAAAAACCTTTGTTGGAGGGGGGTGCAGCCAACTTCTAAACTAAAGGCTTTCTGAGAATTGGCCCACGGACTATTTCCTATTTTCGTGTTACCGGTTTACAAATACGTGAGAATCCAAAAATCGGAATAAAATGGTCCAATGCAGGCCATTTTTTTTCGATGCGGCTATGCCTGAGAATCAAATCGTTTTTTGTGTGTGTGTGTGTCTAAAATCCCCCCTTTTATGGGAAAGCTTATAGCACAACTCGTGAGCACAACATACCTTCTCCTAATAGCAGAATCAAGCACCCACGGAATATTGGTTGCGGCTAGAACTAGTACGCCATCATTATCATTCCCCACACCATGCATCTGAACAAAGAACTCAGTCTTGATCCTCCTGGCAGATTCTGATTCACTTCTCGACCCACATAAAAAATCAACTTCATCTATAAATATAATGCTGGGCTTGTGCTTTCGGGCCAGAGAAAATAATGATTTCACTAATCTGAAATGATATACAATGGAATTTTGAAAGAAGACAAAACATTTGGCCAAGTAGAATGTAGTGGTGCGATGGTTCTGTGGTCGTCTCGTAATGTCATAGTGTGAAAACAAGTAACCGGTCGGGAGTCGATGTATATTGTCAGTACTAGTATGCTAAACCTGATATGTTCATTAGCTGCTCATTTTGCTTCTTCCTGAGCGAGGATGGGTAATTGATGCCCTAAGCCATTACTATATAATTGGTGTACATAGTGGTCCAGTGGTTAGCATGCATATTTGAATATATAGCTAATAATACAATATCATTAATGTTTTCATGAAATTTGTGAATTTATAAATTGGGAATACTGGTTAACTTATCAATAGTTGATATTGGGGAATTAAAGGCATTTATTTTCTGTATGACCAACCAATATAAATCTAGCATTTAGTTGGGAAAAATGAGTGGAGAGCAGTTATCACAAGAAACAAAAGTGTTTTTAAATGTATTTTTCACTGAATCCGACATCAAGTTTAGGGCCCGGTTGTTTGTAAAAATAATATTGTTGTTAAAGTATATTTTTTCATTAGCCTGGTGAGAAGAACATTTGAGTTGGAAAATTTAACAGAACTCCTAAGATGTGAATAACGAATTTCAGTTCATATTTGTTGTCTTGTAACTTCATTCAATGTCATATCAAGGAATTTCACAAGTAAACTTTCTGTAAGTTAAGGGGGAGACGCACGTTTTGCATAAATCACAGTAAATCCAGCCAGAAATGGCAAGTGATTTTCAACAAAGAATTTCTCTGGATCTATCTGGTGAACAATCTTGAATTTTACATATGATAATTTTCATTATATATAGAATCAGAGCAATTATAAAGAGACAATAACAATAATGGATTTTAATACATTTGAGAGGTTGAAAATATTTGTTTCGTTTCTGTCCCTTTAGGTACCGAGAACTGCCAGAAAAATATATAAATTCAAACAACATGTCAACCATCAAATAGCTTATTGTCTTGACTCCATGAGATGAGGCTTCATTTGTATCATAATGTTGAGTTAGCTTTTTAATTGCATATTATAGCATCTTACCCCATGTATTATAATGAAGAATAAAGCAGTCACAAATATGCCAGCCCAATGATAACAAATGTTCAAATGTGGTGCTGTCCACTCAAGCAGGGAGCAATCAACAGAAATTAGGCCACAGTGTTAAGAGATATGGTGGTCAGATTTAACTTGGTTATGAACCAATGACCCAGAACTCAACTGAGCCCAATTTTTCAATGACCAACAAGCATGGCATGAAAACTCTCAATAATAAAAAATTGTTTATGGTAGTTGTCTTTCTGAATGAAAATAATCATTTAATTTCATGAATCAAGAAAAATTAAGTCTCCTCTCATGATCTTCAGATATGATATCATGTATATATGAAATGCACTTTCGAAAAAAATCTGTTTTACAGTAGTTCTCGGTTCCTGAACACAGTGAAATTTTAAAGATTTTTCATGCCATAAAAGTAAAGTAAATGAGATTATAATAACCAAATGTCCAATGGTTCTTATATATGGTACCACAAAGATATTCCTGATAGATTCTGATAGATTTAGAGAAAATAAATTTTGAAATACCAGGAAATTTTGGCAAAACGTGCGTCTGACCCTTTAGCTAATATCTACATGTGAATTACTATCAGTAACAATACTTTGTGTAGAGACAACACATTGTCAACCAGGTATCAGTAATGTGTGTACTGGGTCAAGGAATATACCAACTCACTTTTCACTTTCTCCTAACCATTTTGAAAGGAGATCAGGTGATGATACAGAGAAGAATGTAGAGTTGTCTGCCTCTGTGGCAACAGCTTTGGCTAGATATGATTTTCCTGTTCCTGTCGGCTGCGAATTAACAAATCACGTCATTTAATTAACTGCATTGTAATACCGGGGTCAATATTTGGAAATAACATAGTTTGGCCTTTCTAAAATTCAAGGAAACAATGTCGGGCGTATAAACGGACATGGCTCACTCGAGCTTTCATATTTTGTCTACGTAATTTGGAAGAAGGTATTAGATAGGTTGACAAATACACGACATATTGATATAACAGCTTCATGTGCTCTGAAAAATACTTGCCATGGTCACAACCATTTCACAGCTGTTTTCAATTCTTTGCATAGAATTGAAACACATGCTCTTTATCTCTACCATATCAGGAATAGACTAACACTGAATGCTCTTTACTGTTCCTATCATGCAAATGGCTGTTTTTTGTTTGATTCCCAAACATCGTGTTCAAAGTTGTATTTTACCATTCAATGCATCTTTCTAGGACACAGAATGCTCGTAGAAAGGTAGCTTGGGTATTTATCAACCTATTTCGATACCGGAAAATATTCAAAAGCGAATATTATTAGGTGTATTTTGGAGCGCAAACTGCCATGTGGCTTTAAGTCATCAGCAAGATTTCTGCACACTTCAAACAGCCAGAGTCGTTATTTCGTGGGAATCCGAATCCGATTACGGGGGCGGGGCTAATTCCCGATTCTATGTCAGATTTTGAAATCCATGTGGTCTCCGATACTATGTTTAATGTTCTCCCAGCGTCAAACATGACTAAAGTATTTGACACAAGTATCATTTGTATCTTATATTTATAAAGTTCATGTATGTTGTGAAAGTCATGCATTGCTTCTATGTGTATATACATGGTACCTTATTATCTGTCAATCCGACTTAATCGCATAATCTTTTTTTCAAGTTAAAGTGTGTTTATTGCTGAGGGCAAGAATTTCTAACAGCTCTAAGTCTCCTGAATCAAATTCCGAAGACGTTGTGGATAACCACGAAACTCGGCAGTTGTACAGGGCCGTGGCGACAGGGGTTGGTTATGGTGTCACGACCCCCCCCCCCCCGAACTTTGGTACAATTTTCTTAGCTGTACAGTCATTCATACGTGAGGCAAATCGGGATTATTTTGACTAACTGTTCCAAATAAGGATACGTGCAAGCCAGCAAACGCAACAAACAAACCCGATTTTAAATAAATACATATACAAACTTATGACTAACTCGGGGGAGGGGTGAAAGGTGATCTGTATATATGTTCAACTTGTTTTTGTTTATTTATTTTTCAGTGTAATAACATAAAGTGAGTCAGCACTTGTCCTCCAATCCCATTGTCTGAATAAAAAGATGTATGTGTTATATATCATGTGTTATCTAAATTTGACAAATATTTTAAAATAAATGTGTCTAAACTAAACTTTCGTACATTTCCAGCAGTTGGAAATGTCATACATGACACAACATTAGTTGGACATTAATTTGACACCATATATAGGTTGGAATTGTTCTCATTGTTTGATTTTTTTCACCCAGTAAAAGTTGGTTATTTTCCAATCTTAGGATGTGTCAAGTTGGATATTTCCAAGGGGGTGGAAATGGAATTCTGCGACCCTGTGAGATTGATGTTTGGTTCAAGGGGGGTGCAGTTGGTCGGAAATTTGAGGGTACTTAATCAATAAATTGACTGGAATTTGCACTATATAGTCCTGAGATCCTAGAATAAGCTTTATATTTGTGTTTTTGCGATGGGGAGATGAGTTCACGTGCGATCACAAGACCACAACATTAGCTTCATGGGCAAAGCTTTATTTTCCAACTAATGTTGGCCAAAAATGTCTGTGTTTCTGCACTATACAGAGACTATTATGCAAAACGACTGCATTTAACGAAACAACACATTTTAGATATGAAATTGCTATAAGACTAGATAGTACATACGTATATCTGATAATCCATCGATATCATATAATCCTACTATTTCTTAAATAAGAAGGAACATATAATAACGAACAAAGCAGAAGACATATCCATGCAGTTTCAAGATAATTCGGTCAATGGTGACGTATCCACCCAATTTGAAATCGACATGCGTTCGGCGGTATTTTATGGATGGAATTATGAAATGAACATGATATGATGAAAATGACAATGAAATTGACAATGCTTTGCTTCAAGTTCGCCATCAACCGAAGTGCTCCCCCAGCGTTACTATCAATAGCGTTATTATTTGGCTAATTTCAGTACTATTCTCCCAGTTTACACTCCATAAAACAAATTATTCTCCGCATTTGAAATTCTTTGATATAGATCGTTTATATTCTGCAATAATTTGTACACAAGAGACGGATTATTATGTTTTATTGTGTTTTTAAACTCCAAGGTGGCGAAATCTCGGTTTATTTACATTACGAAGATTTGAGTCCGTAATCGGAATCCGAATCCGAATCTGGATAACCACGAGATTACGATTACGGTCTGTTCGTTTACTGATTCTGGTCTGTTCGTTTACCGAACCAAGTCTTACGGGGACTAATCTACGGTGGCTGATTTGCGACATACTCAATACATATATTATCTCGAGATATCGACATAATTATCTCGAGATCTCGACATATCTCGAGATCTCGACATATTATCTCGACATAATTATCTCGAGATCTCGACATAATTATCTCGAGATCTCGACATAATTATCTCGAGATCTCGACATACTATCTCGAGATCTCGACATATCTCGAGATCTCGACATAACATGCATATTTAAACATCTGATGTAGTGGCAATGTGACAACAACCAAGATGGAACGCAAGTCTCTCTCTGTCTCTCACTCAAACTGTCTGTCTGTCCCCTCTCCCATCTCTCTCACTCTCTCTCACTGTCTCTCTCTCGTTCTTTCATGAGTCCCAGTAATACAAATCGACTTGGTTAAAATCCGGGAATCTCGATTGAAAATATCGTACTCGGGTCTCTGTCCCTCATTCCCTCTCTCACACTCTCTCTCACTCTCCCACTATATCACTCTCCTATTATCTCTCTCTCACTCCGTCTGTCTGTCTCCCTCGCTTCAATCGACTTGGTTCAAATCCGGGAATCGAATCCGGCTTATTCTCGATTGATAATCTGGGACTCGTGTCTCTGTCTCTTTCCAACTCTATGTCTCTCCCTCTGCCTGCATCTCTCACTCCATCTTTCTCTCTCTCTTTCTTTCAACATCCCCTGATCGTTCAGAGTGCAGATGTACGAACAAATCGCCTTGGTTCAGTTCCGGGAAGCGAATCCGGGTTATTCTCGATTGATAATATGGGACTCGTGTCTCTGTCTCTTTCACACTCTATCTCCCTCTGTCTGTCGGTCTGTCTGTCTCTGTCTATATAAATATATATATATATATATATATATATATATCTCTATATATATATATATATATATATATATATATATATATATATAGAGAGAGAGAGAGAGAGAGAGAGATATATATATATATATATATATATATATATATATATATAAAACCTCGGCGTTGAATAAATCAATAATTTTATATATGCTCGTTGTGATAAAATCCCAACAGTTATTATTATTATATATATTTAATATATATTTGAGGAAAGTCTGTCTGTCTGTCTGCGTGTGTGGCCGCGATGGACTCGAAAACGGCTGAACCGATTTCGGCAAAACTTGGTACGGGCACGTAATTCGACCCGAGGACTAACATCGGCCCATCCGTTTGCCATTGCGGAGTGACCTTGACCACTCACCAGTGCTAGAGTCTTTGGCACTGCGTGATTGTGACCCGATGCAGGAAGGACAACTCTATATTTCACACAACGTAAACGGCACAACGTCGACGAACGTAACACATTTCAATGTGCAGGCTATTAAGAATCGTGTATCTACTTGAGTGAAAATACGGCATTTGCCGGCTCCCTCCCAAAATATAGCATTTACAATTTCTGCCGGCTCCCTCCAAAAATATAGCATTTACAATTTCTGATATATACAGTTTTGTTACAGCTGATATTCTTAAGTCTATATTGGATACATTTATATTTTTATGCTATTATTTTCCACACCTCACTTAGTGCGAAGTCGTGTAGAGTTAGGTGCCGGGTAAAAGTTAGCTAAATATCATCATCGTTATGGTCTGGAATCTCATCCAAGAGCCTCGATTCTCATCCACCACTCCATTTGGCTGGGGTTCCGGACCATAGGGATGGTGACCATTCGATCGCTTCTCGGCCTTTTGGCTCGAGGCCGTGCTGTGAGATACGTCCCCGACGATGGTCACCCCATCGGACGGGACTTCCACGGTGTGGGTTCGCAGCCTGAGGAGGACGAGTGGTCGTGACTGACTGACGGACTTCCGCTTTAGCGGGGACTGACCCCGACAGGCAATTTGACCATCTCGTAGGGGTGGGTCACCTCTTTCGGGGTGCTCCAGCCGATATGAGTGGTCCGCAATAGCCCCGGGTTCTAAAAAAAAAAATAATAATAATAAAGTGGAGCGAATCCATTGTCTAGCTCTCGAATCAAATCCATTTACCTGAGATGGTTTCCAGAATGGCCGAAATTTTGGTTACGAGCATTATAGAATGTACTATAACATGCTACGAGCATTATAGAATGTACTATGGCATGCAACAATCATTATAGAATGTACTATAACATACTACGAGCAATATAGAATGTACTATAACATGGAATGAGCATTATAGCATGTACTATAACATGCTACAAGCATTATATAATTTGTCTTAAAATTTTCAGCTACAACTGCAAGAAATAACTCTTGTTTCGATTAAGGTTATTAAGAAATAACTCTTGTGTCGATTATATGTTTTGTAGATATAAACGAAAACTAATAGCGAATATTCAACAGAATTTGTTTTTGTTTTCAGTCAAGTTTACATAATTTGTATTTAGATAAATCTCTCTTTGTAATATGTCCTTTAAAGTCCCTTCTTAATTCTTTGGTTGATTAGGCAAAAAAAAGAAGATATTTGATTCTCAGGCAATTTATTTTGAAAATCAATGCGTGCGTCAGGGTTTTATTTTAAAATTTTGTTGTGCCCATAGACTGGCATAGTAAGCAAGAGATATTATACCTACACAGGTCCAGAAAATGTAGGGAGAAGTTTGTAATGGATATAAACTAATTTAATCTGATATAAAGAGACAAATTATAACATTGTACTACCCGTACATCATATAGCGATTGCCTAGACTGATATATATATATATATATTAATATGATTTTAATATTGGCACAATCATTTTAACAACACCAGAACTACATATCCGTTTCATATAAAAATACGGAGCATAAATACAGTCGAAACGAAAAGATAAAGTGATCTTCCAAACTATCATAGAAAGTCTTGGTTCACTTACTAAAGTCTTGGTTCACTTATTCCACTGACTAATTAGAGATTCTATATTTACATACAATGGATGACAGACAATATTGCTAATTTTATTTAATTAATTAACTTTAAAAACATGGCCAATATACACTGATTGTCAAACTGCGTTTTTATTGCGTTCTGGTTTGCATTCCCAAATATGTGCTGACAGCAAATCAAAATATTCAACACAATTTACGAGCCTGTGGTGACAATATACCTGATAGTTATCATTACCTATGGTCTTTTGTTGAATACCCACACATACACCATTGTATTTAGCTCCTATTCGATATTTGAAACATAACTTCCGTGTGACAGTTTTAGTCCGTGGGCCAAACAAGATATTTTTCGAGTTGGCTGCACCCCCCTCCAACAAAGGTTTCTATATATCAAATTAAAGGTCATCATATGGCGCATCAGATTTTGCTTGTTGCCCGTTTCAGAATGTGTCCCAAAATATATTTGTTAGGGAAAATAACTCTAACCCCTAAAATAAAATGGAACTTTTCTCGAGTACAATTGTCGAAGCATAGACAAAATATTGCGGTTATAAACTGCACGCTATCGTTTATATTAATAATAAATGATCATAAAATGACACAAGATACAAAACTAGACCAATTTATGAGCTAGTTTGAAAATATTGCGATAAATATTTTGAAATCGCCAAAATTACTTGGATTTTGAAACAAAGTCACATATTATTGACGATAAGTTGTGAACCACATGGACTATTGGTCCGCATCATGGCTCAAAAATTGCCCCGATGACATAACAAAACGATTTTAATAATGTGATGCCAAAATTATTGCTGTGAAAATGTGATATGAACGTAAACATAACCCCATCCCTAAGATATAACTTTTTCAGAAAAACGTATTATGTAGTTAACACTTAGAATGATGCTTGTCAAGTTGGTTTTAGAAGCATAAACTGAAACAGTGGTGAGGGTGATGACGGGAATTATAAATAACGGTGTCTAAACGTGATCTAAGTTTAAAATTTGAAAAATAATTGTGAAAAATGAGAATATTTACTAATTTCAGTAAAAGTTACAACATTGTGACTAAATTTTGATAGGCTATGGTATAATCTCATAAGAACACTGGTCTACAATTATTAAGTTCATAAAACCTCATACGATCACCTTTCTGGCAACTATTTTGTATATTTTTTAATTTTCACTTGAATTTTTATGGAAAGATTATATATAATATATTTCAACTGAACACATATGGCTACAAAGGCTTAAATGTGAGACTTACGTTATACAGAACGGTATTTTCTTATTTGTGCAGCACATGTCGGGACAGTGATCACAACAGACAATAGATACGGCATTACATGCGCTCCATAATGGACAATAACTTCAATAAGTTTAGGATGGCATCCAAATCGGCCAACAAAATCGAAATTGCTCACACTTTCGTCACAAACGTGAATGGGTTAGTTATCCGGGACAAGGGATTTGTTAATCGTGAGTTCACTGGTAACCGTAAACAAACCGAAGAACCCTACTATTATTTCAATTAATTTAAGCTATTGTGTAATTGATTGTCTTAAGGACTATAGATACTCATTTATTGGGGGATACTTGATAAAAGTCAATGTATAGAAAGATTAAAACAATCATCATTAGCATGTGCCCTTTGGATCAGTTTAGATAAGTAATATAAGGAAATTGTATGCCCAAATTACCATCCTCCAATTTCAAGTTGCCTATCTCTGATATAAACATGTGTTCAGGTGAAATATTTTATTTTATAACGAAATTAGTTGTTATACAGAGGAGTTTGTCAATAAAGAAATGACTTTTGCAGTATATGCATATTTGCAGTGTTGCCAAACAGTTTTCAAGGCATGCTACTACTTCCTGTTCTATAATTTGAGTATCTATTCCTTAAATGTTCTCTCTCTCACTCTGCTCATCCTATGATTCGTCCAAATTTACACTATTTCGGTTATTGTAGACATTCTCACACACATCGTTAGTCTGCGGTGAAACAAGTTCATTTGTTAGATTCACATGCATCTTTGCAGCCAAACCTCGGTAGATCAGGAGGAGGTATAATCCGTCTGGTTTGTAGGACTCAATCAAAGAGCGACCAGCCATGGCTGCCAGGGAATGGTACACCAGGCTGGGGAGTTAATATGATGTGTCAAATTACTGATATAGTTCGCACGAAGATGTTTTAATGTGATTTTTTAAGGAGTCTGTGTCTGCTGGTGGTAGCAGATGTGTTCCAGTGTTCGGTTACACAACATAAGACGAAATTATGGCTCACCATAATATAGCTCACATGCAAACTCTTGATAGGATGTATAGTGTCATCGTCAACATTAATATATTGCACAAATTGATGCATCACATGTTAATGCTTTTGACTATTAAGTCAAAAGGCTGCATGTTATAAGTGTTTGTGAATGTCGTAGCCTGTCAACGCGTGAATTAGAGGCAAGGTTTCACACACCTCTTTGATAATACTGTCCGCTATCTCGTTCACGGAAAAGACACATGACCTATTTTTGGTTTCAGTATGAAGAATTACCTAGCTCCTATTGATCGAGAAAAATACCATTCTAGTATTTCGACATGTACGTCAGTGGAGTAAAACAAACTAGCGTTCGACCGCGTCGTGCTGCATTTTGCTGCATGTAACATAATACCTTTATCCCCTCCGTCGTGGTAACATACTAGCACGATATTAGGAACTAACTCTAAGCGAACGTCGTCAATGAGTCTTTGTTATCACCACCTGATAAATATATGGCATTGTCTGGAACTGTGTCATGGACACAGGATATGTGAAGCCTTGCCTGAATACCAGGATTGTATTCTCGGGTTGCAGGAAAATGGTAGCATAATGACTTATTCTGAAAAAAGTGCAATGTATCATACTATGCAACAACTTCAACAATCTACTAATAGCTATGATGACCTACTTACATCCTGCCAAGATTTGTATGTGCTTTATGTTACAAGCCGAAATGTATTCAAGTCGATGAATTATGATACATTTTCTCCTGTTTGTAAAACGAGAACAATAACACCAAAGGCAGACTTCTTTAATAAGCAATACGTTTTCGTGCGAACTTGGCACAATAACTAACGCCCATTCTCGAATGCCATGTCCTTATAACCCTATGCAATTTGGGCTCCATATATAGCCCTACGTTGTGTGGCATATATAACAATAGCCGTGTCTACAGTGCAGGAGATAAACGTTTATGGTTATATGATAACACTAGGCAGCTTGACATGAGATGTCCCTAAAGTATGTCCCTTTACATATATGACCGTTTGAGTGTCATGTAAACAATGTTATCCACTGGAAGCACCCAGATGCAAATGCATAAGAACGAATCTATAACCAATGATGAAGCCAGATTCAGGCGTAATCACTCTCATTGTCCCTTTCATGCCAGTCGGGTTCATAGCATTGATCAACAACATGCTACTATTATAATCTTCGTATTGTTAACAAATCCAAATGTTGACCCAGAATATATACCCACAAGCTGGGCAGAAACATAACAGCTAAATAGAGTAAAAAAATCTTAAAAGTCCTGAAGTACTGAACCTTTTAACATGCAGTGTATCGGAGTGCCCCGAGTGACCCGGTCCGTCCCCAGCGCTAATGTATAATCTAGCCATGGGAGTTCTGTTTGTCTCCCTCAATGTTGAAAATAGGTCTGGCTAAAATTACCCCGCACCAGAAGTACCGGTATAGAAAGCATAGTTACCGGGCATGAGATATATGGGTGCATGGGATTATATGGGATTGGTTTTCCATGACGGCCATCGGTGGTAGCTGCTTGAGGGGGCCGGAAGTCCTACACATCAACAACGCATTGATGATACTTCATCCCTATCCAAATGTAGTTATGAAACTACTGCGATCTGCAATTGGCTACAATGATTCACGCGAATTGTTATTTGGCCCCGACATGTCAGGATGTACTGGTGTATGAAATGTGAGAAGATATGCATGGAATAACCGAAGTAGTGCCAATTTTGACTTAAGTGGCTACCCTGAGGATGAGCAGAGTTATGGGCATTTCCGTCAATCAATTACTCATCATAATAAATGAGTTGAGACGAGATATTAGAGTTCTTTAGTTTGTTGAGGAGCACAAGTGAATGCATTTCTTAATGAACTATTCCCGTATCCCCATATGACGAACCCAGTTAACTTTATGTCGGTAAGTTTGAAAATCTTTGATTTTGTGGCCGTTTTGGACGCCATCTTAAACTAATTATCAAATATGAAGTCTCCGATGCTGTACATATCGTTATATGTGTCTATGTCATAAAATACGCCATAAAATAAGAAAATACCTCCCTGTAAACCGTGAATCTCACTCATCAGCCTTTGGTAGCCATATGTGACCAGTTGAAATATATATATATATATATTATCGGCTTTGTACAAAAATTCAAATAAAAATTGAAAACATATGAAATAGTTGACAAAAACGTGATCATGTGAGGTTTTATGAATTTACAAATTCTGGACCAGTATCCCCCTGTGATTTTTCCATACCCCTATCAAAGTTTTATAACAATGTCGTAAAATGTTTAGAAATTAGTAAAAAATTACCATTTTTCACCATTTTCCCCCAAATTTTCATCTTAGAATACGTTCGGACAAGGTTGTTTATAATTCCCCTTCATTAATCTGAACACTGTTTCATTTCATGCCCCTAAGGCCTTCTTTGCATGCGGCATTCTAAGTGTAAACTCTACAATTCATTTTTCTGAGAAAATTATATTGAGGGGGTGGGGTTAAGTTTATGCCCACAGCGCATTTTCACATAAATATAATTGGCATTCCATCATCCAAATGGTTTTGTTAGGTCTTTGGAGCAATGTTTAAGATACGTTGCGCGTCAATAGCCCATGTGTTTTACAAGTTATAGCCAAGTATATGTGACACTATTTTTCAAAATCCAAGCAATTTTTCGCAATTTCAAAATATTTATCGTAATATTTTCGAACTAGCTTCTACATTGGTCCAATGTTGTATCTGATGTTGTTTTAGGCGATCTATGATTAATATAAACGATGTCTTGTTCACTTTATAACCGCAGTCATGTTTTTATACGCTGACACTTGTACTCGATGAAAATTTTATTTTATTATAGGGGTAGGAGTTGTCTTCCCTGAAAAGTCTATTTTGGGACACAATCTGAAGCGGACAACAAGCAAAATCGGATGCGTCATATATTGACCTTTAATTTGATATATAAAAACCTTTGTTGGAGGGGGGTGCAGCCAACTTCTAAACTAAAGGCTTTCTGAGAATTGGCCCACGGACTATTTCCTATTTTCGTGTTACCGGTTTACAAATACGTGATAATCCAAAAATCGGAATAAAATGGTCCAATGCAGGCCATTTTTTTTCGATGCGGCTATGCCTGAGAATCAAATCGTTTTTTGTGTGTGTGTGTGTCTAAAATCCCCCCTTTTATGGGAAAGCTTATAGCACAACTCGTGAGCACAACATACCTTCTCCTAATAGCAGAATCAAGCACCCACGGAATATTGGTTGCGGCTAGAACTAGTACGCCATCATTATCATTCCCCACACCATGCATCTGAACAAAGAACTCAGTCTTGATCCTCCTGGCAGATTCTGATTCACTTCTCGACCCACATAAAAAATCAACTTCATCTATAAATATAATGCTGGGCTTGTGCTTTCGGGCCAGAGAAAATAATGATTTCACTAATCTGAAATGATATACAATGGAATTTTGAAAGAAGACAAAACATTTGGCCAAGTAGAATGTAGTGGTGCGATGGTTCTGTGGTCGTCTCGCAATGTCATAGTGTGAAAACAAGTAACCGGTCGGGAGTCGATGTATATTGTCAGTACTAGTATGCTAAACCTGATATGTTCATTAGCTGCTCATTTTGCTTCTTCCTGAGCGAGGATGGGTAATTGATGCCCTAAGCCATTACTATATAATTGGTGTACATAGTGGTCCAGTGGTTAGCATGCATATTTGAATATATAGCTAATAATACAATATCATTAATGTTTTCATGAAATTTGTGAATTTATAAATTGGGAATACTGGTTAACTTATCAATAGTTGATATTGGGGAATTAAAGGCATTTATTTTCTGTATGACCAACCAATATAAATCTAGCATTTAGTTGGGAAAAATGAGTGGAGAGCAGTTATCACAAGAAACAAAAGTGTTTTTAAATGTATTTTTCACTGAATCCGACATCAAGTTTAGGGCCCGGTTGTTTGTAAAAATAATATTGTTGTTAAAGTATATTTTTTCATTAGCCTGGTGAGAAGAACATTTGAGTTGGAAAATTTATCAGAACTCCTAAGATGTGAATAACGAATTTCAGTTCATATTTGTTGTCTTGTAACTTCATTCAATGTCATATCAAGGAATTTCACAAGTAAACTTTCTGTAAGTTAAGGGGGAGACGCACGTTTTGCATAAATCACAGTAAATCCAGCCAGAAATGGCAAGTGATTTTCAACAAAGAATTTCTCTGGATCTATCTGGTGAACAATCTTGAATTTTACATATGATAATTTTCATTATATATAGAATCAGAGCAATTATAAAGAGACAATAACAATAATGGATTTTAATACATTTGAGAGGTTGAAAATATTTGTTTCGTTTCTGTCCCTTTAGGTACCGAGAACTGCCAGAAAAATATATAAATTCAAACAACATGTCAACCATCAAATAGCTTATTGTCTTGACTCCATGAGATGAGGCTTCATTTGTATCATAATGTTGAGTTAGCTTTTTAATTGCACATTATAGCATCTTACCCCATGTATTATAATGAAGAATAAAGCAGTCACAAATATGCCAGCCCAATGATAACAAATGTTCAAATGTGGTGCTGTCCACTCAAGCAGGGAGCAATCAACAGAAATTAGGCCACAGTGTTAAGAGATATGGTGGTCAGATTTAACTTGGTTATGAACCAATGACCCAGAACTCAACTGAGCCCAATTTTTCAATGACCAACAAGCATGGCATGAAAATTCTCAATAATAAAAAATTGTTTATGGTAGTTGTCTTTCTGAATGAAAATAATCATTTAATTTCATGAATCAAGAAAAATTAAGTCTCCTCTCATGATCTTCAGATATGATATCATGTATATATGAAATGCACTTTCGAAAAAAATCTGTTTTACAGTAGTTCTCGGTTCCTGAACACAGTGAAATTTTAAAGATTTTTCATGCCATAAAAGTAAAGTAAATGAGATTATAATAACCAAATGTCCAATGGTTCTTATATATGGTACCACAAAGATATTCCTGATAGATTCTGATAGATTTAGAGAAAATAAATTTTGAAATACCAGGAAATTTTGGCAAAACGTGCGTCTGACCCTTTAGCTAATATCTACATGTGAATTACTATCAGTAACAATACTTTGTGTAGAGACAACACATTGTCAACCAGGTATCAGTAATGTGTGTACTGGGTCAAGGAATATACCAACTCACTTTTCACTTTCTCCTAACCATTTTGAAAGGAGATCAGGTGATGATACAGAGAAGAATGTAGAGTTGTCTGCCTCTGTGGCAACAGCTTTGGCTAGATATGATTTTCCTGTTCCTGTCGGCTGCGAATTAACAAATCACGTCATTTAATTAACTGCATTGTAATACCGGGGTCAATATTTGGAAATAACATAGTTTGGCCTTTCTAAAATTCAAGGAAACAATGTCGGGCGTATAAACGGACATGGCTCACTCGAGCTTTCATATTTTGTCTACGTAATTTGGAAGAAGGTATTAGATAGGTTGACAAATACACGACATATTGATATAACAGCTTCATGTGCTCTGAAAAATACTTGCCATGGTCACAACCATTTCACAGCTGTTTTCAATTCTTTGCATAGAATTGAAACACATGCTCTTTATCTCTACCATATCAGGAATAGACTAACACTGAATGCTCTTTACTGTTCCTATCATGCAAATGGCTGTTTTTTGTTTGATTCCCAAACATCGTGTTCAAAGTTGTATTTTACCATTCAATGCATCTTTCTAGGACACAGAATGCTCGTAGAAAGGTAGCTTGGGTATTTATCAACCTATTTCGATACCGGAAAATATTCAAAAGCGAATATTATTAGGTGTATTTTGGAGCGCAAACTGCCATGTGGCTTTAAGTCATCAGCAAGATTTCTGCACACTTCAAACAGCCAGAGTCGTTATTTCGTGGGAATCCGAATCCGATTACGGGGGCGGGGCTAATTCCCGATTCTATGTCAGATTTTGAAATCCATGTGGTCTCCGATACTATGTTTAATGTTCTCCCAGCGTCAAACATGACTAAAGTATTTGACACAAGTATCATTTGTATCTTATATTTATAAAGTTCATGTATGTTGTGAAAGTCATGCATTGCTTCTATGTGTATATACATGGTACCTTATTATCTGTCAATCCGACTTAATCGCATAATCTTTTTTTCAAGTTAAAGTGTGTTTATTGCTGAGGGCAAGAATTTCTAACAGCTCTAAGTCTCCTGAATCAAATTCCGAAGACGTTGTGGATAACCACGAAACTCGGCAGTTGTACAGGGCCGTGGCGACAGGGGTTGGTTATGGTGTCACGACCCCCCCCCCGAACTTTGGTACAATTTTCTTAGCTGTACAGTCATTCATACGTGAGGCAAATCGGGATTATTTTGACTAACTGTTCCAAATAAGGATACGTGCAAGCCAGCAAACGCAACAAACAAACCCGATTTTAAATAAATACATATACAAACTTATGACTAACTCGGGGGAGGGGTGAAAGGTGATCTGTATATATGTTCAACTTGTTTTTGTTTATTTATTTTTCAGTGTAATAACATAAAGTGAGTCAGCACTTGTCCTCCAATCCCATTGTCTGAATAAAAAGATGTATGTGTTATATATCATGTGTTATCTAAATTTGACAAATATTTTAAAATAAATGTGTCTAAACTAAACTTTCGTACATTTCCAGCAGTTGGAAATGTCATACATGACACAACATTAGTTGGACATTAATTTGACACCATATATAGGTTGGAATTGTTCTCATTGTTTGATTTTTTTCACCCAGTAAAAGTTGGTTATTTTCCAATCTTAGGATGTGTCAAGTTGGATATTTCCAAGGGGGTGGAAATGGAATTCTGCGACCCTGTGAGATTGATGTTTGGTTCAAGGGGGGTGCAGTTGGTCGGAAATTTGAGGGTACTTAATCAATAAATTGACTGGAATTTGCACTATATAGTCCTGAGATCCTAGAATAAGCTTTATATTTGTGTTTTTGCGATGGGGAGATGAGTTCACGTGCGATCACAAGACCACAACATTAGCTTCATGGGCAAAGCTTTATTTTCCAACTAATGTTGGCCAAAAATGTCTGTGTTTCTGCACTATACAGAGACTATTATGCAAAACGACTGCATTTAACGAAACAACACATTTTAGATATGAAATTGCTATAAGACTAGATAGTACATACGTATATCTGATAATCCATCGATATCATATAATCCTACTATTTCTTAAATAAGAAGGAACATATAATAACGAACAAAGCAGAAGACATATCCATGCAGTTTCAAGATAATTCGGTCAATGGTGACGTATCCACCCAATTTGAAATCGACATGCGTTCGGCGGTATTTTATGGATGGAATTATGAAATGAACATGATATGATGAAAATGACAATGAAATTGACAATGCTTTGCTTCAAGTTCGCCATCAACCGAAGTGCTCCCCCAGCGTTACTATCAATAGCGTTATTATTTGGCTAATTTCAGTACTATTCTCCCAGTTTACACTCCATAAAACAAATTATTCTCCGCATTTGAAATTCTTTGATATAGATCGTTTATATTCTGCAATAATTTGTACACAAGAGACGGATTATTATGTTTTATTGTGTTTTTAAACTCCAAGGTGGCGAAATCTCGGTTTATTTACATTACGAAGATTTGAGTCCGTAATCGGAATCCGAATCCGAATCTGGATAACCACGAGATTACGATTACGGTCTGTTCGTTTACTGATTCTGGTCTGTTCGTTTACCGAACCAAGTCTTACGGGGACTAATCTACGGTGGCTGATTTGCGACATACTCAATACATATATTATCTCGAGATATCGACATAATTATCTCGAGATCTCGACATATCTCGAGATCTCGACATATTATCTCGACATAATTATCTCGAGATCTCGACATAATTATCTCGAGATCTCGACATAATTATCTCGAGATCTCGACATACTATCTCGAGATCTCGACATATCTCGAGATCTCGACATAACATGCATATTTAAACATCTGATGTAGTGGCAATGTGACAACAACCAAGATGGAACGCAAGTCTCTCTCTGTCTCTCACTCAAACTGTCTGTCTGTCCCCTCTCCCATCTCTCTCACTCTCTCTCACTGTCTCTCTCTCGTTCTTTCATGAGTCCCAGTAATACAAATCGACTTGGTTAAAATCCGGGAATCTCGATTGAAAATATCGTACTCGGGTCTCTGTCCCTCATTCCCTCTCTCACACTCTCTCTCACTCTCCCACTATATCACTCTCCTATTATCTCTCTCTCACTCCGTCTGTCTGTCTCCCTCGCTTCAATCGACTTGGTTCAAATCCGGGAATCGAATCCGGCTTATTCTCGATTGATAATCTGGGACTCGTGTCTCTGTCTCTTTCCAACTCTATGTCTCTCCCTCTCTCTCCCTCTGCTTGCATCTCTCACTCCATCTTTCTCTCTCTCTTTCTTTCAACATCCCCTGATCGTTCAGAGTGCAGATGTACGAACAAATCGCCTTGGTTCAGTTCCGGGAAGCGAATCCGGGTTATTCTCGATTGATAATATGGGACTCGTGTCTCTGTCTCTTTCACACTCTATCTCCCTCTGTCTGTCGGTCTGTCTGTCTCTGTCTATATAAATATATATATATATATATATTATATATATATATATATCTCTATATATATATATATATATATATATATATATATATATATATATATATATATAGAGAGAGAGAGAGAGAGAGATATATATATATATATATATATATATATATATATATATAAAACCTCGGCGTTGAATAAATCAATAATTTTATATATGCTCGTTGTGATAAAATCCCAACAGTTATTATTATTATATATATTTAATATATATTTGAGGAAAGTCTGTCTGTCTGTCTGCGTGTGTGGCCGCGATGGACTCGAAAACGGCTGAACCGATTTCGGCAAAACTTGGTACGGGCACGTAATTCGACCCGAGGACTAACATCGGCCCATCCGTTTGCCATTGCGGAGTGACCTTGACCACTCACCAGTGCTAGAGTCTTTGGCACTGCGTGATTGTGACCCGATGCAGGAAGGACAACTCTATATTTCACACAACGTAAACGGCACAACGTCGACGAACGTAACACATTTCAATGTGCAGGCTATTAAGAATCGTGTATCTACTTGAGTGAAAATACGGCATTTGCCGGCTCCCTCCCAAAATATAGCATTTACAATTTCTGCCGGCTCCCTCCAAAAATATAGCATTTACAATTTCTGATATATACAGTTTTGTTACAGCTGATATTCTTAAGTCTATATTGGATACATTTATATTTTTATGCTATTATTTTCCACACCTCACTTAGTGCGAAGTCGTGTAGAGTTAGGTGCCGGGTAAAAGTTAGCTAAATATCATCATCGTTATGGTCTGGAATCTCATCCAAGAGCCTCGATTCTCATCCACCACTCCATTTGGCTGGGGTTCCGGACCATAGGGATGGTGACCATTCGATCGCTTCTCGGCCTTTTGGCTCGAGGCCGTGCTGTGAGATACGTCCCCGACGATGGTCACCCCATCGGACGGGACTTCCACGGTGTGGGTTCGCAGCCTGAGGAGGACGAGTGGTCGTGACTGACTGACGGACTTCCGCTTTAGCGGGGACTGACCCCGACAGGCAATTTGACCATCTCGTAGGGGTGGGTCACCTCTTTCGGGGTGCTCCAGCCGATATGAGTGGTCCGCAATAGCCCCGGGTTCTAAAAACAAAAATAATAATAATAAAGTGGAGCGAATCCATTGTCTAGCTCTCGAATCAAATCCATTTACCTGAGATGGTTTCCAGAATGGCCGAAATTTTGGTTAAAGCCGTGTAACAGATCTTAGCTGTTTCTTGGTTACACGTTTGGTTTATTTACATTGAAATTGGTTAACTGGATTCTTTTGAAGCTTGATAATTAACGAGCGTGTGTATATGAGGCGTCGCTATCAAAGAGCGGTTATCTACTTGAGTGGAAATCAAATCGGGTAAAACTGGCGGATTTCCACGGACGAAATTTTATAAATTGGGTCACCTTGACCTTCGAGTGACCTTGAAGTCATATCTCGGAATCCGCTGAGCCGATTTCCACCGAATTTGGTTGAAACGGGTAGTTTGAGGCGCTGAGCAATTTCGTCACACCCGGATGCCCGTCCGGTGTGACATTGACCTTTCAAATGACCTTGAACCCGTATCTCGGTATCCGCTGGGCCGATTTCCACCATTTTCGGGGTGTTGGTGTAGATGTGGATGCCAATAAATTTCGTCCCACCGAGATGCCCGTGCGGCGTGACCTTGGCCTTCGAACGACCTTGACTCTCTATCTCAGGATCCGATGGGACGATCGGGATGAAATTTCGTAGGTAGGGACAGTTCGGGTAGCCAAACATTTTCAACACGAGCTTGACCTTTCAAATGACATTGAACCCTATCTAGGTATCCGCTGGGCCGATTTCCACCATTTTCGGGGTGTTGGTGTAGATGGGGATGCCAATAAATGTCGTCCCACCGAGATGCCCATGCGGCGTGACCTTGACCTTCGAACGACCTTGACTCTCTATCTCAGGATCAGATGGGACGATCGGGATGAAATTTCGTAGGTAGGGACAGTTCGGGTAACCAAACATTTTCAACATGACCTTGACTTTTCAAATGACCTTGAACCCTTATCTCGGTATCCGCTGGGCCGATTTCCACCATTTTCGGGGTGTTGGTGTAGATGGGGATGCCAATAAATTTCGTCCACCGAGATGTTCGTGCGGCGTGACCTTGACCGTCGAACGACCTTGACTCTCTATCTCAGGATCTGATGGGACGATCGGGATGAAATTTCGTAGGTAGGGATGGTTCGGGTAGCCAAACATTTTCAAAGGGTAGCGGCGTGACATTGACCTTTCAAATGACCTTGAACCTGTACCTCGGTATTCGCTGGTCCGATTTCCAACACTTTTGGGGTGTTGGTGTAGATGGGGATGACAATAAATTTCGTCCCGCCCAGATGCCCGTGCGGTGTAACTTTGACATTCAAATGACATTGACTCTGCATCTCGGAATCCGATGGCATAATCGGGATGAAATTTTGTAGGTAGGGATAGTTCGGATAGCCAAACATTTTCAACATGACCTTGACCTTTCAAATGACCTTGAACACGTATCTCGGAATCCGCTGGGCCGATTTCCACCATTTTTTTGGTGTGGTGTAGATGGGGATGTCCCACCCAGCGTTACCTTGACCTTTCAAATGACCTTGAATCTGTATCTCGGTATCCGCTGTGCCGATTTCCACCATTTGTGGGGTGTTGGTGTAAATAAACAACACAACGACTCTTCCCGTCAGGACGGGTACCCAGCTAGTCTAATATATATTTTGGGACTGCTGTCTGTTTGTTTGTTGTTTGTCTGTTAGCTATGGCCGGGAAAACTTCCCGACGGATTTTGACGAAATTTGATACCTAGGGTTACTTTTGTCCAGGGAGTGTTTTGGGCGGGTCAAATCGTGACTCCGACCCGACCTTGACCTTCAAAAAGGTCAATTCAAGCTCAAATCGGGTACAACGGACTGATTTCGACGAAATTTGATACCCATGCGTACTTTTATCCGGGGAGTGTTTTGGACGGGTCAAATCGTGACCCCGACCCGACATTGACCTTCAAACTTTTCAATTCAAGGTCAAATCGCGAATTTTGACTGGATTTCGACAACATTTGATACATAGGGTTACTTTTGTCCGACGAGTGTTTTGGAAGGTCAAATCGTGACTCCAACGAGACCTTGACCTTCAAAATGGTCAATTCAAGGTTAAATCGGGTAAAACTTGACCGATTTCGACGGTTACTTTTGTCGGGTACTTTTGTCCGGGGAGTGTTTTGGGCGGGTCAAATCGTGACCTCGACCAGACCTTGACCTTCAAAATGGTCAATTCAAGGTCAAATCGCGCAATTCGCCGAAAAACAGAGGGGAAAACAGCCCGGACGAAGTCGGGTCCACCAGCTAGTATATATAAATGTCAAAAGTGGCGCCGTTCGAGTCAGGGACGCATGGAAGGGGAGCGGGGCACCAAAATTGATAAACTAAGTTTAGCGCCGAGGGACCATCTAGATGGCACCAAACGGGTCTACTAGGGGTAACGTTTTGCGAGAAAGATAACGGTGCGGCTTAGAATTTTCTAAAGTGACGCCGTTGTCAGGGGCAGAACAGGGAAGGGGCAGACAAAATTTTGCCGCCGATTGCCACGAAACTTTTATAAATCATTGCCATGATATGAGGAATCTAATGGTGCTGTTTAAATATGTCAAACGTGGCGCCATTCGCGTCAGGGATGCACGGAAGGGGAGAGGGCCACAAATATTGATAAAACTAATTTTAGCGCCGATTTCCACCAAATTGATGTATATTCTTTTTCACGATAAAAGGAATCTAATTGTGCGATTTAAAGACTCCAAATTGCTGTCATTTGGATGAAAGTTTGTGGAAGGGGCACTCAATTTTAATGGGTTTAGTCGCCACCACATTTATACTTAGCATCCCCATGGTATGGTGTGGCTTAAATCCGTCAAAAGTGGCGTCATTTGAGCCAGGGAAAGGCAGAGTGGCACCAAGATTGATACGCAATAAGTTTAGCGACAATTTCCACCAAAGTGATACCCACTCTTATCCATACTACGAGGAGTCTGATCGTGTGATTTAAAGACGCATGTTGGTGCTGTTTGGGTGACAGTTGTGGGTTAGTGAGCATTAAATTTGATCAACACAGGTTTAGTCGCCGATTAGTACCAAACTGATCAATAATCATCTCCATGATATGAGGAGTCTAAGTGGGTGGTTTAAGGATGTCGCAAACTGTCACACATGGGCCATTCGAGTCAGGATGCATATAGGGTGAGAGGAACACAAAAAGATGAACAATATGTTTAGCGCCGATTTCCACCAGATTGATATATATTCTCCGTGATACGAGAAATCTAATCGTTTGGTTTAGATACACCAAATTAGTGCCTTTTGGTTGAGAGATATGGGGGCCCTAAATTGTATACGGATTTGTATAATCGCAATTTTATACAAAAGCTTTTACAAAATCATCCACAAATGATTTTAGCGACGATTTCCACCAAATTGATACACATTTTTCTCCATGAAACAAGGAATCTAATTGTGTGATTTAAAGACGCCAAATTGGTGTCGTTTGGATGTGAGAATGGGGGCAATAACATTGTTAAGAATTGTTTTAGTCACCCATTGCTACCAAACTTTTTTTTAAATCCTCCACATGGTATGAGTCTAATGGTGTGGCTTAAAACTGTTAAAAGTGACGTCATTTGAGTCAGGGTGCACTGAAAATGAGAGGGGCACCAGAATTCATACACAATAATTTTAGCGCCAATTTTCACCAAATTGATAAACATTCTTATCCATGATATAAAAAATCAAATCATGTGATTTAAAGACGATATATTGGTGCTGTTTGTGTGAGAGATGGTGTGGGGTGGGCACTAAATTTGATAAAAAATATTGTTTAGTCGCCGATCAGCACTAAACTTATAAATAATCATCTCCATGGTATCAGGAGTCTAATTGTGAAGTTTAAAGATGTCAAAAGTGGTGCCATTCGAGACAGGGTGAGAGCGACACAACAATTTATAAACAATAGTTTAGTGCCGATTTCCACCAGACTGATACATATTCTTCTCCGTGATTCGAGGGATCTAATCGTATGGTTTAAATACGCCAAATTTGTGCCATTTCGGTGAGAGATGTGGGGGGCCTAAATTGATACGAATTTGTATACTCGCCAATGATATATATTCATCTCTATAGTGAGTCGTAAGTTTGGGGTTTAATTATGTCAAATTTGATGCCACTTGAGTCCTAAATATGGACGGGCGGATTACCAAAACTGATAGAATTATGTTTAGTGCAAATTAACATCAAATTCATACACGTTCTTCTCAAATGATACGAGGAATCAAATCGTGCGTGTTAAAATGTCACATTTGATGCCTAAATATATATGCAAATATATGTCTGTCTGTATGTGTTTTATATATCACTTCACAGGATACAATCGAGATGGCACCAAGGCATTATAAAAGTGGTAACTTTTTACGAGGAAGAGAATGGTACATGTTAAAATATTAGTTACATGTTAATATTATAACACAATTGAGTCTGCCCATTCAATATAGTTTCCATATATACAAAAGTTACAAGAGATATGGAAATGTATATATAGAAGGCCTGTTCAACAATATTGATCACAGTGTGCCGTCAAATATAATTTCTTCTGAGATAAAAGAAAACGGAGTCAGTTGAACATAACTTTTCAGGATCCTCCAATACTGACATCTGACAAGGTTATATCTGCCCAATATACAGAAGATATATTCATGTTTTAGAACAGACTCATCGCCTAACATAAACAACTCAAAATCTCGCTCTGAGTCGGGCACATGCATCTGATATAGTTGCATAGCAACATTTATTTAAAACTGAGAATAATTAGCCAGTATATAGCACCACGAACAGAGGAGCACCTGGATATTTCTTTAAAATATATGTATCTTCATGGAAATATGATAACAAGGTGTCCTCAAAATCTTAGTTAAACCCACAAGATTGATTGATACATCTCTATATGAAACCCAATTGTCGTCTTTTATTTTTGCGAACTAATGTGTTTATGATGTTCATGTTATAACGTCTGAAGTATACGCAGTTGTAAATAAATAAATAGTTCTTTATTGGTGAGACGGATTAATCGCGATAAACAACATGACAATCGCTCCGATCCGACAAGGTGAGCTACTACTTATATTTCGTGCGTAAGAATCATGTTTTGTGATACTATTTGGATATATTTTATGAAAATATGGGTAACGCTTTGAACAAGAGTATCCTCTATTCCCGCCATATATCCACAGTATGCAGAGGGTTTCACATCACTTTAACCTGGGCAACGCCGGGTAACCCTTCTAGTATATATATATATATATATATATATATATATATATATATATATATATATAAATATATATATATATCTCATATATATTTTGAAGACCTCTGTCTGTTTGTTTGTCTGTCTGTTTGTCTGTCATTAATACAAATCTACGATTCTCGACCGATCGGGACGAAACTTGGTACGTGTGTGTAGTTTAACCAGGCGGTCGTTATTGTCGTATTGGCGAGCCCGTGTGGCGCCCGCTTCGCGCATGCGCAGACGAGATCTCGGAAACGGGTGGAGCTATCGACTTGAAATTTGGTATGTGAATGTATCTTGCCCCGGACACGAATTTTATCGGGTCTCTGAGCCCGTGCGACGCCAGCTTCACGCATGCGCAGACGAGATCTCGGACAAGGGTGGAGCTATCGACTTGCAATTTGCTATGTGAATGTATCTTGCCCCGGATACGAATGTTATCGGGT